>CM043703.1:12620879-12935879 GCA_023935145.1 Bretschneidera sinensis
GTGCAAGAAACCGAGTCTTCTCCCTCGCAAGCAGGAGACTGTGGACACCGTGGTGGCTGCGCCTTTGGACGTGGAGGTCCTCTATGACAATTAGGAACTGGCGAGGCGTGGTCTGTGCCTCCGATGCCCTGAGAATTCTATTGAGAGTGGTAACCCCGTGTCCTGCTATTTATACTTGTAGTTTTTTCTTGTTTCTGTTTTTGCCTTGCTTTTTCCTGGGTTTTGTACTAATGATTTTTTTTTTGTTTGTTTTGAGCAGAGGTGAAGAGGCTCGCCTTGGAGAGGAAGAAAGCTGCAGCGACCGAGAAGCAGCCTACTTTGGGGTCGGAGGCCATGAAGAGGCCTCGGGCTCCATCTCCCACCTTTATCGACTTGGAGAGTCCTCTTCGATGCTCTATTGAGCTGGAGGCTGTCTCGGTAGCTTTTGCTACCCCCGCCTCTTCTCGGGACGCTGTTGCTGGGGCGGTGATTTTCAGGCCCAACTGGGGCTTGAAGGTTGACAATTCTATTTTTGCGCATCCTCGGGTGGCGCAGGAACATCTGGTCATGGGGATCCCTCCCCGTGACATACCAGAGCTGTCCAGGAGGTCGATCAAGGCCCTTTGTTCTGCGGTCGAGGTGCTTGGGTCTTAGGTACGATTTTCTCCCAGGTTTTAATTCCAGATTCTTTTTCTTGTTTTTCTAATATTAGGGTTAACTATTCTTTGTTCAGTTGCAGTCGAGCATCATCCTGGGCTTTATGTCCCGTCGGAGCATGGATGTTGTCGAGATACTGGGTCGAGCTCAGTGTATGCTAGACGAGAGCACTGAGCTCGTCTGCCAGTTGCAGGCAACACTGGACGCAGCCAACCTAGCTAAGATGGAGGCTATAAAAGAGAGGGACGCTGCTCTTCATGCCCAGGTCGAGGCCGATCAAGAGAGGGATGTTGCTATTTTGGAGGGACAGCAACTGGGCGAGGTGGCCGAGGCCCGAACTCGAGCTGCAGTAGACGAGGCCCTGGAAATCTTCCAAGACTCTGCCTCATTCCGGATGACGGTTGATGATGAGTGAGGGCTGTAGTACCTCGAGGGCTTTCTGGAGGCCAAGAGGAGGGTCGAGGCACTCCATCCGAAGATCAACTTCTCGGCCCTTGACCTACTAGACCTTCAGGAGGATGAAAAGAGGACTGCTGTGGAGGCCGAAGCAGGAGCTCTAGTTAGCGAGAAGGAGTTGACTACTCAACCTGAGGTTGTGGTCGAAGCTGAGGGAGAGGCTGCCCCTGGCCTAGAGTAGGCATTTTTTATTTTTCCTGTTGTAGTTCGGGGTCGGTAATGCCTCCTTTTTGTACTCCTTCCATAAGTTTAATGAAATCTTGCACTTTTTTAAACTTTCCATTTATTGTAATCATTAATATGATCATTACTCAACCGAATTTATTCTGTTGCTCGTGCTCGAGGTGCCAGATCATTGGTAGAGTCGTCGAAAATGTTCAGCGTTCCAAGTGTGTGGAACACATTTCCCACTTAGCTCCACGAGCTCGACCGGGGCGGCACACCCTTTTGATGCGGTACAAGCCCTCCCAGTTAGGGGCTAATTACCTCGTTTCTCGTGGGTGAGACACTTCATTTTTTTTCTTCGTAAAACAAGATCATGCAGCTAGAAACATCTGCCTCATACCCGAGAGTTGTAATATCTGGCGATTCTCTGCTGATAGGTGGCCAGTTGAATATGGGCTTTATCTAGAGCTTTGTCGAATAGATCAGCGTTCATACGAAGAGCCTCGTCATCGATTTCTAAGGGGATGACGACTTCGGAACCATAAATCATGAAGAAGGGGGTTTTCCCAGTGGGTATTCGGGCAGTGGTTCGATACGCCCAGAGTATGTTTGGCAAGTGGTTCGTCAACTATCTATCTGTCTTGTCTAATCTTCTTTTGATACCCTGCAAAAGCATCCTATTGATCATTTCGGCTTGCCTATTAGCTCAGTTCATCATAGAACGTCTTAAACCGAGTTCTATCAAATTGTTTGCCATTGTCCGTCACCAACACTTGGGGAATGCCGAAGCAGCATACTATGGACTTCCAGACAAAACCTCTTGCCCATTGGTCAGTGATATTAGTCAGTGGTTTGGCTTCCACCCACTTAGTGAAGTAATCTATCACCATAATGAGGTACTTTCATTGGCCGAGTGCTTCGATGAAAGACTCGAGGTGGTCCATCTCCCACATGACAAAAGAAAGTAGGCTAGTGACAAGAATGAGGGGATTTACCGGTCGACGGGAGATGGTTGAATACTACTGACAACTTTTGCACTTTTTTACTAATTCCAGGGATTTTCCTTGTATCCCAAGCCAATAGTAACCTTGATGAAGATTTTGAAAGCCAGGGCTCGGCCTCCGAGGTGGTTTCCGTAGATTCCTTCATGAACTTCTCGGAGGGTGTAATCAGCCTCGGTTGTTACTAAGCACTTTAAGTCGGGCATCATAAGACCCATTTTGTAAAATTGATCATTTAAGACCGTGTACCGCGTCACTCAGGAGATGATTTTTTTGGCTTCGTTCCTTTCATCTGGGAGACGACCATCTCCCAAATACCAGAGGATAGGGTCAACCTAGGTTTCCCCGTTGCCCACATGTAGTACGACGGCTTCATCGATGTTGGGCATGATGAGTGTCTCGAAGTAAACGGCCCGTATGGACTCTGGCTATTGAGAGGAGGTGAGCTGAGCCAGAGAGTTGGCTTTTGAATTTTTAGCATGGGAAATCTGGTTGATACACAACACTTTGAACTTAGAGACGAACTCTTTGGCTTTAGCCAGGTAGCTGGCGATTTTCTCTCCTCAGGCTTCGAACTCCCCATTGACTTGGTTTACCACCAATTGTGAGTCACTGTATGCATTTAGGGCTTCAACGGACAGTACTCTGGCCAGCTTCATTCCAACCAGCAACACCTCGTACTCAGCTTTGTTGTTTGAGGCTCAAAATCCGAACCTTAAGGCGTACCTGATGGTGAAACCGTTCGGACCACTCAGGATGAGCCCAGCGCCTCCGATCGACGTATAACATCCATTAAAGGACTAACTTGGTTTCGTCGAGAACCGGGGTAGGATCCTCCTGAAGAGTGGTCTCCACGATAAAGTCGGCTAAAGGGCTTCAATGGCAGTGCGGGGCCAATAACGGATGTCGAACTCCCCAAGGTCTATAGGCTATTTGACTATTCTTTCGGAGACATTCGACTTATGGAGCACTTGTCGAAGGGGTTGGTCTATCAAAAGGACGATCGTGTGTGCTTGAAAGTATGACTGAAGTTTGCGAGCTGTGATCAGGAGGGCATACACTATTTTCTCCATGGGAAGGTACCTTGTTTTTGTGTCATGGAGAACCTTGCTTTCATAGTACACGGGCTTTTGGAAGCCTGCCTCCTCTCGAATTAGGACGAAAGCTGCTACTCCATGTTCGGCTGAAAGGTATAAGAAGAGTTCTATCACGGCGACGGGATTAGTAAGGATGGGGGGTGAGCCTAAGTACCTTTTCAGCTCATCAAACGCTTTTTGGCAATCCTCAGACCAGGTGAAGTGCTTGGCCTTCCTTATGGCTTTAAAAAGGAGAGACATTTTTTTCGTGGATTTCGACATGAATCGGCTCAAGGCTGCTATCCATCTGATGAGTCACTGGACTTTCCTCATAGTCCGAGGTGGGCTCATGTCGAGGACGACCTCTATCTTTTCAGGGTTTGCCTCTATGCCCTGTTAGATTACCGTGAATCCGAGGAACTTTCCTCCGGTGACCCCGAAGGCGCACCCAGCGGGGTTCAGCTTCAACTAGTGATGCAGAAGGATTTCGAAGGCTTCTTTCAATTCAGCTTCATGGTCCTTAACCCCAACACTTTTTACCAGCATATAGTCCACGTAGATTTCCATGTTTCAGCATATTTGCTCTCAGAAGATTTTATTTACCAACCTCTGGTAGGTTGCCCCAGCATTCTTCATACCGAAGGACATGATTTTGTAGCAGTAAAGTCCTTACCTGGTGACAAAAGTTGTTTTCTCTTGGTTGGGCCTGTACATAAGGGTCTGATTATACCCGGAGTATACGTCCATAATGGTTAGCAACTCGTGTCCCAACATTGCATCGACGAGCTGGTCGTTCCTTGGCAGGGGAAAGCTATCCTTTGGGCATACTTTATTCAGATCTGAAAAGTCTATATAGATGCGCCACTTGCTGCTGGCTTTCTTCACCATTACCACGTTTGACACCCAGTCTGGGTAGTCTACTTCTCGGATAAAATTAGCTGCGAGCGGCTTATCTACCTTAGCCCTGACAGCGGCCTATTGCTCAGGGGCAAACGATCTTTTCTTCTGGATGATCGGCTTGTGATTTAGGTCTGCGTTCAACCGGTGCATTATAACTTTCGGGCTGATCCCTGGCATGTCTGCGGTTGACTAAGCGAAAAGGTCCTGGTTTTCTTGGAGAATGGTGATTAAGGATCCCTTAAGGACCTTGGCGAGGTTGGAACCGATTTGGATGGTTCGGGAGATATCCTCATCGAGGGGGATCACAGTCAACTCTTCTACTGATTGGCCCCGTGGATTTCTTTTATCTTCCCTAAGGGTGTCTAACTCGAGCAGGAGGGCTTCCGTCCTTTTACCTTCCTTCACAGTGTTCAGATAGCAAGATCTAAAGATCTGCTAGTCTCCACTGATTTCACCCACTCCCTCTTCAATGAGGAAAATTACCTTCAAGTGATATTTGGAGACCATCGCTCTGATTTTATTGAGGGTGGGTCTGCAGAGGATCATGTTATAGGATGAAGGTTGTCTGATGATCAGGAATGTGGTTTGCACAGTGCTTGCTTGTGGATCCATCCATGTGGTTACCGGGAGAATTATGCACCATTCCTCAAACACTGGGCCCCCCGAAAAACCGTAAAGCGGGGTTGAAACTAGCTCTAATTAATAATCTCCCAGTTGTATTTGCTGGAAAGCGTCGTGGAACAAGATATCTGCCGACCTTAAATTGTCGACCAGCTCGTATCTGACCTCGTGGTTGGCCACGAGAAGGGAGATGACCACGGCGTCATCATGCGGAGTTTGGACTCACTCCAGATCTTCATCTGTGA
This sequence comes from Bretschneidera sinensis, assembly GCA_023935145.1. Classification (NCBI taxonomy): domain Eukaryota; kingdom Viridiplantae; phylum Streptophyta; class Magnoliopsida; order Brassicales; family Akaniaceae; genus Bretschneidera; species Bretschneidera sinensis. The sequence goes on from CM043703.1 coordinate 12,625,980, forward strand.
AAGTGATGGTCGTGTACGCTTTCCATCGTTTGTGGAGCCCGGTGACTAAGTCTACTAACTGAGTGTAAGCCTTTTCGGGTGCCCGAAAGTTCCCTTGACCGCAAGGTCTATATAGATAGTTTTGATGATTTTGGTTATGGCGACCTTCGGGTTTCTTTGGTTGGGCTTCTTACAGCTTGATCCGGGACTCTTTTGAGTAGGTTGCGTCATTCTGTCTCTGTCAGATGGGAGATCGGGACTTCTCCGAGGTCGTTTTGATAATTTTTTCATTTAGAGCCCAATGAACTCCTTTAACTGTCCCCGGTTGATGAGAGCCTCTATCTGGTACTTCAGCGCCAGACAGTCTTCTGTGTCGTGTTCGTGGTTTCTATAGAACCGAAGCCACTTACCTTGATCCTCGTTAAGATGCAATGGTCTAAGAAGCCGTTGTATGATCTCCCTATCATGAATTTGCATCAAGACATTAGTTCTGGACGCATTGAAGGGGTGAAGCTCCCAAAAGGGCTTGTTCTCAAGGAACGGTCCCTTGACAGGTTCCCCGTGTGGACTAGCAGGGCCCTTTCTCTTTCTCTCTCCATTCCCTTCTCGTTCTCTTCGGAAGGCTTGGTTATCTTCCATCAATATGTGCTTCTCTGCTTAGGCCAAAATCTCATTCATATTGCTGGGTGGCCGCCTGGTGAGCTTCGAACTGAAGATCCCGGATCTCAGCCCATTTTAAATGCCAGGATTTGGACACTGAGATCGAGGTCAGGGATTTCCTATGCGGCAGAGTTAAACCTGAAGATGTAGGCTTAGAGTTTTTCTTCTTTTAGCTGGACGATGTTGAACAGGGACTCTGAGGTCTTCTTGGGCCCTTTGTTGCTAAGAAAGTGCGACGCAAAGGTGTAGCTTAGTTCTTTGAACCTGCTGATGTCCCCTGGTTTTAAACGAGAATACCACGTCCCAACCATCTTCTCGAGCGTTAGGAGAAGGCTCGACACATCACGGGATCAAAGTGTCAGTGGAGTGTCATTGTGGTTTTATAGTGCTGGAGGTGGTCCAGGGGGTCTGTAGAACTGTCATAAGGTTTGATTAGGGGCATTTGAAAATTCGGCGGAAGGGAGGCCTCGAGGACCTCTCGAGTGAAAGGTGGGTCATGAACGTTGAGCTCATCCAGGACACTGTGGTTTCGGTCTTTCAGTGCTTCGTTGATCCTTTCCTCCATGTCCTTTATTCGTTTATCGAAACTGAAACTGCTTCTGGACGAGGGACTTTTCTTGGATTTGGCAGCGCGACGTGGGGAGAACTCTACCATGGAATATCTATCGATGGGGAGCCCGCGGCTAGCTGAGCCTGTACGGCTGGGGTCCTATCGAGGGGGCACGGGCTAATGCTGGCGAGCCCCTCGACGGACCTCGGTGGCCAGGTCGGTCACCAACTGCGAGAGCTCCATGAACTGGGCTTGGATCATAGCCAGGGTGGGATGTGTGCCGAACACAGTAGAGGGTCTCGACCCGGACTGCTGGGGGTGGGTGCTAGCCCCAGCTACTCCCTTACCGATATGCCTGGTGGTGTTTTTATATGGCATGGCAACAAATGAGTTCTTTAGACTTCTTCGCTTTTACTGTTAACGAGAGATGGTAGATTTCTCACAGATGGCTCCAATCTTTTGCTGTAAGAAACGTGCTGCTAAGTTGGAGGCTGGGCCTCGGAGTAATTTGTACAGGGAAGAGGAGGTAAGCCGAAGACGCTCCGACGCCTTTGCTAGTATAGAGTTTCAAAGGTGCGAGAATAGCGGTTCCTTTTTTTTTTTTAGGTCAGGGGTCTCATCCATTTGGCTTGCGTACCTGGGTCTTTTTATAGGGTTTTTAGAGATGAGGCGGCTCTTGCACCATGGGCAGTGGTGACCTGAGGGTCTAACTGTGTAGATCTACGGTGTCCGCGTGTTGCCTAGTTTTCTCAGCTTGGGGCTGTCCACGTGTTACCTCATTGTCTAAGTTTGGGGTTGTCCACATGTCGCTGCTTCATTGGATGTGTGTTTTTGAGCCGTATCAAAATTTAATAAAAAATTGAATACATTTAATTATGGTTTATTTTAATTTGATTAAATACGTTAATTAAATGTGTTCAACTTAATTGATATAGCACGAGCTAATACGTTGAGTCTATTAGTAAATCCAACTTATCTAAAAAGTTATCTACAAAATAAATATTTATAATTTGTCATCCTTGACTTGAATCATTAATAAAATTATTGAAATTGTACATCATAAGCGGGTTTTCACTTACACACTTTTTGTAAATTAACAAGGAATTTTTTTTTAATTCATACATTATATAAAGCAAGCACCTACAGAGATTTGTAAGCAACGAAATGACCTATATGATGATGACAAAAGCTGATGTGCATGATCTATATGAATATAATATTAAATATAATGATCATTTTTTTTTGTAAAATAAAAACTATACAATAAATTATAGTGTGTGATTATAATGATCGAGTTTGAATCGTTTTCGGTTCAGATTGTTTTTGGGTTTGGAGTATTTTTGGGTTTGGGTCGGGTTGTGTTCGTTCATTTTAGATTCGGAACAAAAAATAAATATAAATGTCACTTCTATTGAATTCTATTATAATAAATCAAAATTCAATGCTTTTGTACACAACTTCTTAGCATCCAAATCAATAAATAAAATAATGACCGATTAATTAGCCTTATATATCATATAGAGTAGCTCCACAATGACACATCAACATTACTAAATTCTGCATCATCTATTAATGGTGGTGGAGAGATCATAAGACCTTCAGCCAAGTTCACTAGCAACCCCGACATATCAAACACTGCCTCGTCATCCATAAAGAATAAATTCTCAGGCGAACACTTATTTTCTTTCGAATCTTTCTCGTCCTTTACCTTACTGTCTGAGCCAGAATTAACTTCACTGTTAGAATCCTTAATGCTGCTCTCTAGTACCCTAAATTTATTTTTGTTACCAATTTCTTCAAATTCTTGAGTCCTAAATGTTTTTGCTGCCTCAGTTGCAGCCTTTCTGATATCCTTAGCATCTCTGGAAGCTGGCACTGATAATCTCCAAGCAGAGTCTGCAAAATTCAAGCAAGCTGATTTTCCCCTAAATACTAATGCAGCAACATCATGTGCACGCGCAGCCATTTCTGGGGTAGGGTATGTACCTAACCAGATGCGTGTCTTTTTATTAGGTTCGCGTAATTCACAAACCCATTTATCTTTGTTCCTTCTCCTAACACCCCTAAAAATTGGATGTCGAGTCTCTTTGAAAATTCTACGTCCTGCACGCTTCTTAGGTCTGTTAGTTGCAAGTATAACTTCCTCAACCCCTTGATCAACATAAAAATCTTGGCTCAACCATTGATTAGTAGATCGATGAGCTGTGCTAGTACTGCTGTCGGATAACGATGATATTTCTAACTTGTCGGGGGACATGGAATTTGACCCGAATGGATGAGGATCGGATAATTGAGTGAAAATGTCTATTGAAATGGTTACTTGCTAGCTTTGAACTTTTAGGCACAGTTTGTGAAGAGAGAGAGAGAGAGAGAGAGAGAGAGAGAGAGAGAGAGAGAGAGAGTTTGCTTGAGGGAAGTTAGTGAAGTTTGTATTGGTTAATTGGTTTTCTGGACTTTTAAGGGGGCAGAGTTAAGTGAGATTTTGGTATATATAGGTTTTTGTGTTGGGTGCGAAATGGACACGGACACGGACACGGACACGTGAGATAATTAAAAGTACTACGCAGCCCACCGCCACGTTGGGGGACCACGGTTTCCACAGAGGAAATACATTACTTAATGAGTCAAACCAACAAGTAGTTGTTATTCTTTTTGCTATGTGCTGTCTACTAAGTCCACCTTGGTAAAGTTGAATAGACTGATAAGCACCGCGTAAGTAATAAATCTATTATCCGCGTGGATATTGCAGCATCTCTCTACACTTAATAACCGAGTCAAAATCAAGGTTTCGTATCGATTGAAAAATTTATTAAAATTTTTATTAATAATATATGTATAATTAATATTATTAATTAAATTTTAAAAAATTATTAATTAAATTTTCGATTGATATAAATTTTATATCCAATACAATTAAGATCTTTTTTTAAGATAAAAACTAACTTGTTTAAATTTAATAAAAATTGAATACATTTAATTATGGTTAATTTTAATTTGATTAATTACGTTAATTAAATGTGTTCAACTTTTTTGATAGAGCACCAGCTAATACATGGAGTCTATAAGTAATGCCATAAATTCAACTTGTCTAAAAAGTTATTTAACAAAATAAATATTTATAATGTGTGATATGTGATTTGCTTTATTAATAATAAATTAAAATAATATATCATAAGCGGACATTATTCTTTTTATTTCCTTCAAATGTGTATATTTTGTTTGTGCTTTCTTATAAATTATTTGCATTTATTGATTTATATATATATATATATATATATATATATATATATATATATATATATATTGTTTTGATGGAATGATGTTTACAATGTATGTACATTTTTGTTGAAAACGACATTAATTTTTTATAGAGTTCTGTTTTCACGGATTTAATTTTGTGAGAGTTATTACGAAATCAAAATTTTTTGTTGATAATTATAAAAACTACAGTAATAATTAAATATTTTATTTTTTATTCAATTACTATTATAATTATCAATAAAATTTCTCACATGATCAAAATTCTTTTTCAAATGGTGATTGTTTGCCCAAACCGGACCACTTTGAAAACGTGGGCTATCACATAAAATAAAGAGCAATGGAACATGTCGGCTTGTAGTCCTGTGGCCCTATGTGTCACGTACGTATGCGAGTGTTCCTTCCACAGCCCAAGAATCAAAAGGGCTGAAGTTTAGGGTCCAATTTAGTTGATGGATCTGTTTTATACCTATAAGAGGACCCGATTCGTATGTGGGAATGACACAAAGCCCATTTGGTTGCTTACTTGCTTAATGCTGTCAACTTTGGTTATATCAACAGAAAAATTAATTAAAGACAAAATAAAATCAAATAGTTATTTAAATGTTTAATTTAAAGGTGGAAAATAAATTTATTTTATTTTTGTTTGTGGAGAAATTTTTAAAAAGATTTAAGTACATGCATAAAAGTAATTTATGTGCCACAAACATTTTTAACCCGTGAAAAACCTTTGGTTGTGTTACTATTTTATGGATTTATTTATTTTTTCCTACGGAAATATTAATTGAAATTTCGGTCAATAATAATGTTAATAAATATTGGTCAAAACATATGAATTAATGATTTGATTTTCCCTATTCTTTGGCAAACAAATTTAAACTGATATATTATACAAGTGCAACTTACTCAAGGATTTTCATATATTTGCTTTCTTAACTTATTTGTTTTCTACAATTAACCCCTGTTTGGCTCTGAATTAATCATTTTACTACTTAAGCAATCCGAAGCACAATTTTTCCAAATTAGTTATGCAAATCTGAATTGGAAGATAGTTACTATATGTACGTATATTGGTAAGTATCTATATGTATGTAGATAATACAAGGAGCTTTTAACTTATATTTTCTCCTTTCCTATTTACACAACACAATAACTAATGTTATATGTAAGTCTTTGGTAAAGTTGATCGCGAGTTGAGGTACTAGCAAAATACTCAAAGTTCAACTTGAAAAAACTTTCATGCTAAGTTTGAACTCATTTTATTAACAAATTGAACAACTCGTGAACTCGACCTAAATTTATATAATTTAATTTTTTTTATATTTTTAAATATATACTCTCGTTTAAATTCGAAAGCTAGAATATTCAAACTATATATATATATATATATATATATATATATATATATATATATATAGTTTAGAATTAAAGAAGAATTAATCATCCTCAAACGAATGATCATGGAAAACAGAGAAGATAAAGGGGAGAATCATCATAACTAACAAACCAAAAGAACATAATGATCAGGATCAGTAATTAGGAGACACATCTTTGGTGGACCACTAAATGCTGAGTTTTAGACCACCCGGTTTATAGTGAAGAAAAGGGGGGAGAGAGAACTTTTTCTGTAACCAAAGAGGCAAAGACCAAAAAGAGAAGAGTATAATATATATTTACATATATTGTGTCAACCACATTGGATGCTTGTTCTCTTCTCTTCATATATATATACATGTTTTGGGAACTAATTAATTAAACCATCCAAGTTAAATGCACCCATTCCTTTTCATAATTGAATTAAAATCAAGATCATGATAGTATGATTGAATATTACATTTTCAAATAAAAAATTTTAAATTTACCATGATAACATTTAATTTTTTCATAAACTTAATTTTTATTTTAATTATTAAACGGAGAGTATCCAAATTTCACCTATACCTCAATTATTATTTAAATTTTCTTCAAAAAAGTTGTTGAGATGTTTTGCGTTCCAAGTAGACCCGAAAATCTGCTCTGATCCGAAATATTTTGAAGCTATTTTGAAGGGAAATAAAATTTAGATTTAAATCACGAAGCAATGATGAATTTTTTTTAACCTGTTTTATAGCATATATATATAAAAGCGTTAGTTAAGGTTTGGAAGCACACATTTCACAGTCGACTTTTATATTTTTTATTTTTAATAATAAATTTATGTTATTTCTCTTATAGATTTAGATCTAACTAGTCGAAGTGTTGAATTACGTAAAATTTTTATATTTTTTATTTTAAGTAATTGTTTTTATTATTGTTATTTCTTTAACCGTTTTTATCGGCAAGAAGTATTATATTTATGGAGTATTTTTTTTTTTATAATAAAGAAGTATAGATTATTTATTTATGGTCATTTGGTGGGCAATCGAGTAGTTTCCATTTAAAAAAAAAAATGGTTGTTGAGCTTCCAACCTCTCAAAAGGGAATGCCGCCTCTTTTTTTATATATATATATACACCCCAAATAATTATTAAAGCACTCCCTATATTTTTCCCATTAAAAATATTCATTAATCATCCCCCCTATATACCTATTGGAATTTGGCAAGTACATAGAACCATAGAGGGATGTTTCTTTCTTTTCAAGTGAAGAAAAAGAAATAGCTAATTCAATAAAGACATTCTAGCCTCTAAACACGAAAGCCGTTCGCACCTTATTAACATGATTCTTGAGATATAATGGTATCAAATTAACTAACATGCAAAGAAATGATCAGACAATACACGCATGATAAAATAAAAATTAAACTTTTGATTACGGTATTTTATTAAAATTGATGTGTGTAATTAATTTTATATGTAATTATATTTTTTTTTATTCAAGTATACGTTTGTTTTTTAAACAATTGACCAATTATAATATTATATATCTTAAATATTTGGTAGGATATATACTTCAAATTTAAAAGAATCGATAAAGATATTTGAACCATGAAGTTGGACCACCAAAATAAACACTACTAATTTTACAACACATCATGAAATTAGAATCGTAATTTTTTGATTCAACTTTTAATGCAACGTTACAGTAAAACTAAATGACATGATAAGGATTGATTGATCTGATTTAAAATAATGATCTAGTTTAAAATAACAACGCTAAAAGAAATGCGTAACATTCAAGAAAATGTCATGTGTACAAATCATTTCCGCTGTAAAAAAAAAATCTTCCCAGTGATGATAGATTGTTTGGCCAAGTTTAAAGTTAATTTTAAATTAATATTTGTTTTTTTTTAAAAAAATTGTGAAAAAAGCTTAATTAAATTAATAAAATTACTTATTAATTTATATTTTAATTATTGTTTAATTAGATTTAATAGATGTCGATTTGATTTGACTAAATTTTTTATAAAAAATAAAAACCAATTTAAAATTAACTTTTAAGTTTAAACTCAGCCAAACTAGTTCAATATGTATAAAAAGAGAACTTGAATTCGTCATCGTCATATCTAAATCTTGTTGAGAGAGAGAGAGAGAGAGAGAGAGAGAAAGAAAGAGACGTATCAAGCAAAGTAGACCATGTCGGCCATGTCGGCCCTATCAAATATAGTCAAAACTCTTTTTGCTCATTCAAACTTTTTGACGAATATCGGCTCCTTAATATTTAAGATTTCTTTTTGAGTCTCCTTAATAAATATTTATGACTTAGGCAACATATATTTACATACCCCACAAATGTACAAACCTTTTCTTATTGAGTGATTTTATAATATGAAGTACCAAACAAAAATGAGTGGCGGTTAAGTAAGAATTATAATGAAATCAAAAAAATTTATTAATAATTATAAAAAAAATTAAATAATAATTGTTTTAAAAAATTTAAACATTAAAATTATCATTCAATTTTTTTTATGATCAAGAAATTTTTTTAATTTTTTGATAACTCTCACGAGTCCGTAATATCACTACTCCCAAAAAAAAAAAAAAAAAAAAAAAACCTACCACACAAATATTCCCTTTTCAACGTTAATTGAAGGCAGCCGTTTTGGATTCTATCGCAGATTTGAAACCACGCTTCCATTTTGTCTTCGCTAACTCTCAGCATGGGGAGACCCGGCCGCTTAGCAAGAAAAACAATAGTAGGTAGCTAGGTCAAAAACTATAATATTATGACCAATTCTTATACATATAGACCATGTTTATTAGACTAAACTATATAATCACGTGTTATTATTTTAGATATTTGAAATTTTGATTTTTTTTTTGGGATTTAAGTAGTGCCCATTTTGTGTTATAATAAATGATTTGGGTCAAAATTTTATCAATTAATTTCTTCAAATAGAATTTAGTGCGACTTTGTTAGACATATGAGTGCTTTGATATATATGGGTCCACTAGATCTGACAATAGATGTTTGTCTTAAAGAGGAGAAGAAAAGCTCAAAATTTTCACTAGAAAACGTGTTAAAACCGGGTTGATCTAAAACCAAAATTTGTAAATATAAATTAGGCTTAATTGCAATTTTTTTTTTCATTCCGTTCAGATTCAAGTGGAACATTTCCTTAAGTTTTCAAGAGAAATGATTTAACTTTTGATTTAACAAATTGGTGCAATTTAAGTCTTTTATTTAACTTCATTTAATTTTCATCAAAATCTGTATCATGTGTAGTTCGTGTGGGTTCTCAGACGCAAAAATTCTTGTCACAGCCAAACACATAAGAAATTAAAAAAAATACAAAACGAGTAATTGACACACGGCTGCTAAAAAAACAAAAACACAGTAAAACCCTAACATTAAATCTTCAAACTTCAATCTCACCTAAACAAAAATAAAAAACGTAAAGATTTAGAGATTTAAGGCTAATTATGCTATTGTATTTTTGTTCTTTAATAGCCTAGTTTAAATGCTTATTTTGTTTTTTATTTTATTTTTTAAAATTTCTCACGCACATAATTGATTAGTGTTGATGTTGTGAGAATTTTAACGTCAAAGAACTCACGCAAACTATGAGACGGAAATTTTGATACAAAAATTGTATCAATTTGTTAATGTTAAAGCTTAAATTGCTTATCTTAAAATTTGAGAAGAAAATGTGCTACTTTAAGGTAAACTGAGTGAAAAAATTGCAATTAAGCTTATAAGGTAATACCCAAAAGTCAAATCAAAGCTTGTGTTATTCAAGAGGAAGCTTATTAAATTTGGATTTTTTAATCGAATGTAAATAGTTACTCCTGCTTAGCTTAACTATAAAATAATTAGTTAAGCAATAAAAGGAAAAAGTGAGAAGCTTATGCATTAGTGACACTATATAAAAGCTTTGTAGTATTTCAAAGAAATATGAGAAAGCTAGGGATGGAAAGGCACCTGTTCATAGTTAATGATAGCAGCACCCGACAGGTAAACAGTGCAAGCATTGCATTCAATCAAAAGAGAGCCATATATGTTTATTTTGATTACTCAAATCAAATCTTTTACTTTCAATCTTTCATCAAACAGACATTGACATTTTCTTAGCCAAATGGGACCCTTAAAGACGTTTTTTTGACTGATTGTAATCTCAAATTCCAGGAATGACAGCAAACCTAGTGACTGACATGATTAAAAAAGAATCATATCATCTATTCTTATCTCTCTCTAGCTTGTCAACTTTGCTTAGAAACGAGAGGGATAGATGTTTGATTTTGGTTAATTATTTTGGCATGGATACATAACCAGTTTCTTGCCTTTTTTTCAATTAATCTCAAAGCTACCATAAAGAATAAAAATGGGTCTCCAATTTAACAAGCTAATGTTGAGAGGAATTTTTTACTTTTGTTTCTACTCGGACATGTTCATTAACACTTTGAGCTTTCAAAAATTACCACTCAAAACTCAGAATTGCTCATACCAGTAAAAAAGATCGTAAAATTGGATGACCCATATCACCACTTTACTATAAATTATATATGTACATAAACAAGCATACATATCATATTAATTATTAAAAAAGGTTTAGGTAGATTTGGCCAAACACTTAGAGCCATAGCTCATCAATTTTTTCCATATAAGTAAAGCATGGCACATGTAATCATAGTTAATCTTGTAAAGATTTTTGTTTAGGTGATGACGTGATTTGACAGATCATGTTAATGATTAAGGTGATTGTTTTTATTTTTATTTTTATTTATTTAATAGGAGTTAATAAATAAGATTTATGAGTAACATGATACAAAAAGAAAGAAGAAAGTTGAAGAAAACAGATTACAATATTCAGTTCTCACAAACAAAAACATAGGCAATATGTATATATTACAAAGACGTACAACTATCTTACATACAGTGATCATAAAAACAAGAAATGGAGAGCTAGCTAGCTAGGGGTTGCCCTAACTCCTAATTAAGCGAAGCAACCTCAGATTCCAAATTAAAAGCATACTCAACTCTCTGTGGATGATCACTGTACTATAATAATCGTGTTTGTTTTCATTTTTTTTCCACCTTATTTTTTTAATCATTCTAAGCTTTGATGGCAAACACATGCTGCAGCCATGTAGTACCATTTGTTAATTGTTTTCTTTTTCTACTAGTACCTAGTTTTTTTTTTATTTAAATTTATGTGTTTCTTCATTGGTGAAATCACATGACTAATTAATTGAGGAGCTTTAATTAGCATAAAAAAAATCAATAGCTCCACAGACTTTCTCCACCAGCAATCTCCGGTGAATCATCAGACGACGGCGGCGAGCTTATTCTCGGTGGAGAAACCATCATTCCCTCAGCCATGTCCACCAGCAAATTAGGCATGTTCAACAGCTCCTCCTCATCGACAAAACACTCTCCTGCTCCTGCCACGTGTCCCGACCTCCACGACTGACCGTACTTCGCCGTATTACCATCAGCCGAGATTTCACTTTCTTGTTTTCTTAAGGCAGCCGCAGCCGCAGCCGCATTGCGAATATCCGCTGAAGCCATGGACTGAGGCACCGGGTACTTCATAACCCAATCCGGGAAGTTTACAACAGCTTCTCTTCCTTTTAAAGCTAATGCCGCCACGTCATAGGCCGTGGCGGCCATCTCCGGCGTCGGGTACGTGCCGAGCCATATACGGGTCGTCTTACGCGGTTCCCGAATCTCTGACACCCATTTGCCGCTCCGGCACCGGATTCCACGATACTTCGAGTGTTTCCCGGTGGAACTTGAAGCCATGGTACTTAGGCTGGGTGGGTTTTAGGGTTTTCACACGTGCTAATGGGGTATTAGGGTCAATAAATAATTGTGGTAATGTTGTGGGTGACTGAAGATGATGATCAGCTGTGTCTAATTTGGGCACGTTTGTGGATTTGTTAGGGTCAGTCGTATAAAATAAGGGTATATCTATATATTTTTTGTAGTAGTAGATAAGATACTAAGATAGGGACTAATTTTCTGAAATGAAGATAATATGAGAGAGGTATATATATATGGTTAGTTATAAAAAGGTGAAAGCGTGGGGATTTCGCGGGGCAAATCGTGGCACCAAGTTGTTTTAGTTGCTGCTCTAGGGTTAATTTCTGTAGTCCCATAACACTTTCTTTTCTTGGAAAATGAAAGTAGCAGCTTGGGGATAGCAGTAGACCTTTTTTTTTTTCTTTCTTTCAGCTATCCGACAATAATTAACGGGTATGGGTTAATATCAGATTGGTTTGGATAGGGTTTGGATTTGACCTCTCAATTATCCGTTAAATTTGATTATATTTAATAATTTTAAATATATATTTTTATGTAATTTTTTAAAATAAACAAAACAATTTTTAGATCGGATTCAAACAGCATATGATACCTGCTCTAATACATACTCTTATATTTGTAATCAGGCAAATTCAAGTAATTACGTGTATTAAAAAGTAACGAATATGGATTTGATTTTAAGAAGTAAACAATTAAACGGGTACAGATGGAATACAAGGAATGGGTTTTACTTAATGGGCTTGATAAATTGATATTTATATTGATGTTGATATTGTCTATTGGTAGAGAGAGCACACACGCATTAGGTACTTAGCTGTTATCTACGCACGGTGTGATATATGGTGGCATCTACGTTTTGATCAATCACTTTCAGTTTAGACTTTTGTGTCGTAAGAGGGAGAGGATGTGGAGAGGAGTGGTGGGTACAACAGCGTAAGCCGAACCAACGTTATTAAAAGAGGTTTCACGTTCACAGATTCAAGACTAAATGAAAGGAAAGTAGTATTGAAGATGAGCACATGCGCATTTGGCTTGCCCAGCTAGTAATTAGCTGGATTGATTGATTTATGGGAAAAGGCTAATTAAGTTTGATTTATTTTCATGGTAACACTTTTCTTAAATTTAGTCTCTAACTTAATTATAAGAAAATAATTAATTATTAATAAGCTAATTTAACATTGAATTATCAAATCATGAGGGAATTGGGGAAAAATGAGTAGACATTCTACAGGGAAGGGCTTTAATTGCAACTTGAAACAAAAAAAAAAACTTAAAATTTTATTCATCTCTCTATTGTAAAACTTAAATTTTTGGTTTAATTGTAAAATTTCCCTTAAGTTTAAGATTAAGTAGTAGTTTGTCTCATGAATTTTCAAAAGTGACAACTTAACCCATAATCTGATCAATTTGGAGCAATTCAACCCATTAGTTTGATTTCAATCAAATTCTAACCAATTTTTGATAAGTTAACAAATATATTAATTTTTTTTTTATAATTTTTTTGGTCAAAGTTTGGCTGAAATCTGACCAGTGGGTTTAATTTGCTTCAAATTAACAAAATTAATGGTTAAATTGTCATTTTTGAAAATTCAATAGGCAAATTATTACTTAATCCTAAACTTAAAAAGAATTTTACAATTAAGTCTTGATTTTAATTATGCAAGTGACATGAAATTTTAAAATTGGATAATAATGAAATATCAATTACTAGTTTAATTGATAAAATTATTTTTCATTGTAAAAAAATTAAAAAGCACTTATGGCTCATATCTCTCGTTTACATTTGGGATTGAGGAAATAAAGAAAAAGGAGACAATTTTCTTCTCTAGAATTTTGGAATTTAGACTAGAAGGGAAGGAATAAAGATTATTGGAAAGTGATCATCATTGGATGTTGACTCGCCAACCAAACAATAATTTCTCTAGAAAATACATCAATTGTTTTACTTCATGGATGAATTATAATTGACTCATATCTTCGTCGTAAAAACTCTTTTTATTTATAAAAAATTATTGACTCGAAAAGTCATTTAATTGACCGATAGATACAATTTGATTATACTAATCTCTTTCTTTTGATTAGTCAATTTATCTAATGTTAAGAGTGTTCGATGAATACAATTTGATTATAACAATCTCTTTCTTTTGATTAGTCAATTTATCTAAAGTTAAGAGTGTTTGATAAGCTGTAAGGCCCAAACATGCATCTAATGAGAGATTTTTATTGGTGTAAAACTCGGGTAAAAATTTAATTAGTAATTTTTTAAAATTTTATTGGTAATATTAGTTGAGTACATACTAACGTTATTAGTAAAATTTTCAAAATTACAAGTCAAATTTTTGCTATGATGTAAAAATGAATTTTACACCCAATACAAACAATAATTTCTCGTATTTAATAACTTTTTTTTTTTTTAATGAATGGTATTCTCATATAATTCCTTGGAAAAACAATTTGTATTTCAATCTGAAATTCCGTTGGGTCCCATTTTCATGTTTGCATTTCAACCCAGAAAGGGAAGGGACGCGAGACAGGACTTTAAGAATCTTCAGATATTTTTGCTACAGTCAAAGTTGTCAAACCATGTCTCGATCGGCTGGACCTTTGGTGGCTAAACTTAAATGGTCCCTAGCTTGGACAGTGTATCGCCAGCAAGGAACACTTGTTTCATGCATTAACCAGAAGACCACCATGGTCATTTGCGGTGTCAGTGTGTAACACGTGATTTTGGTGTTTAATTAATTCCAGTCATTTACTTTTCAATTGGAATAATTCCTTACTATTATCGAATTTTCTCCTTAATCAATCTTTCTTGTACTTGCGTTTTTAATGTAATTGTTGGGAGACATATATATGTTGGGTGAATCATTCAGATGTACCCGCAAAAATCTTGCCGTCGTAGGTTGACAAACAAAATTTATAAAGCTGTCAAAATAACGACTTATATTTAAGTTGCAAATCCGATTTATCATTTCGTTTCACATTTATAAAATAAAGTACATTTAATTGTGGTTAATCTTTATTCGGTTGTTAAGAGTATTACATCCTTATGACCTTTAAATAAGATATTGTAATTAGGGATGAAAATTGGGCGAGTTTGGGCTTAGAATGCATTTTCAACCCTACTATCTCAACCCCCATGCACGAAATAAATTTTTTTTTCTCCATTCCCGTCCTTTAAGGATAATTAAATGTGAGGGAATTCTCCATTAACAATTTTATTTTATATAAAAATACACTTAATTCAATTAATTAGTATTATGTAAAAAAATCCATGATATCAAATAGTAGATATATGTTTAATCCACATGAACATCTGTGTAAAAAATGGAGTACATAATATTATGTGTAAATATTTATAAAATACAAAAATATATAATATTTTTTATTTAGTACCAACAGCTTCGGGTATTAATCGGGGTGAAGAATACGATGCTTGTGCTCAACTTCAAACTTAATAGAGGATTAGTTTTAATTCTCGTCCTAACTTCGCGGGAAAAAAAAAGCCCTCCAAACCCACCAAATGGAACGGGTACCTGCCGTGCTCTGTCTCGTTGAAGAAATTTTCTCATTCTTACTTGTACTAGACAATATAAAAGGATTTGTCGATTCAATTGGTGAATCAAAGGTTAGATTAGTCTGATTTTCAATTAGACCATTTTACAAAGTGAATCGATGAAAACTAATCAATCCAACCGACACTATAAGATAAAAGGCTAACGCTGACGTTTTTTTAACATATTTCGGTGCTTTAAAATGCCGTAATATGCAATACCGGCGTTTATGACAAGCGCCAGATAAATCACCGGTATGTGTGGTGTCGAAGTACCAATACCGACGCTTAAAGAAAGCGCCGAAATATGCATTTTTTTGGCACTTCTAAGCACCAGTATATTTCGGCATTTTTAAGTGCCGCAATATAGCGTCACTTCTAAGCGCCGGTATATTTTGGCCCTTTTAAGCGCCGTAATATACCGGCTCTTAGAAGTGCTGAAATATTACGGACAATTATGCATATTGCGGCACTTTTAAGCGCCGTAATATAGTGGGTTAAATCACCAATATACACTTGCTTTGTGTTTTTACATTATTTTGGGTTTAATATCAACATGAATACCCATGTTCTTCAATATATAAAATGTACCATCAAATCCATAAAAATTCAAATATCAATACAGAAGTCATCTCATTTACACAAAAAAACAATCATAATTAACATATAAATTCATACAAAACAAAGTAATGGAATGTAGTCTGGAAAATTATTTTATCATTACACTTGAAATCAATTATGAGGTCCTCTATTAACCAACTATTGTAGTAAAGACTTTAGCTCATCAACTTGGGATTGCATATTGTTCATTTGATCATCATACTTCGCTGTTATTTCTTGACTGTGATGCTCATGCTTTTGATTGTTTCCTTTTATTTGTGCTTTCAAACTATTTATCTCTTCAGCATAAGCCCCATTGTATCCCATATCATTCCTAATTTGAGTTGAAAGTCCATACACGGCTGATGGTGTAACTCTAAACCCTTGACCTCGGACACGACCAGAACTCTTTTCACTCATAAGCTCGGTGAAGACTTCATTTTGTATTTGTAAATTATTGCTAACATCAAAAGATCCTGAAGCTGTAACAAGTTCGGCCACACGAGCTTCAGTTGTCACCTACAATCACGAAACAATAAAGATTAAACTCCCACAAAGATTATGCAACGAAAGTTACGTAAAAGAAAAGTTACTTATCAGATTTTATAGAAAAATGGGCAGAATTTTCCCTATATTTCCATAAAACCTCCTGCAAATGAAAAATAAAAATACAGTCCAAACAAAATAAACCAAACAGAGATCTAAGTTTCAAAAAGTTAATTGAGTGCATACTTTCAACTTTCTTTAGTTTTCTATATCATTCAATACTTTCACTAGCATGAATATGCAGTGATTGAGATTGAGAATAAAATGGTTATATTTTTATAAAGATAGTAGCAACCATCAACAAAAGGCAGCATAAATTAATCTATGCTTAACAGTGGTAAAGTGAATCTCTTGGAAAAATATGGGGTATTAAACAAAGCTTAGTCAAGTAAGGGAACTTTTCAACCCTCAAACATATGTTTATGTGCTTTTAAAACAAACATAAACACAACATAAAAAAAAAAAGCAGTACCCCCCCTCAATAATCACAATAACTTATATAGGCATCCAAAAATGTTAATTGAAACTGATTCTATGGTTTTTTTTTTTTTTTTTTTTTTTTTTGTCTCTCTCTTGACAAGCAAAATTGGTGCAAAGAGATACTTCCATGAAGCTAATTGCTGAGGCAAGATAAATTAACTTCTATTATTGTGATCAAACAGCTGTCAAGTGAATGGAGTGTTTTAAAAACATGTTTCTCTTTTTCAAAAGAAAAAATTATTTACTAATTTGGTTAGAAACCAATAGAACTTAAACTTCAATTCAGTTACCAAAAATTAGAGAAACTTTGAATCTTACAAATCTTGCCATTGTGGTTTTGCCTAAAAAGATGAAACACTTAAGATGACTGAGTAATATTCTTGTGAATAATCTAATATATCTACTAGACTAAGTCAATTGAAGGTTTTTTCCTCCCTCTTTCTCTAAGACCTAAAGGAAGGAAAAAAATCCATTTCTTAGCAACCTAAGAAAGCAAACAGAGAAGCTATATTTACAGTATCAACAATTACATGAAAAATTAACCCCAGTTCTATGTCTAATAATTTACTTTAGAAAAAGGGCAAAAAGAAAAGACTAGTCCACAAAATCACAAGTAACAACAAGACTCAAAGAAACTGATTTATAGAGCTGCGCAGTCCATACAGAAAAAGAAAACAAATTTACCAGATAACCTACTATTGGCATATTGTTTTCTGATGTAGGCTTTAAATACAGCATGATTAATGACTCTCAACGTAACTCTCACCTAAATTACTCTAAATTGGAAGTACAGCAGAAGTATTTTCCCACTATTGGCATATTGTTTTCTGATGTGTGCTTGGCAACAAAATGGCATCCACTATGTCCTGTATTCCTGGGGAAAGACCAGGATAAAGAAATGAAAGGAAGGTGAAGAGAGAGAGAACTTGGCAAGAGCTCCCGGATGGGTGGCAACTCAGGAGACAAGGAAAAAATTCCCTATGATTAATTAAAAATGGGTAGGTGTAGATTTTTTTTTTAAGTAGGGGTGAATTTTTAAATCTAGCCCCAATAAATTTATTTAATTGACAGAACTAAAGTCAACAAGAAACAAGAATATAAGTCTTAAGTAGTAATTTAAACTCAAAGAAAAATGAGGGAGATAAGACTTGCACAACATTTTCCAGAATTGTACACAATCACCAATTGCAAAACCAAACCCTGTGATTTAAACGATACCCTACCTAAGCCTTACATTCACTCCATTGTATGATTCATATGGCATCTCAACCGTAGAATATTGGATTGGAAGCTATAGCAACCATTAAAGCAATCACCACTGGCTGGTTGCACCTAACTACTAACCAAGATGTATGCATTACAATTTCCATAGTTAGTTTATTTTTAGATCAAGAGAAAGGAGAAGAGAACAGTACCCCTCCAAATTCTCTTATCTTCGCTCATTTTAAAATAATCATTTCAAGATCAAAAGATAAGGGTAACACTTGAAATCTACACAAAAGCCCGAAACATAGTACCAATCACGATAAGAGTAAGTTAAATACTATTCTTAACTATCATACATCAAACCATCATATGCGTAAGTGAACTTACTTACTTTAACAAACATACAATCATATCGCGTTATGATAATTTTTACTTGACAAAAATTTAACTATTGAATATGGATAAGATTTATAAGAAG
This sequence comes from Bretschneidera sinensis, assembly GCA_023935145.1. Taxonomy (NCBI): domain Eukaryota; kingdom Viridiplantae; phylum Streptophyta; class Magnoliopsida; order Brassicales; family Akaniaceae; genus Bretschneidera; species Bretschneidera sinensis. The sequence continues at coordinate 12,644,472 of CM043703.1, forward strand.
ATATAAACCTATGACGTGTTTGCCACCAAGATAAATGTTTTACCTTACCTGCTAATATGTAATGTTGTTGTTGAATATTTTTCACCTATGGTAATTTAGAATTAATTGATACATTTCTCATTCAGTTTTCAAGATGAGCAATATAACTATTGACTTTAATAAATTGGTGCAATCTTTAACTGTTGTTTGAATTCCGTCAAAATCCTGTTCACGTGCAGCTCGCATGAGCTCTTTGACTCCAAAATTTCAGTAGCACTGGTGAGCCCTGCACATGAGAAACTAAAAAAAACATAAAGAATAATTAAACCCATATGTTAAAGAACAAAAATTCATAGAACAACTAAACCTAAATCCTCAAATCTGTGCATTTTTTAAATATATTTTTGATATAGTGACGTCAAAATTTGAGGATTTAGGGCTAGGGTTTTGCTGCGGTTTTGTTCTTCAACAGTCATGCTTAATTACTTATTTTTTTTTTGTTTTTTTATTTCTCATATGCAGGGTTGACCAATAATGATGTGATGAGAATTTTGCTACCAAAGCACTCATGCGAGCTGCACATGATAAAGATTTTGATGGAAACCAAATGGAATTAGACAAAAGGAAAAAATTGCATCAATTTGTTAAAGTTGTGGATTAAATTGCTTCTCTTAAAAATTGAGGTAAAATGTGCCACTTGACCTTAAACTGAGCGAAAAGTTTGCAATTAAGCCCAAATTTATTCAATTCAAAATTAACTAAACACAACACAATGAATTTTTTTTTCATTTACCTAATATAATTCAAATGTTTTATTTTACATATTATTATACTTGTAAATCGTAATCCAAAGGTTAGACATTCGTTTAGGCTCAAATAAATAATGTATAAACTCTAAAAAAATTCATAATTTTTATATATATGAATTCAAACGAATTCTTCCAAAATTAGTGGTAATCAAATTAAAAAAAAATTCATTTAAAATTAATTAGGATAAAAAGTGATTATACATGAAGTGATCATTAATTTTTGTAATAATGATACCATTATATTATCTAAACTTTTTTAAAATTAATTCCATAACATATTTGTAAAAACACTTAATATAATATAATCCCATTGTTATATTTTTGATTTTTTTTTATGAACTTGCAATTCGAACATTGATCAATCCGTTAAACCAAATGCTTAGTGTCTCTATCGATTTGATGTTGGGTGCAATGAATTCTATTAATTAAGCACTGTATATATTAACTATAAATGAAACTATTTTTATCCTTTTCTATCCGGTGTGCTGAGCTTATGCAACATAATGGATATATTAATTCCATTAAAAAAAAAAACAACGGATTACTTGAGGAATCCCACAAAGAAAAATAGGCTATCATCCTAAGTTAGTTTTACATGTAAAGAGGATAGAATCTCACGCTGAAAATAATGCAGACTTGTAACAAAGTTTTTTTTATAAAAAAAAAATGTTAAATTGTTAGGGATAATTACCTAAATATGGATAAACATTAAAAGTTTTAAGTTTGATTTTGTATAAATTACTATGTCTTTGATTCTAAATAAAAAAAAGGATATTTGGTAGAGAGATATACTAGGTTCAAATTCCCCCTCTATAACTATCACTTGATAGTTATTAGTTGCATTAATTATCTCTTAAAAAATGGCTGGGGGAGGTATTGCTGTTGGCAATGGCAAAAACTATCCAGGAAAACTTACTTTTAAGGTTTTCATCACATGCGTTATTGCTTAAATACTGACGATGTTTACATCCAGAAAAGCTATGGGGTCGTCGTAGAGGTGCCTCCGAAGATGCTCCGAAGCTTAAGTTAGGGTAGGATAAAGGGTATGTAGAGAATGAGTGTCAGTCTTTTTGAAAACTTTGGCCGATTGGGATACGTACCTAACCCTTCTTATAGGGCTTTGAGGCAGCATTGGGCTTAAGGCGGCAATAATATGATGCCCCAACTGGGTTGGGTAATGATGCCTAAGAGGCTCAGCTAGATCGCTGGGGCCGTCTGTTAGGGTTTTGCCTTGCTGGTTTGATCTAAAGCCATCCAGGTATGAGGGCGGTTAGTCACATGACATCCCAACTTGGATTTGGAATGATGCCTACGAGGCCCAGCTAGATGGTTGGGGGCCGTTCGTTTAGGACTTAGCTTTGATGGCTTGATCGCGAGCAGTTTACATGTCTGAGGTAGTCTACCGACCTGACACCCAACTTGGTTGGGCAATGATGACCTCGAAGGCGGTGGTGACGTGGAGGCCCACCTGAAGACGGAGGAGCTTTGAGGGGCGGTTATGACCTGAGGGCTGAGCTGCCCGGTCCTGGATCCTCCACGTGTCTTTTTATGACTTGCTGTCAAGAGGGTTCCCATGTTGTCTTTCTATTGGAGGGGTACTTTTGGCAATATCACTGCTTTTGGTGGTCTAATCTTTGGTTATGGTCTTGGTATTTCAGGGAATTAATTTAATGGATTTTTGAGAAAATAATAACAAAACAGCTATTTTTATGTTTTTTTTCTTTGTTATCGAATTTTATATATGGGTTTTTATTTTCGTGTGTAGGTGGAGTGACATCGATGGATTCCTTCTTGCCAAAATTCTTTCCATCTTGTACAAAAAAGAATCATCGGTAACTCCTTGGGATGATCAATACTGCAAGTTTGATAGCCAAATACTGACGATGTTTACATCTTCTTTGTATTTGGCTGGTTTGGTTTCATCAATTGCGGCATCTACAATAACCCGTGTGTTTGGGAGGAAGCTCACAATGATATTTGGTGGACTGCTGTTTGCTGCTGGTACTATGGTCAATGCCACTGTTTCTCATGTCATCCATCTTATTATGGTCGTATTTTGCTTGGTTTTGGTATTGGATTTGCCAATCGGGTATTTATTTTTAATTAATTAATTCATAAGTATAAATTTTATTTTTTAATGATATATACAAGTTTTTTAAGGAAAAAAAGAGAAATATTGGTGTTATTTATATTTATGATATATATTTTTTATTTTTATCAGATTTGTGCAAATTAATCATGACCTTTTATTTATGATATGCCATGTTGATAATTTTTTATGGCAAAAGCAATTTGGTTCTAAGCATTTACAATTATGTTATAAATACAGTGACTACACACAACTGCTTTTGGTTGAACACTTTATAGTACTAGTTTAATTACTTCTTTTTTCAAAATAAAATAGTTAAATTATTTGATTCAAATATGTAATTTTATGCATTCTCATTAATTAACTTGTCTGCAATTCTTTTGCCCATGAACCCAGAAATTTTATTGATACTGAATGATATATTATAATAAAAAAAGGCTTTGTGTTTTCAAGATTATATGCCATGATTTTTATGTGATTTTATGGTATATGTAGAAGTTTTTTTTAAAAAAATTATAATTTGATATGTGCTATATTATATGAACTCTTTACTTTACCATACCAAACAGTGTTGGACCTTAACACATGACATTAAAATATTCCAAGTTGAAAGAGAATTTATGAAAAAATAAATAAAAATAGAGAGTGTGACACTCACACATAGCGGTGCTAGATACTCTTACCCGAGTCATATGTGTTTAAATTTGATTCAAATACCTTCCTGTTGCCATTAGTAGAAATTATTTTGCTAGATATATTAGAATTATAGCATGGTCTGATCCATATCAAAACCGATATACTTTCAAGAATTATTTCAACAATATGATAGAATTATTTTATTGTTTGATTACCAATAGATATCATTATAATGCTGCTAATATTTTTCATTCTACATTTTTTTGATTGATTTACAGTCTGTGCCAATTTACAGTCTGTGCCCATTTAAGTACAGAGGTGCTCTTAACATTATGTTCCAATTGTCAATAACAATTGGTATCCTCGTCGCCAATCTGTTGAACTACTTCTTCGCTAAGATTCCAGGCGGATGGGGATGGCGTTTGAGCTTAGGAGGTGCTGTTGTCCCCGGCTTATTCTTGCTTCCTCTCTGATACACCAAACTCTTTGATTGAACGCCAACATTTTGATGAAGCCAAACAACTGCTTATCAGAATCCGCGGTGTCTCTAATGTTGATGAGGAGTTCAATGATTTAGTGGCGGCTAGTGAGGCTTCGAAGAAGGTTAAACACCCTTGGGTTAACATCTTTAAGAGGAAGTATAGGCCACAACTCAGCATGGCCATTTGCATTCCCTTCTTGAAATCCGATCTGCTGCACAAAGTATCAATGTTTCCGTCAACATGTTCTTCACTTTCTGTATCGCGCAAGTCTTCACCGCAATGCTTTGTCATTTGAAGTTTGGTTTGTTCATCTTCTTTTCTGTCTTTGTGGTGATAATGAGCATTTTCATCTACAAGTTTTTGCCTGAGACCAAAGGTGTGCCTATTGAAGAAATGAGTATCGTGTGGAAGAAACATCCTTATTGGTGTAAGTTTGTTAGAGACGGAGATGATGAAGAATTCGAGATGGGAAAGAAGGGTGGAGCTGTTTAAATTTGATCATTGCTTAGATTTCGTTTAAAAAGCCTTTTAATTGCTGTCTTTCTTTTCGTTTTGTTCCTTGTCAAAGTTGTTAGGCTTTTGTGCCTAGATTTTGGTTAGACAAAGACTTTTTTGATGGAAGTAATTGTATGCTTTTTTGGGTTTTATCTTATAAATTATCGTTTTCAATTGATGGTAACTTTTTTATTTATTTTTTTTTATCTTAGGATTTATTTTTCACATGGCTAGTTGATTATGATAATTGCCTTGTGTTCCTAAAGGAAGCTATCTATATTTAGATAATACATTCTATTAATTAATTTGTTGAATATTTAGGCATTCACTACAAGAAAAAGAGGCATCTGCGACGGGATTTTCTCTCCCTAAAAGTAATCTGCGACAGTTCCCGTAGCTGATAGGAATAATCAGCAACGAGAAATCCCATCACTCCCATCACTGATTAAGCAATCTGCAACGGGAATAGTCTTATCAGCGACGGGATTCCCTTCGCAGATATTTTTAAGCTATCAGTGAATCCTTCACTGATTCTATCGTAGGTCCCTTCGCTATATATTTTTAACTATCGGCGAGGGGAGGCCCGTTGCTGAGGTCGTTGTTTCGGGATTCCGGTCGTTGATGATAGTTTGAGTTTTTTAATATATTCTAAAATTAAAAAATTTCCTACTAACAATGTATTGAATTTACATTCAAAATTGTAGGTAACTACATCAATACGAAGTGAACAAATTCTAAATATAGTCAAAATTATAAAAACGATGTACAATATTAAAATATAATAATAATAGTAAACATGGAATGTTATAAATATTTAAATAAAATATCCTAAGGGTCCCCAAGATTGTCGCCACGTACAGGACCCTCATTGGCCTCGTCATCCTCCCTAACATAATCGAGAGAAAGCTGAAACAAAAAAGTAAGTATTATTAGTATTATTGAATGAAAAACTAAATAAGTTAATTGGAAAGCATTTTGGTATAAAACTACTAAGTTATCTACGTTTTTGTACCAAAACCTTCCGGGTTTGTAACCCATGATCCAAAATGAATTTTGTTTATTTCCAATAGTCACATTCTACCAAACGAATGTGACAATAACCCCGCCTAGCCCGTTAGACAAGTACTATACTTTTTTTACCTTAAAACCGCTAAATTATCTTTTTTTTTATACCGAAACCACTCGGGTTTGTAACCCCGTTATTTGAAATGGATTTCATTTGTTCCCACTACTCTCATTCTATAAAACGGATGTGACAGTAGCCTCGCCTCGTCTTAGACAATTATTCTACTATTTTGACCTTAAAACCGTTAAGTTATCTACTTTTTTAGACCGAAACCCCCCGGGTTTGTAATCCATGATCTGAAATGGATTTTGTTTGTTCCCACTACTCACATTCTACCAAACGGATGTGATGGTAATCCCGCCTCATCCGTTAGACAAGTATTCTACTCTTTTGACCTTAAAACCGCTAAGTTATCTACTTTTTAATACCGAAACCCTCAGGGTTTGTAATCCGTGATCTGAAATGGATTCTGTTTGTTCCCACTAGTCACATTCTACCAAACGGACGTGACGGTAACCTTGTCTAGTCCGTTAGACAAGTATTCTAATCTTTTGACCTTAAAACCGTTAAGTTATCTACTTTTTTTTATCCTAAAATCACTTAACTTCAACTACTAAGTTACTTATAAAAAAAACTTTAACTACTATATTATGAAAATAACAAAGTTAATATGTGAGTGTATGTATACTTACATCTGATCCGGGTAATGGTCGAGGTCCGATATCTAAATGACTGATGCCCAACTTCGCCCACATGTGATTCATAGTCCTCTCCATCATCTTATTCACATTTTCTTGAATCTTCTGGTTCACACAGTGCTACTAGAAATGGGGCACGAATAGCATCCAGATGTGGACCCTCGCTTAGTATGAAGGTCCATCCAATTGTCGTATCCATAATGCCTCCCCTTGCTAGATCCACCTGGTACTGCCAACCATGTCTCCTCGTCGAAATCGGGCTGTGAGGAAGGATCATCTTTATATTTCTCGTGCAGCACCTCATTATATCTCTCCTACAATGACAAATGAACATATTTCATCAATATACAAAATTAAAACATTAATGAAAGAACATACTAATTATACTTACACTACATACTACTTATGAAACAAAAAAAATAGTACTTACAACGACAACTCTCGACTTGGTGTGCACAAATTCATCGGTTCCCACTTTCTTATGTGTCTCCAAGAACACCTCAATATTGGAAGGATTGTGACCCATCTTCTTCTTCTGCCCATAGTAATTAATTTTGTCAGTGAAAATTAAAATGAATTACAACAGATAACCATATATATTTTACCGAAGAACAAAAACCTCAGAAGGAGCCCCTTTTGATGAGGACAAGGGTCGTGTCTGCTCGGGCAGAAGTGTGACAGAGATATCTCTCAGCTTAGATGAGGGCCCAGAGAAGCTCGAGGTCTCCGCATCAATAAAGATGGGAGAGAGAGCCTGCGGCCACTTCCTCGACCCTTGGGCCTATGCAAGCTGTTTCCCAACTTGAGCATCCCTCTTCCTCGCCTGAGCTATCTTCTTCGCCCTCTCCCTGGATTTGGCTGTGGCTTTTATATTTGCTTAACAAAAAACAAAATTATAAGTAACTGGAAACAAAGAAATTATGAAATTATAAAAGTATAAGCACTTAAGTATATACCACTCTCTAAGGTCTCCTCAAGACAGCGAGGGTAGAGGCCACGCTTCGCCAGCTCCTTGTTATCATACAAGACCCCCAGGTTAATGGGCACGGAAACCATAGCCTTCAACGTCTCTTGCTCGGGGTATGGAGGTACAATTTCTTACGCTTCCCTACACGGTTCAAACTCCAAGATAGTGGAACCTCGAAGTTCTTCTCACTCTAGATGTAGAAGAAGGCTTTCTTCCCCTACTTGATGAAGGTGGGATTTTTCTTCAGTAGCCCCTTCCTAGCTCTGGAGCTAATCACAACCCACCTGTGCTGGTCGTGCTTGCTAATTTGGAAGTGGGCTTTAAAAACATTGATGTTCATTAGCCCTTTCACGTCCGAGCAAACACAATGAACGCCATGATTAGACGCACAAAATTAGGCACCAGTTGGCACAACACTATGTCAAAGAACCTCAACACCTAGCAGAGAAAATGGTGGAAGGAGAATCTGAGTCCGGCCCTCATGTGCTGTTCATAGGCACATATCTTGAAGGGTACTTGGCTCAAGAGGACATCCCAAGCCCTCTCCCCAACACTAGTGTTCCTCAAGGTGTATTCTTACGGGATACGGTACACGCGCTTGATGACCTCGAACTCCCTCTTCTCCAACTTATTTGGCACATGATTTGTCGCGAATGACCACTGCATCCTCTTTTTCACCCTCATATCCCCCCTCAGCTCGACCATAACATTATCTACCTCCTCCTCATCCTTGGAGGAAGAATCCTTTTCCTTTTCCCCAGCCCCATAGGGAACCATTGCCAATGGCCCCTTCCGAGTGTTGTCACTCCCTGAAGTTTAACCCTCACTAAAGGCTCAGTCCAAACCTATAGCCTCATTCAATTCCCTAAACAGTTCATGGCTGTCCTCACTACCACTACTAGGCCTATCACGATAATTATCTACTGAAGACATTATAAAGATGGGAAAAGGAAAACTCACCAAAGATAGATCCCCACGGTAACCCCAAGCACTTCAAACCCAAAGACAGATCCCTCCTTACTCACACATTGATCCTCCCTACAACAAAAAGTTCTCAAACTCTAGCAGACTCTGAGGTGTTCTCAAAATTTCTCTCTGAATGCAAATAAAGTGAAGTGAAGAAATAAGATAAAACTCCTCTTTCATATAGAAGCTCGGGCGTGATTAACGAGAAAAATTAACTCATTCCCAGCTATAAAGAACGACGTTTGGCATAACCGAGGTGCCATTACACTCCCCAAGGTTGCTAAAGGCGTACCATTAAGGTCATATGTTGCCGTTACACTCCCCAAAATGACAACGCACCCACAAAATTTAATGACCCAACGCTCCATTATTGAATGTCTCCACAGAGGATTATGGAACAGCCCAAAGGCTTCTCTATAGGCCCAAAGCAAAAAATTCTTATATGGGCCCAAAGAAAAAAGGTATTCTGTAGGCTTAAAACAAAAAAAAAAAAAAAAAGTCTTCTATGAGCCCAAGAAATCGTACAGGCCCACTCCTCGTCGAAGATCTCTAAGGCCGAGCATTTTGACTGCTACTCAAATGCTTGGTCTCATGTCTCCAATGCCGAGCATTTTGAATGTTGCTCAAATGCTTGGTCTCATGTCTCCAAGGCTGAGAATTTTGACTGCTGCTCAAATGCTTGGTCCTATGTCTCGAATGCTAGGTCCTGTCTCCAAGGCCGAGCATTTTGATTGCTACTTAAATGCTCGGTCCAACGTCTCCAAGGCCGAGCATTTTGACTGTTGCTCATATGCTCAATCCCACACCTCCAAGGTCGAGCATTTTGATTAAGGTCCATATGCTCGGCCCCAGGCTTCACAGGTCGAAGCACACAACTAATGGCACAAAGCTCTATTACACTTCCTCAAGCACATAAATATACTTAAGGAAGTGGGGGACCTCTGATGTAGTGAATAATTCACTCCCAATAGCCTGGTGACACGTGGATAACTCCCCTTCAATGATTGAATGACATGTGGCGACATTAATAACGGGCACGTAGCATAGCCGATAACGAAGCCGTAATTATTCATAGACTTCTCATAAGCAAGAATGGAAGCAAGATTTCAGGGATTGCACTGTCGCTGAACACGCAACAAGACCATTCGCTAGAAAAGCAGGATCTCAAGGATCGCACCATCCCGAGCACGTGGTCAACATGACCCCTGAACCACTATAAAAACCCGAGGTATGTAGATCTCAATTCAATTCAAGTTCATCACTGAAACACTAACATCAGAACCATTTCCGTTTTCTCAAAACCTTACATTGACAAAAGCATCAGAGAGTTCTCGGAGGCACCACCCCTTTTTTTCGGTGACTCTTTAGTTCATCCCTATTTCTTTGCGCAGACTATGAAGTCCTTGACCTCTAGCTCAGCAGCAAATTTTCAACATCAACAAATGTTATAATCTTTTGTGGAAATTGGATTAAGCTGAAAGCCAATTACTCAAAAGCAAAAAATTGTCTAGTTGAATCTTAGTTAAGTTGCTCAAAACGGTGGGACAAGATGGTCGTTTTTGTAAAAAGGACGTTTTTGTAAATTAATCTTTCACTTTCCCTTTCTACATCAATCAAACGGGACTTCAATGTTGAGAAAGGACATAAAAACCCCTAGATCGGGCTACGTGGAGAAACCCAATTAGCCTGTTACGACCAAAGCAACTAGAGCTCCAAACCCCGTAAACCCTACAATTCTCTATCGATCTCTCTTAAATCATCTCTGCGACTGTTACGAACTGGAGCTCAAAAACCCCTTAAAACTGTGCATTTACCTCCAAAACCTTACAATCCTCTATGGATTTCCAGGTACTTTTAATTTATCTTTCCAATTTGTTTGTTGTATTTGTAGATGTATGCATGTATCTGTTTCTGTAGATATATAGAATTATTTTGATTGTCTGAGTTACTGATTTTTTTTATCTTTTCTGTTGGGTTTTGTGATTGAGGTGATATTGAGTTGTGTTTTCATCTCATGGTTGTGAATTGTATTGGTATAAGGGTATTTCGGATTGTTATGATGTTAGGAACTTTCTTGTTTTAATAAACAATAAAAAGGGGATTATAAGGAATTTTATGTAGAATTATTATGTTTGTAAAGGGTGGAATTTGACATTTCAAAGATAAAATGATGTCCATAGAGTAAGCTAATTTTAACTTTTAGAAGAAAAAACTTTTGATTTCAACTATTCACATGGAGAGATCAATGAGTGTTAGGAAATTTCAGTTTTGGTTAGTTATTAATATGAAGTATTAGCAGATTCTTATGTTTTCATCGGTAGAAATGGAGAAGGAAAAATATATATGAAGCACTAAAGAAGCAGGTTTTTGCAAAAATAATTTACTGGGGGACGGAGGAGAAGAATTCACAATTTTAAATTGGGAGCCATCCCATGAACTATTGGAGTATGACACTTCCATGCCCAGTTCACAGTTAAATAAATTATTTATCCCTTTCTTTTATTCAATGAGAATTTTTTTCCTATATAAAATGATTATACAATAATTTTTGCCTTTTCTATATAAAATGATAGCTACAACGTTAATCAAGTGTTGTTGCAAGTCTCATTTTCTTCTAAGAAATTGTCTTCCCACCCTTCTAATAGCACCTATAATCCTAGAGTGCATGTGGTAGTATCAAATCTTGTTCATTTAGGGTGTGCTTAGTAGGAGAGAAAAGTGAGAGGAAAGAAAAGTGTGTGGAATGAACTTTTCTCTTGTTTTATAAGAGAGAAAAGTAAGAGTAAAGAAAACTAAGATCCTTGGTGTTTTCATCTTACATGTACGAATCATAATCTTCCAAAATTAAGAGGATTGGGGGGTGGAAATAAGATAAAAAAGAGATGAGATTATCAATTTCCCAATTAATTCTCATTTAATCTCTCACATTAATATCCATTAACATTATGAAGGATATAATGGTAAAACTAATACTATTACATTTTATTTTCTCATACTTTTCCACTCAACTAAACAAGGATAGGAGAAAATTATTTTCTCTCTTCTTAATTTTCCATCATCTCTACTAAACACCTGAAAGAAAACTCTCATCTTCTTAGTTTTCTTTCTTCTCACTTTTCTCCCATACTAAACACACCCTTAGTGAAATTAAAATTGCTAATAGAAGTATGCCACTTATTTGATTTTTAATATGGATTTGATTCTTATTCGTTTTAGTGTGAGTTTATTATGGCTTTGGTAGTCTTCATAGTTCATACTTCCTGGTGGCTTTGGTTTTGGTATTAGTAGTAATTTCTTGTGATTTGTTATCACAAAAAATAAATCCCATGTAAAGCATGTCTATATAGTTGAAGGAATGTTACAAGTTTCATACCCACTTTTGCCTAAGGCAAATTCAGTTTCGGTGAGTTATTAGTGCGAAGTATAAGCAGGAGATCAATAGAAATTTCTTGAAAGCATCTTTATACGGCTCAATAAGCTTATAAGTGTCGTATCCGTGCTATTGGCTAAGGCAATTTCAGTTTTGGTGAGTTTCTAACATAAAGTATACATTTCTTGTTTTGTTTTCATCAGTTGAAAAAAGGGAGAAGGAATAATAATGTATGAAGCACCGAAAGAAGGAGGTTATTTAAAAGATATTTTATGCGGGTAACGGTGGAGGGGAATTCACAAATATAAAAGGTGGAGGGTAGTGTTGCCTATAAGCTTTTCCATTCTTATGTGTATCTCTTCTTTTAACACCCTCTCATTCTTATTACTTCCCAAAATTTCCCCCTACGTTTTATAATTGGTAGAATATATCATTAGTATCTAAGTGGTTCCACACCTTGGTTGTAATTTTAGTTTCCCTTGGGTCCTACAATGTGTGCTGAAATCACAATTGTAGGTTTATGGTACTATTTTAGGTCTGTATTTTCACATTCTTTTTTCTTTCCATGTACAAGGAGTCGTGTATATCTTTCTGCTAATAGAATTATTGAATTTTTAATATGGTCTTGACATTGTCTGATTCTTTTTAGTGTCAGTTCATTGAATATTGGTAGTCTTCATACTTCCTGGTGGTTGATTAATTTTACTGGCTTTGGTAATCGTGTGTCCATGCACTTTATATCATATAATCATTGAAGGCTTTGAACATCCATATTCTCTCAATTTCGCCTGTTACTGGGCTTGAATTTTGCTTTTTCTGCCTTGTCTAATTTTTTGTTGTTCTCTATGTTCCTTTTTTGATTGATGCAACTGAGTGCAGATAATGTAAGAAGTTGGTTCTGTGGTCCTGTCAATATATCAGTTTGCTGTGTAGTATAAAAGCATCCAAAGGAGATGGCAACACAGCAGAAAGGAGAAGAAAATGAGCAGAGCAGCAGTCCTGCAGCTGTTGGCTTTAGAGGATCGGTAGAAGCACAGTATCGGAAGATCAAAGAGCATGCAGAAACTTACCCTTATGTGTGGGCTTCCTATATTGTTGTATATGGTGGTTTTGGCCTTTGGACTGCCTATAGATGGAGAAAGCTTCGCAAGACCGAGGACAGAGTAAGAGCTCTTCAAGAAAGACTGCGTAAACTTGTCGAAAATGAAGAGTCTGCAAGCTCTGCCCCAACAGTTGGAAAGGCTCCATCATCTGCTGATAAATCCTCCAAGTAGTTAGAATATCTGCTAACTTCGGTCATCTTCACTTACCTGCAAGCTTACTTTGAATTTGGATGCTCTTCTTTCCGCAAACGAAATAGGAGTCATTTCGAAAGCATGATAGTTGGGAATCAACTATGATATTTTTCTTCATAAGCTTTTGTCAAATTCTACGGCACAGTGATTTTTTATTGTATTTATAGTTAGTTGATGTAATGGTGTTGAAAGATTTTGAGCAGTGCAAATGGAGCCTATAAAGGAGGAAGTGGGTGAGAGATTATATTCTCTATATCTTACTATGCATTTTTTTTTCCCGTAGAAGTTGGTCCCAGAACTATAAATTTGGTTTCTTCTTTAATTTTCTCCCCAGCAAAGTTCATACTCTTTTGTTTATATGCTTTTCAAATATAATTATGTTTTCTATTTAAGAATTGTGGTTTATGTGTAGCTTGAGAATTGGTTACTATTAATTCCCTTTCTACTTTGGAGAAAATGGAATTTGAACCCACTGCCCGGTTTCGTGGTAATAACTGCAACGTGGATATAATTTTATGCACAAATATATATATTATTTTTGGGTAAATTACATTGAAATAATATTAACATATTAAATTTTTTTAAAACCCACAATTCATCTTATAATATAAATTTTCATTATCAAGTAATTCCCAAATAAATTTATTTGAAGAATCAAAATTTTAACTTTTCACCTTACTTTTCATGATAACCAAAGTACCCATAAGTATTATAAATGTTACTTTTTAAAATATATATATATAATTGTTAAAAATATTTAAAAAGGAATATTTAGGGCTTTTTTATAAAAGAAAATTCTCACCGTTCTTTTTCGAAAATTGTTAACAGTATATTTTAAATGAATTTAAATTCTATTATATAGTACAAAAAAAATTACTTTATATATTTTATATTTTAAAAATATTATAATATCGCATTAAATAAACAAAAATCAAAGACCATCATAAAATAAAATTAAATATTTTAAATAAAAAGTTTGTTGATATATTTTTTATAAAATTAAATAGTCTAGCATCTCAAATAAATGAATATCAAAGACCATCATAAAAAAACTTTTTTATTTTAAAAATTAAAATGATACTCCATGTTTTTATTTTTTTTAGAAAATATGAATTCAAATGACATAAAAATTTGAGTCATAAACAATTTTGAGATAAATAATTGATAAATAGAATTATTAAACTTATCATAATCACTTGATGATATTTTAACATTTAGGGTACTTTGGTTATCATAAAATGTAATATCTAATTAAAATTTTAATTTTTTAAATAAATTTATTTTGAAACTGCTTGATTAATGAAAATTGATGTTTTAATATGAATCGTAAATTTTTAAAATATTTAATATGTTAATATTATTTTAATATACTTAATAATAATACAGTGTAATTTAACATATATTTTATTTATTCATAAAGGAACTTATGAACAAACTAAATACTACAAATAGTTCATTGGAAACATAGCCCGATGGCATCAGCCTGCAAATACAACAAATACCGCTGCGTGGTGAAGGACAAAAAACAAAAAAGCCGCATTACAAGCAGCGGCCTTTTGCGCGAGATGATCAGCATATCGATTTCCCTCACTGAAATTTATATGCTATTTTTATAGTGAACTAATGCAATAATCGTTCTTAATTTTGTAGTAAGTAGCGCTTATGTGGACTCATTAGAGTGGTCCAGGCCGCTTTCTTTGCCCAAACTACACCTTCACTCCAAGTCTCCTCTTTTTCACTTTCTTCTCTCCAATGGTGGAGTTACATATAGAACAATGGGGTCCATCACCCCCCAACTTTTCATATTTATAATTATTACCTTTGAAAAATGTATAAATTCTTGACTAATCTTATGCTTGCCCTCCAAAGTATGCTTTATTTCAATTATAATCTTAATTTTACTTTTATTTCATTTACAAATCTTAGCCTTGACCCCGATTTTTAAGTTCTAGATGATTGAGACTCAACTGAAACTCGATCAAAATTCAACGGTTTTTAATGCAAGTTATGTAAAGATATTAATACCATCAAAATTGACTATCAATTTGAAAATTCTCTCATGAGGATTGAAATAGACATAACATCATCTCTTTTTCTATAATGTTTGAGAAAGAACATTTTACGTGACATTTCTGTAAATGTGACTATTCCACAAAATTAGAAGATCAATTTTCAACAAAAATGTCTAAACTTTTGCCCCATATTAACACACTTACAAAGTAGCTAGCCAGCAATGCTGCCGGTCGTTACACGTTCAAAGTCTCCCTTTATGAACGAACAAAAGATTCAAGCTTTGGAAGACTCTTTTCTTTCAAAAGGAAAAAAAAAAAAAAAACCGACCTTTTATTTTCTATCAATTGATATGGTCACAAATTTTTTTTAAGTATAAATTTTTATATAATTAATTTTCAACATATTATTTAATCTTTAATCATTAAATCAATCAATTATCATACATAAAAGAAAATAAATCATCAAATCATTATAATTCAATAATTTATTTAAATATTATCAATTCATATTTTTATTGGTCTCGGTTACTAAAAGTAAATCTAACTTACCGCGTAGCACTTAAAGCTACCCGTTGATTTAACTCACCGTGTAGCACTTAAAGCTACCCGTTGATCCACCTCTTTACCTTTCCTACTACTTTTAGCAATTTATTGGGATTGCTAATCGCCAATATATATCAATAAATTTTCATTAATTTTACTATTTCATAACTTAATTCAAATAATATAATTATTTAGTTATGAGTCTTATTAAAAATTTACCCCTTATTGAGATGAAGTCTTGATATTGAAATTGAATGACAGTAATTATTTAAAATTTTTGAAGAATTGCTATATAAATTTCCTAGAGAAAAAGAGTCGAAGAAAAGAAAAGAAACGAATTGAAATTATTTTCCTTTGGTGTGAATGAAGTTTCTGTTAACTCTTAGAGAGACAACTCAAAGCATTAACATATTTTTTTTAATAATAAACAAATTAAAGTTGACAATTTTGTTATTACATAATTACAGATTCACCATTTTCCCTTAAAAATAATTTTTTTTATCTTTTCTTCCTTTGGAAAATTATAGTTAAAATTTATAGTTTTTCCATTACATAATTACAGTTCTGTCATTTTTCCCTCAAAAATCAATTTTTCATCTTTTCTTCCTTCCAAAAATTTTATAAAAATTATAGAAACATATTTTAAAAATTTATGTTTTCTTCCAATTTTTTTATTATTTTCCTCAACTTCAATCCATATTTTTCTTCAAAAATATTTTATTTGAACTTCAAATTTCGAAATTTTTCAGTACAAAATTCTAACCCTTTTCAACAAAATTTTCAATATTATTTCAAATTAATACTAAATCTTTCATATATGAATTATTTAATTCAATATAATACATAAAATTACTTATTTACCCTTATTTTATGAACACATGTATTACAATTCCTTCCACATTTCTATTCTTTTTTAAAGAAAAAAGAAAAATTATTGATAAATACAATCATCTATTTCTTTTAGTCTCTTCATTCTAAACAAAAAAGGATGTAAAATCATATGATCTCAAAAGTAATTTGCAATAATACTTTTGAACAATTGACTCATAATAGTATTATAAATGGTATTAGAGCCGACTTAAATCCACCATTATATGGATGTGCGGTACATATTTAGGATTTTCATGGATTGAAACTATTGACCACATTGATAGTTAGACAAATAAGATCTATTTTTTTTAGAATTTAATCAAGAAACACGCACATAGAGAAGGGGAAATGAAATAGTTATAGATAAGACTGACTTCACACGTCACTAACTTAATGTTAATAATGCTTTTCTTCATGGTGATCTCGATGAGAAAGTTTATATGACTCTTCCATCGGTTTTTTGTCGAAAGGGGGAGCATCGTGTTTGTCATCTCAACAAATCTCTTTATGGCCTTAAACAAGCAAGTCGCAATTGGTTTGCTAAATTTATTGGTGCTTTATATGAATCTGGCTTCTCACAATCTAAGGCTGATTACTCCATGTTTTTCAAACACACTATTCATGGCTTTACTTTTGTTCTTGTTTATGTTGATGACTTCTTGATTGCTGGTATAGATGATACTAAATGCAGTCCTTAAAGTCATTTGTTGTTGTACATTTTCATATCAAGGATCTCATGCCTTTAAGATATTTTCTTGGTATTGAAATTGCTCGGTCCACTAGAGGCATTTTTTTATGTCAACGGAAGTATGCCCTCGATATTTTAAATGACATGGGTATGCTCAAATGTCGACCTACTTCTTTTCCTATGGAATAACACATATGGCAAACAACTTTCGGATCCTCAATACTGTCGTCTCATTCACTTGACCATCACTCGACTCGACATTTAATTTGTTGTCTATATCCTCAACCAGTTCATGCAATCTCCTTGGACTCATCATCTTGATACTGCCACATGACTTCTTCGTTGTCTCAAAAGTAATCCTGGACAAGGTATTTTTTTACTATCTAATTGCTCCTTACAGTTGATAGCATTCACAGATTTTGATTGGGCTAGTTGTCCTATGACGCATCGTTCGACAACAGGCTATTGTATCCTTTTAGTGTCCAATCCTATATCTTGGAAAACAAAGAAATAAACTACAGTTTCAAGATCTATTGCAGAAGATTATGGAGCCATGGCTGGTGCTATTTATGAAATTCAATGGCTTGTGAATTTACTAAAAGATCTTGTTGTCCATCGGTTACAACCTTGCATACTCTTCATATTTCAGTCAATCTTGTTTTTCATAAACAAACGAAACACATAGAGATTGATTGCCATTTTGTTCGTGAAAAGACATAGGGTTTGATACACACATCTTACTTGAACTCTTCCTAGTAGCTACCAAATGTCTTCACTAAGTCGCTAGGAATGGACCATTTTCATCACATTATTCTAAAGTTGAGTGTTAAAGGCATTCACACCTTATTCTAAAGTTAAGTGCTAAAGGCATTCACACTCTTACTTGAGGGGGAGTATTAGAGACAATCATTCAATCGACCAATCATCCAATCCCAAAAATTAAGTTTTCCATTAGTTGACTTTTCTTTTTTATTTTCTACATGTGTATCATAGTGGGCAATAATCACTTCCTATAATCTTTGGATTTGTCTACATAAACGTGTATATATTTGACCTTGTATCAATAAGAAAGTATGTAGAAATTGCCTATCCTCCTAAAAAGTGTACTTCATTCCACTTTTACATAATTACTAATAGATCTTTCTTCAATTCAACATGTACTTGATTCACAATGAGTCACCTTATAATCTAATGGTGACTACAAGTATCAACCTTGTGGGATCAGCACTAAAAAAAAGAAAAAAGTAGTACTCTTTGTATCTCATAATTTTTGTCACGTTTATTATTTAGCTAATGAAATAAATAAATTTTTTTCTATTGTTAAATTATTAAAGAATTTTTTTTTAGTATATACATAAATATAGTTTTAAAATATTTAAAATATTTTTAAAATAATATACATATATAAAATAATTAAATTAAAAAATAATAAATAATTAAAATTATGAGACTGAAGGAATAATATTTGATTAGACATTTTATAGGCCGAATTCCAATTCTGCAGACATAATATATTGCTTGAACAGGATACGTGTACACTTGTGACATGAAAGTTACGTGAGTTCCCCTTATCGCATACAACAAACTTCCTATAACTATTTAACAAAATGGCAGTTAGTTTCTTGTAGGGGTGAGCATGGGTCGGTTTTGGTCGGTTTATTTTAAAATTTTAACCCAACCCATTCATACTGGGTTGAAAAAATCTCAACCCAACCTCAACTCAACCCAACCCATTATAATCGGCTTGGGTCGGTTTGGGTCACCGGGTTGATATATTTTTTTTTACTAAACAATTAAACCATACATATTACATAACAAAAAAAATATATTCTACTAAATCCAAAACTAAATCCATTCATATTACAAGTAAAATATATGTGCTTGACAGCACAAAAAATATTTGATAACATGGAAAAGATAACAATTTTCTCATGAACTACAATGGTTGTAGGTTATACTAAATTTAGTTTTTTGGATACTGATAAGAAGTATTTTAATGACATACAAGATAAGGATATTGTGCCATGAAACGCCATAATTGGAGGCTACGTTGAAGCCAAACTTGGTAAGAATGCTTTGGCATTATTTCATGAAATGCAAGCGAGTAATATAAAGCCTGATGAAGTGATCATGGTCAATTGCTTATCTGCATGCTCACAACCTGAAGCCCTTGATGTTAGAATATAGATTCATCGTTATATTGAAAAACACATTCTTCATATGAATGTTGCACTAGGAACTGTTTTAGTTGACATGAATTTAACTTGCTTTAGAAAACTGTTCAATTACGAAGGAAATCTGGATTTTTGGACAGTTGCTAATAATATATTTTAGTAACTCAGCATTTGTTGCCTGTGCTAGTGCTTTATCACTAATCAGTCTAATTTTTAGACTATACTTTAACGCATTTGGAAGCGATATGGGGACTCTTAAAAGGTCACAAAGAGGCAAATTGAACGGTTCAATAATGTTTGCATGAAAGGCTTCTAGCAAGTTGATATTACTAAGCTTTATCATGCATTCAACATTTCTTCCATTAACATTATAATACATCTTTTTGGAATATAATTTTATCTAAATATATTGATCCTAACTGGAATCTTGTAGGTTAGAGTGTTAATTTCTGTGTTTACTTTATATTTACAACGGTACAAGAAATCAAAATTTTGTTAGCATAAGTTAATTGTGCATCAATTTATTCTGATTGAAGTTATGCTTAAGAATAATTATGAAAACTATTTCATAACTCAAAATCAATATTTGTTTCTAGTGTAAATATTTGAAACTAAAATCTGGGTAATTGGAAAGTATAAGACTTGTTTGGACATTGGAGTATCTGCTATATATAATTTTACACACTAGTAGTAATTAGAATGGACATTTTAAGATTATATATTTTACAATTATACTATAATTATTTATACACTATTTTATATTCAATAAATATAAAATATATAATTAAATATTTGACCGGGTTATCGGTTTGGGTTGGGTTGAAAATTTTAAACCCATGACCCAACCCAACCCATCAGGTTCAAAATATTTTCAACTCAACCCAATCTAATCTCTAAAAAGACACAATCCAACC
The DNA here is from genome assembly GCA_023935145.1 of Bretschneidera sinensis. Classification (NCBI taxonomy): domain Eukaryota; kingdom Viridiplantae; phylum Streptophyta; class Magnoliopsida; order Brassicales; family Akaniaceae; genus Bretschneidera; species Bretschneidera sinensis. Next base: position 12,664,525 of record CM043703.1, read on the forward strand.
CAACCCAATCTAATCTCTAAAAAGATACAATCCAACCCAACCCATTATATCAATTTAGGTCGAGTTCGTGGGTCAATCGGATTCTATGCTCACCCCTAATTTCTTGTACTACTTCTTGTGTTTTGCTTTGAATTTTTGTTTGGCTGTGTCCGGTGATCGATACAGCTTCAAAAGGGAACCACGATGGTGCCGACAAGGAACAGCCATTCTCGGAGACGAGTCATGGGCATGCCGTGCCACCGTCCAAGGCTGGAATGGCTGTGACCATAAGCATGGCATTTTTCTTTTACATCATAATTGGACTGACTTAGCACGAATAAGACTAAAAGAAAATAAAATTAGGGAGGGCCCCATACAGATAACATTTTAAATTTAATCCAATGCTAAAATATACACGATTGGATTGAAGATGCAATTTTTTTAATATGGGATGATTCACGCATTTTTTGAACTGTTAAACCTACGTTTGGTTTTTATTGAAAATAAAGACTTTACAAAAAGGTGTAAATACTTTTGTGAATCAAAGTTAATGTAAAATATATATATATATATTTTGTAAGGACTATGAATGTTATATATTTTCATATGGTATTGTCCACTTTGGACCTAAGTTCTCGTGGATTTGCTTTTGGGTTTTTACCCCAAAAAACCTTATACCAATGAAGATATTTGTTCATCCTTATATACCCATGATCTTCCCCACTTTTAATCAATGTGGGAATTTTGGTTGTATACCCAACATATTTTAATTAAAATTGTTTTCAAATCAAAGCTATTTCTAATTTTGATTTTAAATCAACTTTCTTTTGAATTGTTTCCGACTTTTATTTCATAAAAAGTCTTAAAAAGATTTTGCTTTAGTTTTTACCAACGAAAAAGGATTTACAAACAAAGATTGATGAGACATACAAAGATTGATGAGACAATGAAATCGTTGTCAAATTCAATGAAAAAGAATGTCACGACCCGTGAACGATCCGGCCGTCGTAGGCATGCATCAGCGCACAGCTGAGCACAATCAGAAAATGGTCTAGGTGCTATAATTCATGGCTACTACATGGCAAAATTTAGACGGGTCTAACAAATGGTAAGGTTGAAGATGCCAAACAAAATGCAAGTCAAGTGCCCATGTTCAAAATGGGTCCACCATTAACCGCGCAAACATTAAGCCACTTATTTGTCTTCAATGGAAAACGTCTTCATTACTTTAAAAAATTTCACAGTAAAGCAGAACTTAATTTTTATTATACATTTATTACCCATAGCCATAATAAATTAGCAAATTTAAATGTTAAAACACACAATAAATATGAGCATGACGCCTGTGACAGCCCAATTTAGTAACGACAAAAAGTGGTGATTTCATAAAAAATTCACTAATAATTATTATGAAATTAAATATTAATTATTTCAAAAAATTTAAAAAAAAATATTTAAATACTAAAATTATTATTCAATTTCTTTATAATTATTAATAATTTTTTTGATTTTATAATAACTCCTATAATATCGAATCCTTAATATCACCGCTCATAAATAAAAAAGCACATCTCTATTTTTATCTGTGTCAGATTTATTACTATCTGTCTTCATATGAAAAATTCACTTTGCAGGCCCCAACAATTGCATTCAAGTCGGTAAGATTATCTTGTGTTTCATTTTAAAACTTTTTAAATTTTATATAAATAAATAGAGTTTAAATTGATTTTTTAAGGAAACAATGCATGATAGATTAATTATCATGGGCACCTGTCCAAAGTAAATTGAATGTTAAAATTTATAAAAATAAGTTGATTTTTTGAAATTTTCAAATTTTCATTGATGTATTTTAGATTTTATGTCATAATAATTAATTTTAATATTAAAAAATATATAATTTTAAATAGAGCCTAAAGAAGGAACATAGCTCATTATTTTAGTTAGACCATGATATTACTTTACCATTAAATTATATATTTATTTTTTTGGTTCCTAATGTGATCTACTTTTGTTTACATTGTTAATATATTGACAAAAAATGAAAAAAATAAAATAAAATTAATAGTATTAATTTGAAGCCTTAAACAACTAACTCTGTACAGAATATCATCCTTCTTGCCTTTTTTTTGTTTCTTAATAATTTGCCGTCAGGAAAAGACAAAAGTCAAAGGTCAAGATCACTTATTCCATTTATGTCCCAAGAGTTTTTTCCTGGAAGGGAATTTATAAGCCACCCAAAACCTCTCTTTAAATCCTAGTTGCCACACATCCCTTCATCCAAAATCACAATTCTCTCTCCTCTCTCCCTCTCTCTCTCTCCGAGTCTAAAACAGTTTGTCAGTTACCACCTTCTCCTCATTCAAGCAAATACAGTATCAAATCAAGCCCCAAACAAGGCACGAGAACCCGACATGTTCACCGCTTTGAACCCCAAAAACCCAACACGTCAACAAAAAGAGCCAAATCCACAAAAAACCCATCTCTCTGTTGCAATAAATGAAGCAAAATGCATTGCCAACATAGCTTTCCCTATGGTATTAACAGGTCTCTTGCTCTACTCTCGCTCAATGATCTCCATGCTCTTTCTTGGCCGCTTAGGTGAGCTTGCTTTAGCTGGCGGCTCGTTAGCTATCGGATTCGCTAACATCACTGGTTACTCCGTTCTCTCTGGTCTTGCCATGGGAATGGAACCCATTTGTGGTCAAGCTTTTGGTGCCAAAAGATTCGAACTTCTTGGCCTCACTATGCAAAGAACTGTAGTTTTGCTTCTCTTGATTTCACTACCCATTTCCCTTTTGTGGTTCAACATGAAAAAGATCCTTCTTTTTTGTCTCCAAAAAGAAGATATTGCTAATGAAGCTCAATTATACATTCTTTGCTCTCTCCCTGATCTTATTGCTCAATCGATTTTGCATCCTCTGCGTATATACCTAAGAACTCAATCCATAACTCTGCCTCTAACTTATTGTGCAACTCTTTCTATTCTTCTCCACATTCCTATTAACTATCTTCTTGTCTCTGTTCTCAATCTTGGCATCAAAGGCATTGCTTTAAGTGCTGTTTGGACTAACTTCAATCTTGTAGGATCATTAATCGTTTACGTTATGATCTCTGGCGTTTACAAGAAAACTTGGTCTGAATTTTCCTTATTAGATGTCTTCAAAGGCTGGAAATCTTTATTGAATTTAGCTATTCCAAGCTGTATTTCGGTTTGCTTAGAATGGTGGTGGTACGAGATCATGATTTTGCTATGTGGGTTGTTGATAAATCCTCGAGCAACGGTTGCATCAATGGGGATTTTGATTCAAACAACAGCTTTGATATACATTTTCCCATCTTCTTTAAGCTTTGGTGTGTCAACAAGAGTTGGAAATGAACTAGGCGCCAATCATCCCAAGAGAGCGAAACTGGCTGCAATTGTTGGCCTATCTTCAAGCTTCATTTTGGGATTTTCAGCATTGTTTTGTGCTGTTATGGTGAGGAAAATTTGGGCTCGTATGTTCACTCAAGATGCAGAGATTATTGCTTTGACTTCAATGGTTTTGCCCATAATTGGACTTTGTGAGCTTGGAAATTGCCCACAAACAACAGGTTGTGGTGTGTTGAGAGGCTCTGCTAGGCCTAAATTGGGAGCAAATATCAACTTGGGTTGTTTTTACCTTGTGGGGATGCCAATTGCTGTGTGGTTAAGTTTCTTTTATGGGTTTGATTTCAAAGGTTTATGGCTTGGTCTCTTAGCCGCCCAAGGCTCGTGTGTTGTAACCATGTTGTTTGTTTTGGCTCGAACCGATTGGGAATGTCAAGCACAGAGGGCTAAGGAGCTGACTGGAACCATCCCAATTGATGATGAAATTGAAGAGGACGAGAGATTATTGAAAGATGACTCTAAGAATTCTTTGGGTTTATTAGTTGATGAAACAAAAGGAAACAATTCACCAGTTTGATTTCTTTCAAGCATGGGTGATGGCATACATTTTAAACATGTGGTTAAAGTGTTACACGTGGATGATTACACTACCCACATGTGATAATATTGATTCTGATAATTGTAATTGAATTTTTTTTCCTAAAATGTAAAGGGGGTGAGATTAAGATGTATGTTGGTTGGGGGGGGGGGGGAGGGGGAAAGAGTTTGTTAGAATAGTTGTTAGGAAACACGATTATTGAAATAAATATAATTTGCATAAAAATTAAGTAATTAAAAATTTAACAGAGAAAAAAAAGAATATTAAGATTTATAGTGGTTCAACAATGAAGCTACGTCTATTTCTTCAATAGACCTTTCTCCCGGTCTATTGAGTTTCATTAATCTCAGTGATTACACTTGGCTTGGATTTTCGGGTACCCAAGCATACATTTACACTTTAGAATAGTTAACATTTATTAATTAATTAATAAATAATTTAATTTAATTTAATTATTTTTTATGAATTTAAAAATTATAACGATTTAAATAAATGGAAAATAGTAATCGCACACCTAACATCTAATCCTTAAATATTTTGATATATAATGACCAGTCACATTAATTATCCCACGTCAGTTACTCCCAATATTGAACCTAAGATTTATAGTGGTTCAACGATGAGGCTACGTCTATTTCTTCAATAGACCTTTCTCCCGGTCTATTGAGTTCCATTAATCTCAGTGATTACACTTGGCTTGGATTTCCGGGTACCCAAGCACACCTTTACACTTTATCTTGCTTTCTGGGTAGCAAGAAAACCTTACAAAAGAAATTTCTCTCAAACTCTTTCTTTTATACTCTACAGATTTAAAACACTACCAAAGTAATAAACACTAAATCTTTAAGCTCTGTGTAAAACTGAAACTGAATTCTTTCTTCTTGCTCTTGTGTTGAACTCTCTTCAACCAACTCTGATTTATAGCTTGAGTCAAGCTCTCCAAAAAGGCAACTCTGAAAACTTCATTTTCAGACTAATATCCCATTTATTGTAGATCTTCTGATCTCCAACGGTCACCTCATGTCGACTCTCTAGTCAACTGGTCTTCTCCTCAACAGACCGGGTCTTCTCCCATTTATTGTTTTGCTCATTGTTTTCTAATAGAGGATGATATCACGGAATCAGGTACGTGAGAGTTATCAAGGAATAAAAAAATTTATTAATAACCACAAAGAAATTGGATAGTAATTTTGATATTTAAACCCTTTTTATTAATTTTTAGATGTAATTACTATTAAAAAAAATTTACTATTATTAACGAATGATTTTAGTTCTGTGCTAACTTCGATGAAATAAAAAAACTGGTTCCATGGGATCGAGAATCTCTTGAATGCTTGATAGTAAGTGGAAAGGAAAACAGAAACATAGGGGCATGTTTGGGTAATAGTTTTCTATTTTCAGTTTTCGAAAATAAAAACTAAAAATAATTTTATGATGTTTTCTGAAGAAAAAAAACATGTTTAGATAACTGTAACTCGAAAATTGTTTCCAAAACAGAAAACAATGAAATGTTGTTTGGATAATTTTATTTTGAAAACTGTTGTGATATAACTTGTAATTATTTTTAGTTTTGAGTTTAAATTTAAAATTTATATTAATTTATTTGTTATATTTACTAAATATTTAAAAATAATTAATATTATTTTATTTTCAAAATTTTATATTTTTTATATACCATAGAAAAAGAATGAAACAGAGAAGTGAACATTGATTTTAAGGCTATTTTTTTTAAAATTATGTCAGAAAAAACCAATTTGAAGTTTTTGAAAACTGTTTTAGAAAATTATTTATTAAAATTATTGGTCAAACATAGAAAAAAGTTTTCAAAAATTATTTTTCAATTTTTGAAACCGTTAACTCTATCCAAACATACCTTAAAATTTTGTAACACAATTTTTGAAAACTGTTAACTCTACTCAAACATGCCCTAGATTTTTGTTGTTTACAACAAACTTTTTTTTTTTTTTTTGGTAAAATGTTGCTTTTGTTTGTTTGTTTTTTTTTTGTCTCTGGATGCTTCTCTGTTGGATGATTCTTGTGCACAACTAGAGAAACTAATCGACATTGTCAATTGTGCGTAATAATGCACGTAAGATACGCCGCGTGGGGTTTTGGCCATATTTTTTATGTCGGTTGATTGGACTCTATTTTCTAACGTCCCCGATCGGTCACCCTTTGCGACTGCCGACTCCGCGAACGACCTTGCATCCCTTAGCGGGTCAGCTTAATCGGGTAGCCTGACCTGACGCATTGCGAGCAGTGCATTTTTTTTTTCTTTTTTTCTGAAAGAGCCATTATTTTTGAAAGACTGATGCTAATTAAATGGGCTTTTTAAGCTTAATTAATATTTTTTGACAAGTAAGCTGAATGGTTCAAGCTTTGAATTAGTAAATTTGAAGACTTTTATAATTTTGATTTTTATTAAAAACTTGTTTTTGCACACCTATAAATGATAATTTTAATTATTTATCTTTGAACTGGGTTGCCCCATTTTCCTCTGGATCTTTCTCTCTCTCAATCAGAAAATATAAGTAACTAACTTAATATGCTAGTAGGACACAACTGTGCATACCAAGGCATCTATACTAGAATCAGTTAGCTTTGGTGATGCCTCTAGTCTTCGGTCACCTAATTGAACTTCTACCTCAACTTGCAACATAACTTTATTCGATCAACCCATCAACTTGCAACTCTTGAGAAAAAAAAAAATAGAAGAAGGAATTCTAATGGTTGGGCAACAAGGGGTGTGTACGTGTTGAGTTTTGTAAGGTTAGAGGTCAATTCTAACCTAATTGTGATATAATTTTTTTAATTCTAATACAAATCAATTTATGACGGGTTATGTAAATATAAATTTAATCCAATTTATGAAAACTCGAATTTGGTTTAAGGTTGACTTATAAAATCAAACTGGGATCAAATACGTTGGATTGTATTAAATTCTTGAATTTTATTTTTGTATATGTTCAGATATACTAAATATATATTACATATTGGATTTTAAAAGTATCAAATTTAAATATCTCTTGGATATTTTAATTTTAAATATTAAAATATTTTATATAAATTCAAATCACTTGTTAGTTGTTAAATAACTAATTTTGGGCTCACAATTTACAAGTTGGGTTAGGGTTGAGAACACTTCAACCCTAAACCAATCCAAATTTAATTTGAGTTGAAATTTTTCAACCCTACCCAAATCTAACTATAGAAAATCCTAACAATAATTCGTTCAAAGTCTGAGTGGCTTCATATTGGATCAGGCTAGCTTACCCAAATGACATCCCAATAGTCAAAACTACAGGAGTAACTTTCTACTTGGGCTGGAAAAAAATCGATAACCATAATCGAACTTGAATCATTCCATAACTGAACCAAAAATACGGTTATCAAAAGAAATCGTTAGGTTTATGGTTGGGATTTTTGAAATTTTTTGTTATAGTTATAGTTATAGATTTTTAAATATGCCACTTAACCATTTAGTCTAACCATATCAAAATTATATATACACACACAATTATAATTTTGTCTCTACAATAATAAATTAGATTTGTTTTAAGAGTAAAGTTATGATGGTAAAATTGCTTAGTATATTTAACAATAAATAAATATTTTTTTTAAATCTTGTTTTGAAGTATTTAAACGTGAATTGAATGGTGTTAAAAAATTTAATATGGATTGATTTTAACTTTAAAATTACATTATGTTTTGACTAATATAACTTTTTTAATCGGCCCTTAATTGATTTAAATTGGCCTTTCATTAAAATAATTTGAATTCTAAGTCAATCCTATAAGTTGGAGCCAATTTTTTTATCAATGCTTAAAAAATGTATAAAGGTATCTTATTGATGGCCTTTTGACAATTGTTTAAATACTTGAAATTGGTAGTTCACACTAATGCTAATAAACTGTAAAATATTTTATTGTGAGCTTGACTATGTTTAATTATTTTTCAAAACCTTTCAAAAAAAATTTATTTTTTCAAAAGATTTAACATTTCTGTACCAAAAAGGAAAAAGCTTGTGTGCCGTCTATCAATATTTGACAAAAGGTCATCATATGATAAAACTCATACTCCTATAAGAGTGAGGCACGTCTTGAAAACACATGAGACAAAAGATTTGTTTTGGGTGGGACGTGTTTGATTTTTAAAACTTAAAAAAAATTAATTAATTTAAATTAAATATTATTAAATATTAATTAATTAATAAATAATTTAATTTAATTTAATTATTTTTTATGAATTTAAAAATTATAACGATTTAAATAAATAGAAAATAGTAATCACACACCTAACATCTAATCCTTAAATATTTTGATATATAATGACCAGTCACATTAATTATCCCACGTCAGTTACTCTCAATATTGAACCAAGGTAAATTCCGACATTATTACCTCATAATCACACTTAACATTATTATAATTATTGCATAACATTTTTTTCTTGTAACAGACTCAACCTCTATGTACTATATAAAAGAACTCCCGTCATTTCTCAAGTACAACACAATTCTTTCTATAACTCTCTTATTTTCAAATTATCTTATTTCAAGGTATTGACTTAAAAATCGAAGAGTTTCTCCGGAGACGCAACCCTCTTCGGCGACTTAAAGCATTTTTTGTGTTTTTGGTGTGTATAGGTACTTCGATGCTCTCGTAGGATCACTTGTTCTAAAATTGGCATCAATAGTTAGAATTTAAACAAATGTAAATCAATTTGCTTAAATCTCTTTAAGGTAATTTTTTTGCCTTGAAATGCTTAAATTGCTTAATTAGGATTAGATTTTGCTGAGATTGTCATAATTAATTATGTTGATTAATAACTAATGAGAGAAAAGACTCATACAAAGGATAAGGTTAAAGAAGAAAATAATGAATTGATTAGAACGATGAAAATAAGGTTAATTAATGCTCAATTTCAAACAACATATATATATATATATATATATATATATATATATATATATATAAAGAGAGAGAGAGAGACGTATTTCGAGATTAATTAAGGCGTCCTTTAGTCAGTGATGCATGAAAATTTTCATTTTGTCAATGATGTATTGACACTTTTTAAGCGTGAAAATATAATTTTATAATTTTAATCAAACGATTAATCATACATTTATACGTGACGTGAACAAAATAGTAATCACACACCTAACATCTAATCTTTAAATATTTTAATAGCACATTAATTATCCCACGTCAGTTACTCCCAATATTGAACCTAGTTAAATTCCGATATTATTACCCCATAATAAAACTCAAAATTATTATAATTATTGCATAATATTTTTTTCTTGTAGCAGACTCAACCTCTATGTACTATATAAAAGAACTCCCGTCATTTCTCAAATACAACACAATTCTTTCTATAACTCTCTTATTTTCAAATTATCTTATTTCGAGGTATTGACTTAAAAATCGAAGAGTTTCTCTGGAGACACAACCCTCTTTGGCGACTTAAAGCATTTTTTGTGTTTTTTATGTGCATAGATACTTCGATGATCTCGTAGGATCACTTGTTCTAAAATTGATATCAACATTTAGAATTTAAACAAATGTAAATCAACTTGCTTAAATCTCTTTAAGGTAATTTTTTTGCCTTGAAATGTTTAAATCACAAAAGTTGCTTAATTAGGATTAGATTTTGCTGAGATTGTCATAATTAATTATGTTGATTAATAACTAATGAGAGAAAAGACTCATACAAAGGATAAGGTTAAAGAAGAAAATAATGAATTCATTTGAAGGATGACATTAATGCTCAATTTCAAACAACATATATATATATATATATATATATATATATATATATATATATATATATAACAATTTTATTAAGGATTAAACGAGCAGGTTTGGTGGATTAAACGTGCAAACAGCAAGTTAGATAATCCCTATAAAATGCTCTAGATTGTTTTACTTGCTTGTCTTTTGTTAGATCTATATATAACAAGGTTAGATTAGCACGTTTTTCCTAATGCTGTTTTGTTGCAAAAATAAATAAATAAAACAAGTGTTTGAGCAGGCGATTATAAAATGTTAATTTTGCTCATGCATGCAAGTAGCTAGCTGGTCCTTTGATGAGGCTTTCATGCATGTTTTGCCGCCCTAAATCACATATGGGGACCATAATTAACTAAAGTCAACCCAACTAATTATGCCGTATTGGCGTACATTAATCAACATGAAACCTTTTTTTTTATTTGAAGTGGTACTATATACAAATAGTATAATAGATTATTAGATTATAATATAAATTTGTATTACTCCATTATCTATACAAAAACTCATAATATTATTGTAATTCACTTAAAGATGGAGAAATAACCGATATATAATTTGGACAAATAACCCACATACCATGAAAATCGAATCTGAGACATTTATAGTTCCAGGATCTTAACTTTGATCATTACACCAAGATCTCATTCATTATATTATCTCATCCTTACCCATACAGAAGTCCACAATACTATAACAACCTACTTAAAATTTATGAAATAAAAAAAATATAAATCGAACAAATAACCGACACACTATGAGTCGAAATCGAACCTAAGACTTTACAGTCCCAAAATCTTATAATTGACTACTAAACCAAGACCTCATCCGCTATACTATCTTAACCATACCAATACAAAATCTCATAATACTATCACAACTCACTTAAAGTGAGAAAAATAATTAATATATATCAAACAAATAACTCACACATAGTAAGAATCAAACATGAAATTTTATAGTCTCAAGACCTCAACCCTGTCCACTAAATCAAAAAATCATCCGTTAATTTCAACAAAACTTAATCTAAATATATCTTGTTCTGTTATAATTAATTAGTAGTGTTGCGAGAAATTATTAGTTGTTTCTCGCGGTATATTTCATTCTCTCTATACTCCATATATGTATGGTACATTTGTGTGAAATTCATTTATACGAAAGATACCATACTCCCGAAGAAGAGGGTCTATTGGCCCTCTATTATTTTTTATAAGGTACTGTTAGACTATACCTTTTCAATACAGTTACCAAGTTTGTTTCCTAACTTTTCTCAAATTAACATTTTAGAACTCCGTAGAGTAACTTAATTAAAGCAAAGAAATTCTGTCCTGAAACCTAATGATTGGGTATTTGACCTGAAACTCTGTCCTGAAACCTAATTAATAAATTTTCAATTTGCATGATAGCTTAGTTAAAGCAGCTTCGTAGAGTAGTGTTTGAAACGATAAACATAGGGCATTTGACCTTTCACCTTGTTGTTGGGTTTATGCCTTTGTGATTAGTTTTCAATGTTTTCCATGTTATAGATTTGTTGCTATTTGAGTAATGAAAATAAACCATCATTTTAGACCACATGCTTTTATTATTATAATCTATTGTAATTTGTTTGGATTGTTTGAATTTATATATATATATATGTTTTCAATGTTTTCCATGTTATAGATTTGTTGCTATTTGAGTAATGAAAATAAACCATAATTTTAGACCACATGCTTTTATTATTATAATCTATTATTATTATTATTATTATTATTATTATTATTATATATATATATAGGGTTCATTGTAAGAGTTTGTGTCTTTACAATTTATATATTTTGATTTCTCCTCTTCATTGTATAATCAGGGCGGTGGTCAAGAATGCAACTTTTTTGCTATAAAAATCATAAAGTAAAGATTATAATAAATATTTTTTTTATATAAAATTAAAATTTGTTAAAATTTGAAATTTAGCGAACATTAGTTTATAATCTAAATCTATGCCCATTGCTAGTTTTACTTCAAAAACTTTATAATAAAAAAGTTGCACTCGATGATGAGAGGGTTGAACAATAGACAGCAACAAGCATTCTCTATTTTCAAGGCTCACTCTTAATTTGTGAATGGCTCCAGATGATTAAGGCACATGCAACAAGCATTCTCTATTTTCAAGGCTCACTCTTAATTTGTGAATGGCTTAAGATGACTAAGGCACATTCTAACGAGGAAGGAAAAAAAATCCCCTTGGTTTTTTGTGATTAATGAAATGTTAAAGAGTTAATTATCAACTTTTTTATTGAATTCTCCTCTAATTAATATCTCAACAAACTAGCTTTGAATTATTCAAATGTGGGTTGGCGCAAGATGGGAACCCCACGTTAACTCGTACGTGGAGGAACGTGCACAAATTTTAAACCAACTTAACTACCAAACCAAATGCGAAAAATCCTCAACTCCTTTTTGTTCCTGCAAATTTAAGCATGAACAGATTTAAAACAAGCAGTATACTGTTTCTTGTATCCTTCGTATTACTATCCAATCACATTACCTCAGAAGTTGATGATGGAGCACAACACATCATCCAAGAGGAAGAGAAACCATCTTTTGCTAAGATAGTGACAAACACAATTTCTTTGTTGATAAGGTCCCGTAAAAGTTCTTGGGAAAAGATCAGAACCATCATCCATGAAGTGCAGTTACAAGTTTTTCATCCGAATTTAGAGTAAGATTTAATTTTCACGAATACCCTTTCCTTATTTCCTTTCCTTTTTTTTTAATTTTCATTCGAACAATGCTTAAGGAACATCTAAACGGAACACCCATTTCTAACAACCGTCGTAAATTGTGGTTTTAACTCTTAACCTAAAAAAAAACCCTATTTGGCATTGTAGTGAGCGGGGGGAGGATTTTCATTGACTGTTTTGGTTCAAGTGACCATAATGAGTGACTGGAATGGATCTAAATCTTTACCTTTTATTTTGTTTTATCAATAGATGCATGAGGTATTTTGCTTTTATTTTTACTCTTCTTTAATTTCTTTTTTCTTATAAATCAGTTTTAGAGGTGACAATGAAGCAAATGGTGTTGGAGGAAAGATGAAAGAGGCAGCTGAGAAGAGTTTTGGATCAAGCAGAGTGACTGTTGAGGAATCTGCTAAATCAGCTGCACAGGTTATAGGCGAAGCAGTCCATAAGACTGCAGAGAAGGTGAAGGAGAGTGTCTCTCATGATAACGAAGAGTACTCTCATGACGAGCTTTGATTGAGGCAACTTCAAGTTCATTTGTAATTTCATAATATTTTAGCAGGAAATTAATTAACTTGTCTGGTGATGAACAGAACAAATTGAGAAGTGTGGTGCATTTTTTACATAATTTATCAATCAGCATGTGTGGTATGTCGGTGTGTGTTTTCAATAGATCCCTCTATAGAAGTGAGATTTTTAGTATGTATTTATTTTTGTCCTTCCGTTAAAATATGAATATGGGCATGAAAAATATGACTTGTTAGGAAACAGACAATTTTAATTCATACTCATTCGCTCGTTATCCGTAGAACCAAGTCTCAATCATAATTTTCTTACATAAATAAAAAAATTTGTCAATATTTGTTTTTAACTTGTTTTTCATTGGAACACGGGATATTGACATAAAAAATAAACCCTGTTAAAAAACAGTATTTTTAATACATATTGTTCTACTACCCGTAAAACTCTACTTATACTCTGTCCAACCTGTCTGTTTCCTCCTCTACCTGTCAGGAAAAAGCATACGGAGTAGTACATGTTAGACAGTTGGGCCAGGAGTAGCCCTATAAGGAGTGAAGGACTGCTGGGCCTAAGCATCTGATACAAACTATGAATATTTTCATGTCAGGTTTGAGAATAAAACCCATATACCTCAGATTGTGGACAGGCCCAACAAATACTAAGAAAATATAGAGAAAGAGAGAGAGAAATAAGTGTGAATTAAATTTATTAATCTTAAACCAAAGCACACTAATTTGAATAAACTTGATTGGATGCTTTGAACATGGGTGACCAATTAAAACCATTTAGGTTATGATCGTTAAAGAGAAGCGAGAAGAAAATGTAAAAAGGAAAAAGAAAATTAAGAAAAAAATATGATTTTTTATTATGCGTATGGTAAATATGAGAAATATGAGTGGGAAAGAAAAAAAAGAAATCAACTCATTTAAATTTTCACTTTCTAATTTTTCTCCAAAAAAATAAATATTACTTATCCACTATCAAAGGAAAGAAAAGTATTGTTTTTCATTATCTATTTTTTTTTCTCTCAGGCTTTGTTTGTTTTGCATAAGCGTAAAATATTTACAGTGTAAAATGTTATTATCAATGTGTTTAGTAGAATGTAAATCAATTTCGTCTTAAAATCAGATTTTACATCACTAAAGGATAAGATATAGAAAACAACTTCTTCTTCTTTTTTTGACCGTAAATTGATTTACATTGAGAAACGAAAATCAAGGCACGTTTCTTTATATATCATTCCTCTCTTGTCATATATAATGAACTTACTTTATCAGTCTCTCTCTATAGTGTAGTAGGCAATTAGGCTTATCTTCTTTCTATGTTTAATTTATTTATTTTCACATGAACTTTAATTTTGTTTATGTTTAAAATATGATTGAACGTCTTTATTATTGGGATATTTCTTTGAATAAGCTTGTAAGTTATGTCGTATTTTAGTGTATTTGATGGTCATTTTGATGTTTGAAGACACATTTTAGATTCAAATTTTATTTTAATTGCAATAATGATATTTTATTTGTCAACATTAGCTAACATAACATTTATAATTTTTTAAAGTTATAAATTCTATTTTTTTATTATTTGTGTATTTATTATATTCACATGCATATAATTTTTTATATGATATTATTGTTTATAAGTATCATGTTTAAATGTAATATTATTTGTACAAATTAATTTATTTTCAATCAAGTATTTTCTTTTGATTTCAAACAAGAGAATGTAAAATATGGTCATTTTCAAAGTCATTTTCAGTTGTATAACCAAACTACAGAAAATCATAAAAAAATATTGATTTTCCACATAAAAAGTCTTACGATGTTAAATCGATTACAACATAAATTATTTTACGAGGAAACAAATGGAGTCAATCTTTTTTCTCTTTTTTATTATTCACAACCTTAATAATAGAGGGGAGAATTTAAACATGTTTCCTTGAACTCAAAAGAAAATGGAGTTCCTTGTTTTCCTATCTAAACAATAATAGAATGGGTAAAACTTAGATAAATTTTTAAATTTCTAGTTAAAAAATTTAATTTTACAAAAATAAAATTATTTATCGTGATTTCTCATCTAATTTAAAAACATGAGAATTTTAACTCACTGATAAAATATGAATTAAATCATATATTAAAATGATATTTATGGAAATGTGGTTTGACAATAATTATTAATTCTATTTGTATATAAAGTGGCATACCAATATATCATCTCACGGTGAAAAGTATTAGAAACTTTTATTTATATTTGAGGTAAAATATTATTTTTTCATCGATGAAAATTTTATTTATAATTATTAATTAATTTTATTGATAATTGATTATTTGAACGATATCAATAAAATTATCAGCACAATTATCAATAAAATTATATTTGATGCACAAAAATAATTTTTACAATGGATACAGATAAAAATTTCTCAAAAATTGATCCAACTCCCTCCCTTTCTTTTTCTTCATGAAAGCAACTGCCACGTGTTTTTCCAATAAAGCACTAATTTTCAAGATAACACTCTCCAAAAATTTGTTTTGAACAATAAAGTCAGTCAAAAGCTCACATGCATGAACTGTGTTGTCCTCTGTGTTACTTAAGCTTGATGATTGCTTCTGCAATTTCGGCTTATTGGGCCCCATATCGATTTAGCCTCTCTTCTTCTTTTTCTTTTTGTTTCACCCCTTCTCTTTTATCAATTGCAATAATTTGGCTGAGGATCTAAACCTAAAACAATATTTTTCAATATAGAGGCCAATGAACTTTATGTCCGAACAGCATGTTCGTTAACCGTTAAAATACGAAAAAAAAAAAAATTTTGATTGCATTGGAGGCAAATTAAAAGATTCATTAATAATGATAATTATGTATGTCCAACATTATTAATAAAGTTCTAAAAAAATTACTAATCAAGATTTTAGTCAAAATTTCTCTTAAAATACCATCTTACATTACTACTATAAAAAAAGGTCGGATCAAGTGTCATTATGTTTTGTTATAAACACAAAAAATAAAATTAATATATTTGATAATAATTTTGATTATATTTGACAGTACATTTTAGTTATATTGATAATGATGTTGTTTAGTCACGACTTAAAACAGTTATTAAAGTTAATTTTTGTGTCAGAAGCATTCAATTTTTGCTTTAAAAAAAATTATTTCTAACATTTCTTTCAAAGATAGCTGTTAAAATATCCATATGCGAGTTATCTCATATCATAAAGAAATAGAAAAATAAGAGTGGATTATATATATGGTTTGAGCCCAAGACTCATGAGCTTAAGCTTTTGAGTCGTATTGTTGTTCATCCATACATATCAAACTAGTGATCATGTGACCTTCCGCCTCGTCGTGTAAAATACTTTCGACCTTAACAATAACTAAACAAAAGATGAGGGAAAATAAATGAAAATGATCAAGTTAGAGATCTTGAATTTACACCCAAAAAAGAAAAAGGACAAGCAAAACAACACCCTTTTTTGCTAATTCACAAGCTACATAATGAAAGGTCTAAGAAACAAAATGTAGCATCATCCCAAAATGCAAGGTAGGGACCAATGTTCCCGTTGTCCATTTGGTAATATTTGCTCCACACTTTCTAAACCTTATCATGATCCTCCTCTCACCAATTAGCTTAGGCATCATATTTTGTTACTACAACTTAAAAATCTAGGCATACATGTCCGCATCAACAAAGTGAATAAAACCAAAAAAAAAAAGGTGGTGGGGGGTAGTGACCAACTATTTTGTATGTGACATTATACCTTCCTAAGAAGAGCTTCTGAAGTTAAATTTCTCTTAAAATTGGAAAATCAGTTGGTTTATTATTGTATAATCCCCCATTTGGGTTTTTCATAAATTTAATACAGATTGAGAGTTCAAGAAATAAAAAGAAAGGGACAGGGTTTTAAAGGAAAGGAAAGAATTACAACCTCTTGGTTTAATGCATGATTACCTCTAAGATACTTCAGACCTGGTTTCCATCAAACTATTCTCCAATGTATAAGAAAAAAAGAGAAGGGCAAAAAAAGTAATTGTTTGGGAGAATTTATGACATGATTTTTGTTTCCTATAAATAGAAGCTATGTCAAACATTAAAAATAATTTTTTTAAAGAATTAAAAATTGAAAAAATAGTCTTTAAGAAAGAAATTTGTAGCAAAACAATTGTTTTACCAAACACGATACAGTTTTTAACTTCACAGCTATTTTACAAAAAAATGTTTTAAAAATCATTTTGTCAACTATATATCGAAACTACGGTGAGGCCAAACAGTACCGCAAACCTCATAATATCAACTGATTTTTTTCTAAAAGGTTAAAAAAAAAAAAGTGAATAAGCATGGTCTGTTCTTGTTTCTTTACTCCAAAGCTAAAATTCAATAAGAACTATCTGACATATGTGATAACCTTTGAGTTCCATGGTGCTTTTAGCAACCAAATCTTTGTAGTTGTTGCGCTGGAAAGTGAAAATCAAACCAATCTTTGTCCACACTTCCTCTGTAATTCTCATTCCTTCATTATCTATGATTTGCCAGCTTTTTATTCTTGATATAAAGTGTCCCCTCAAAAAGTAGTCAGAAATATGCCTAATCAAGGAACCATGCATCCTTTTCTTTCCCTTTAGTTCCCTTGCTCCTTTCTTTTTGTTGACCCGTATTTAATTTTAATAATGACAAAACACTATTTTAATTGCATTAACAGTTTTATCTAAGTGTTTAAATGGTAAAAACATTCAGTACGGAAACAAGATACAAGAACTCAACGCGATTCAGACACCAAAACAAGACAGAAGATCTAGAATAGATATTAAGGTAATTGAAATAATTGTAAATATCTTATGTTCAATTACATAGCTTGATCTGTGGCTCAATTTACAAAAGACTTTGACAAAACTAAAAACACAAAAAGTTTTTAAGTCAAAAATTGTTTTTGAAAAGGTAAACTGGGTTGAAGGACAACCCAGTCAATTGGATCAATATACCAGTTGACTAGGATATGGGACAGAAAGTTCTCAGTTGACTGGAGTTGAGGACCTAGTCGACTGGTAACTTCATCTAGTCGACTAGTCCTCTGAACCAGTCAATTGGTACTATCCTTTAGCCTAAAAAGTGAAAAATCTTCACTTGACCCAGTCGACTGATAATTCGAAAATATGACTGTTTGAGACGCGAGACTTGAGCATTTAATGCCCCAAACCTACCAAATCAGTGTCAAACGACCATATTGATTCAAGACTATATAAACCCACTTCAATGAGCATTTAAAAGAATGAGAGAACACATTCAATTCACAAGATAGCTCATTAATTCTCAAAAGCTTTGAAAATTTTATTGTTGAGCCATTCGTCAAACTTGTTTTTGAAAGAAATATATTGTTAATTTGTAAAAGCACTTATTGTTATCTCTCTACCATTTACTTTACAGAAAATTTCGTTTATTGTAAAGGGAAAGAGTTGGTATAACTCTTAGAGTGTTTAGGATTAAACACTTTATTGTAGCTTCCGTAAGGAAGAGATCGGTTGTAAGGTTTGTACAACATCTGTGAAGTTGTACGACTAAAATTTTAGTGGATTACTTTAAGGAAGTTCCTTGAAAAGAGTGGACGTAGGGTTAGAAAGAATCCTATATTGCACTATAAACGAAGTTTGCACTTTCTCTTCCTTAAACTCTTTTACTTTCAAGCATATTATTTGATTGTGTGCTTTGCGTATTTAACTACTTAAAAACTTGCAAGTTAATCAGCAAAAATTTTTAAAACCTAATTCACCATCCCTCTTGGGTTTGAACCTCGGTTTATAATTGGTATCAGAGCTTCATACTAAATTTCAAGCTTAAAATCCTTGAGTTGATCCGATGGCATCAAATAGCTATACCGAAGTTCATTCTTACACTAGGCCTCATTTAGTCAATGGCTCCAATTATAACTACTGAAAAAATTGAATGAAAATCTTTGTGGAATGACAAGATTACAATCTATGGAGAGTCACTGAAGAATGACCTACAATTTCTACAAGGGAAATAACTATTGGAGAAATCAATCATACAATGCATAAAATCAAAAATGAGTTCAATGAAGAGGATTGTAGAATGATGTCTCTAAATAGTAGAGCCACTAGTATTTTATATTGTGCTTTAGATATTTATGAGTATAATAAAGTTTTTGCATGTGTTTCGGTAAAAAGATTTGGGACAAACTACAAGTCACACATGAGGGCACTAGCGAAGTTAAAAAATAAAAAATCTATATGCTAGTGTCCGAGTATGAATCTTTCAAAATGTCTTCTACCGAAACAATTTCTCAAATGCACTCACGTTTCACCACTATTGTTAACAGCCTAAAGCTTCTTGGTAGGAACATTGAAGAGTTTGAACTAACAAGGAAGATCTTAAGGTCTTTGCCATCCACTTAAAAAGCAAAGAAGACGGTCATCACAGAGGCCAAAGATGTCGACAAACTTGATGTCGAAACACTTATTGGATCACTATTGACATACGAGATGGAAGAAATGAATCTCATTGTCAATGATGATGAGAAGAAGAAAAAGATGATTGCTCTCAAGGCCTCTACAAGCATGATAGACGCTTAAATATACATATTTAAGCCCCCTTATTTACACTTGTTAGATCCTTTATTACGTTAATTTGGTATCTTTTACTCCATTTGTGTGTTTTACATGTTTTTATAGGGACTTGGAGAAAGAGAAGCAGTTTTGGCACTTTAAGGAAGAAATCTAGAAGCCCTGGAGCACTTTCTGGACAAAGTGCGATCGAGCGCACATGCAATGCGATCGAGCGCACATGCGATCATGCGCACACTTGTAGGATCGAGCGCACATTGCGATCGAGCACAAGGACACATGCGATCGAGCGCACACATACGGGCGTGAACAGTAAACTGCAGAACCCTGTTTTAGAAATAACCCTATTTTGGAAATAAAGGAGTTTTGCGTTTTAGGAAAGTTTAGGAACTCATGAGCCGATTAGGACTTCTCAAAGACCTATAAATACACTTGTAAATCACACACAAAAGGCATCACTTCTTGGGGGGATCACTTCTTAGATCTCTTCTTTTATCTTTTGCTTTAGCTTGGAGAAGGAGACCGTGGAGCGGAATTGACGACTCTTCTCTCGGGTTTCTTCTTTCCTTTTTATTTTATTATGTGTAATTAAATTCTTAGTAGGGCTTGGTTGAAGCCCTAATTATGTTTACTCAATAAATTTAGTATTGGCGTCTTTGCGATATTTATGTTGTGTTGCTTAAACTTGATTAATACCTGCTTTTATTTAAATTCCTCATATGTATATGTCTGATCAATATGTGCATGTGGTATGGACTTGTTAGTTAGATCAATTTGGATGACCGAGTCCTGGGTCTAACATTAGTAACAAGGGATATCTTATCCGGATACCCGGGTTAATCAACATGGGAAACTGGGAGTAGATACCATGCCCTAGGTCTCATGTGGTTGTCGATTTCCATAGTACTTATGTTTTCTTAAGGAACAACTCAAGCAGATACCATGCTGAATCCCTTAAGGAAGAAAAGAGTTAAAGTAGATACCATGCCTAACTCGTTGCTTAGGGAAATCAATAGCTTAAGGAGTAGATACCATGCCCTTAGGTTGGCAACCAGTAGGTATACATGGCATGAGTAAAGCATTGGCATACTGTTATATTGTGGTAGCATAATTAGTGGTGGATATCAAGTCCCTACGCCTCTATCCTTAGTATTTTATCTTTATTATTTCTCAACGCTTTTATTATTTCTATCTTTTTATATTGCGAATATAATTCTAAATTGAACTTTACCAATCCCTGTGGAGATGATCTTGCATTCGCACACTATACTACACTGTTGACCTTGTGCACTTGCAAGTAAAACAAGTGCGATTATTTACTTATTTATTTAGGTGGATAAACGCACAACAAAGCAACAAAGAGGAAGAAAAAGAAAAGGAGAATGAGAGCAGCGAAGAAGATGGTGAGATGGCCTTAATCACCAAAAGGTTTCACAAGTTCTTGAAAAAAAGCAAGAAACCTTACACAAGGGATTCCACTCCAAAAAGGCTCTTGTGTGTTACAGTTGCAAGAAGTTCGGTCATATCAAGGCCTATTGTGCAACAACAAGCAAACCATATAAGAGCTTCAAAAAGAAAGCTATGGTTGCAACCACATTGAGTGATGACAAAGAGGAAGAAACTTCGAACAATGAAGTTGGATACGAGGAGATTGCTAACTTATGGTTAATGGCAATCGACGATGAGAATAAGGTATCAACTTCTTCCCCTTCTAATAATAGCATTGTTAGTAGTAGTGAAGAATTAATTGAAGTTATAAATAAGATGCATGAAGAATTGAAGAAATTCGATTCTAGAAATGTGGCTCTCAAGAAGAAGTTTCATCTCTATCTAAAGAGATGAAGGGCTTAAAGGAAGAAAAAAAAAACTATCTTCCATGCCTTATAACTCTTCACAAAATTTTCTAAAAAATGAAAATGATATTTTAAAGAAAAAATAATGGATTTGAATAGCATTATATCTAGACTTATGCTTGGAAAAGAAAAGCTAGATAAAGTGTTATCTAGCCAAAGGTTAAATTGAGGAAAATTCGACTTAGGTTATTCTCTATTGGGAAAGCAAAAGTCTAAAGAGACTTTGTTCATGAAAACAACATGTTTGAATGAAGCCTCCACTTCCATGACCTCTAGCAAGATTAAAAGTACTCCTTCAATATATGCTAGTAGGTCTAAGAATGCGAATCTAAATTCTAATGCACATACTAAAATTAAACATCCTAGAAATACTCATGCATATATGTATGCTCACTCAAGAAATGCAAATGCTAGGAATGATCATTCAAGAAATGATATACTAGAAATACACATCCTAGGAGTAACCATCATGTGCATCCTAGAGATAATATGTATACTCATAACTTACACACTACACATGAACATCCTAGGAATTACTATCATGTGTATTCTAGAAATAATATGTATGCTCACACCACAAGTGCACATCCTATGAGCTACCATCATACATTTCCTAGTAATAACATGCATGTTCATAACTTTAATTAGCTTTTCCTAGGAATGCTTATCCAAGGAAATATGTATCCTAGGAACGCTTATCCAAGGAAATATAGACATACACAATTAAGAAATCCTAGAAATTTCAATAACTATTATCCTAGGATTATGCATCATCAACATGTCTATAATTATAGAGCACCTTATAATGTTAAGAAGGTATGGGTCCCTAAAGGGACCGTATTTTCTAGAACTAACCCCAAAAGACTCAAGAAATTTTAGGTACCTAAGAGTGAAATTGTGTATCCTTGTGTAATGTAGATATGTCTCCACACCAAGGAAAATGATAACTATTGGTACCTTGATAGTAGATGCTCAAAGTACATGACTGGTGATCAAAGCATGTTCAAAGAGCTAACTCTAAGGGATGGTAGACATGTCATCATTGGAGATAACACAAAGATAAAGATCATCGAGCATGGAAAAGTTGGTAACGATTTCTCAACCATTGATCATGTATTATATGTGCAAGGTCTTAACCCAAATTTGCTTAGTATTAGTCAACTATGTGACAAAGGCAACAAATTCATATTTGAAACATCTTATTGTCTAGTTATAGACATCAAGAGTAACAAGATCAAGTTTTTTGGCCATAGACACGAAAATATCTATATAGTTGATTTAAAATCTTTGCATTCGGAAAATAAAAAATGTTTTCCCGCATCTAGTGAAAACTCATGGCTATGGTATAAAAAACTTGGTCATATGAATATGGATTTGCTTAAAATCATTTCAAGAAAAGATTTAGTCATTAAACTTCCAAAAATCAAATTTGAAAAAGACAAGGTGTGTGATGCTTGTCAAATGGGAAAACAAACTAGAATTTCATTTAAATCAAAAAATATAGTCTCAACTACTAGACCATTGGAACTTCTACATATTGACTTGTTTGGTCTAATAAGTACCATAAGTCTAGGTGGCCATCAATATTCTCTTGTTATTATTGATGACTATTCAAGATATACCTTTGTTATTTTTATTGCTTACAATGATGAAGCTTACAAAGGATTTGTGAACTTTTGTAAAAAGGTTCAAAATGAAAAGGGAATTTTTATTTCTAGTATAAGAAGTGATCATGGAAATGAATTTTTTCAAAATTTTGTGATGAAAATGAAATTGATCACAATTTTTCAGCACCTAGAACTCCTCAACAAAATGGAGTTGTTGAGAGGAAATATAGAGTTCTAGAAAAGTTTATAAGAACAATATTTTGTGAAAATAGTTTGCCAAAATACTTTTGGGTGGAAGCCGTAAACACTTCTTGCTATGTTTTAAATATAGCCTATATTTAACAAAACTCCATATGAATTATGGAAAGGTAAAAAGCCTAATATCTCTTATTTTTGTGCCTTTGGTTGTAAATGTTTTATCCTAAATTGTAACACCCGTGTTCTTAAAGTATGGATAAAGAAGTAATTTAATAAATATAACATGGAATTAAAATAAAATATATGTGAAAGGTTTATTATTATTTAAATAAAACAATTTTTCTAAAAAAACAAAAATTGGACGCGTGGAGACATAGTTACAAACGAAATGAAAAAAAAAAAACCAAAAACGTAGCAGCAGGTGGCAACACCTGCTGCCAAATTAAGAGAGAGGTGTGCATGTCTTACACCTTGCATTTAGGTGGCATCTTGAGAATTGGGGGGGGGGGGGGGGGGGGGGGGTTGTGAGCTGCAAGAAGAAATTGGACTGCCGAGTTTTAACAAATTATATATATATACACACACACACATATAATGTAATTTATATTATTGCTTACCAAATCCCGTTTGGTTTTCCTTCAATTACTCTATTTCTTTAAACACTTGGGGACCGAAAGAAAGGTAGAAAAAACAAAATTTTGAAGCGATTTATGGGAGAATTTTATAGGGAGTCATGGGAAGCTATAAGATAAACATAAAGTAATAATGTAATATTTATTTTTTATTTTTTTAGCATACATAAAATTTCACGGAATTCAAAGTAGGAATTTTCAAATGGTGTAAATTATAGCTAAATTTAATATTTGAATTCATATTGTTTTTATATTATTGTTCATATGCATATTTCATATCATTGTTCATATGCATGTGTATAAAATAAAAGAATCGGGAGGGGGTCAGTCTAATTGAAAAACTGTTACAGTCGGTATATGCTGAAAATAAATATCGTGACAGCCGGTATATGCTAGAAATAAAAGAACAGGGAGGGGGCTGGTCTAAGATAAAAACATGTCGACATGTAGGAAGATGTTCCTTAATAATAATTCATGCATTGTATCTGCTTTACATGTTAATTTTATTGAAGTGTAGTTGATATTATGCATTTATTTATAAATAAATAAGTCTCACAAAGAGACAGTTATAGTGAGAAAGAAACATAGAAGTATGATGTGATAGGAAATATTTATATGTTAGACTATATGCTATTATCCAGTCATATGAGATATAAATGATTAAATATAAAAGAACTATTCACACAAAGTGAATACTTCTAGTAAATTTAATTCACTGAGCTTGTGAAGTTCATCCCTCATTTGTACAATGATTTCAGATAGCAGGCAGGACAATTAGTCTATTGGGTTGAGAGTCAGACGAAAGCTTTTTCTGTAAGCCATGTATGTGTCAACATCCTCAGACTAATGAGGAAATAAAAATAAAAATTTATTTATAAATATCTATGCATTTTACGTTGTATATTATGTTTAAGTTAATACCAGATTGATGTACTGTAATACCCGTATTCGTGAATTAAAGGTAAAGAAGTAATTTGATAAATATGTCATGAAATTTAAATAATATATTTATGCGAAGGATTAGTATTGAATAAAATAATTCTTAAAAAAAATCATGAATAATGAATAGTAAAAAAAACAAATCTTGACGTCTAGAACGTCCAGAAGGAAGAAAGGAAAAAGAAAAATATATATATAAATATATTAAAATATTATTTTCAAAAAAAAAAAAGTTAAAGAAATGTAGTAGCAGGTGGCAATACCTGCTGCCAAGTGAATTTGTGAGGGGAAACGTGGAGGCTTTGTAAAATGCTGAAGAATTGGGAGAGGGGCAATGGCTGAAGCAAATTTTGCTTATATATATGTATAAGTTGTATACTGAACGATTTCGTTCAGTTTCTTTCAAATTCTTGTTTTCTCAAAGTAATTAGGGACTTAAAGAAATGCTGAAAGAGCAAAATTTTGAAGAGATTTTCTGTGGAATTTCATAGAGGATCATGAGAAGCTATCAATATAAGAAGGTAATAACATAGTGTTTATTTTTGAATTTCTTATATTTATAAAATTCCCAAGAAGTAAAGGTGGAAATTTTCGAAGTGTGTGGTTTATATCAAATTGAAGAATAAGTTAGAAAATTTATACAAATATGATGTCAGGTGTTGACGATCTACAACTGGGGGAATTTCTTAGAGAAACAGGAAAGGTAAGAAGGTGATCCACGGGTAGCTTTAAGAGCTACGTGGTGAGTTGGATTTACTTTAAGTAGTCTAAATAAAAAAATAAAAAAAATCAATTATTTGGTGATAATATTAAATTTAATTATTAAAGTATGTTTGGGTGATAGATGAAAAATTGATTTATGGGTATGATAGGAAATTTGGACATGTAGAAATATTTCTCGGTGAGAAATGATATTTTTTATGGAAATCATAAGTTTATTTGAGAATAAAAGTAATAAATAAATTTTTGATGAGATATATTGATGTGTTAATACGAATTTTGGATGAGATGAATTTTAGTGGATATTGATGAGTTTTGATGGATAAGTTGATGTGATTTGAGACGAATTTTAGTGGATTTTGACAAATTTGGAACAATGATTTGACTTACTAATGAAGGTGATAAAGAGATTTTGACTAGTTGGTGAATAAATTGATGTGATACATGAGGAGAAGAAAAATTGAATTTATTAAGCAAAAAGTTGAGAAAAGACTAGAAAGTTAATTTAAATATTTTGAATTTATGTGGTGTTTATGTTACTGTTCATATGCATATTTCATATCATTGTTCATGTGCATATACATTAAATGAGAAAGAAAAGAACTGGGAATGGGCCGGTCTAATAAAACAACCGTGATAGCTGGTATATGCTAAAAATAAAAGTGACACCGTGACAGCCGGTATATGCTGGAAATAAAAGAGAAACCGTGTCAGCCGGTATATGCTGAGAGAATTCCGTGGTAACCGGGACTAAGTTGCAAAGTAAAGAACCGGGAGAGAGCCGGTCTGAGATAATAACAACCTGTCGACAGGTGGGAAAACATTCCCATCATAATCATTCATGCATTTGCATCTGTTTTAAATTATTGTTGCATTATTGAAATGTTGAGATGTGATTGAGTCTCATAAAAAAATAGACAATTATGATGATGAGATTATTGAAATGTTGAGATGTGGTTGAGTCTCATAAAAAGAGACATTTCTGATGAAAATATTATTGAAATGTTGAGGTGTGATGTATTATCGTGAATAAAATTATAGATGATTGAGTTTCACAGAAGGAGACAATTATGATGATAATATTATGAAAATGTTGAGGGGTGATATATCATCGTGAATAAACTTATAGATGATTGAATCTCACAGAAATAGTATTATTAAAATGCAAATGTGTGGTATGTTATTTTGAAATGGTTTAGAGATGATTTGGTCTCACAGAGAGAGACAATTATGGTAAACAAGAAGCAGATAATGATGAGAACCATCTAAATGATGGATTTTATGATGTGAACCTTATTACGAGGTAATTATGAGATAATTGATGGTCTTAAAAGTGGACCAATGATTGAGAAGAAGAGATTAATAGAGAATGAATATTATGTCATGTGTATTGACAATAGAAAGTTGTCATCAGGTTATGTGAAAAATAAATGATTAAATATTAAAAGACCATGTATGAAATTTGGAATACTTTTAGTAAATTTAATTCACTGAGCTTGTGAAGCTCACTCCTCATTGTACAATGATTTCAGGTAGCAGACAGGACAAAAAGTCTGGTGGGTTGAAAGTCAGACGAAATTTATTTTCTATAAGTCACGTACATGTCATCATCCTCAGACTAATGAGAAAATAAAAATAAAAAATTTATTTGTAAATATTCATACATTGTACGTTGTAAAGAATGTTTAAATATCATATTTATGTAATTTCCCTGTGGAGGGTTAAGGAATTATGAAAAATTTAAAATGGGTGTTATTTATTTTTATTGTTGCATATATATGTCGTACTGATATTTCAAAATGTGATGACATCGTTTCGGGAGTGGCCAACCCGGGATGGGTCGTTACATGTACCTTCCCTGTTAAGGGTTGAGGATTAAAGTAAAAATTTATGTTAGTATTATTTTTCGTTGTTGCATATATGTGTCGTGCTGAAATTTTCAAAATGTGATGACACCGTCTCGGGGTTAGCCAACCCGGGATGGGTCGTTACATAAATAATAATAAAACTAACTTGGGTAAATTTAACTCAAAGACTGATAAGGGGATATTCTTAGGATATTCAACCTCTAGTAAAGCTTATAGAGCTTTTAACAAGAGAACTCTAATGGTTGAAGAATTCGTACATGTAGCCTTTGATGAGTCTAACCCAATTAGTAGTAGATTAGGTTCTTTTAATGATGATGCATATTTCATTCCAATGATAGAAACACCTACTCACATTATTGACCCAAATGAGAGTGAATCTCAATTAAATCAAGAGGTAGACACTCACAATCTTGATTAACCATCTACAAGTCAACAATAAGATAGTCCTCCCAAAGATTGGAGGTATGTGAATTATCATCTAATCGATCAAATGATTGGTGATCCTTTACAAGAGGTAAGAACTCGTTCCTCTGTTAGAAATATTTGCAATTGTGTAACTTATTTATCTCAAGTAGAACCTAAGATATTTATAGAAGCCGAGAATGATGTTGATTGGATATATACTATGCAAGAAGAAATAAATCAATTTGAAAGAAACAAAGTAAGGAATCTAGTTCCTAGACCAAAGAATCACACTATAATATGAACTAAATGGGTATTAAGAAATAAGATGGATGAAAATAGAATAATAACTAGGAACAAGGCTAGACTAGTTGCTAAGGGATATAATCAAGAAGAATGAATAGATTTTGATGAGACCTATGCTCCCGTAGGTAGATTAGAAACTATCATATGCTATTAGCCTTTGCTTGCTTTAATAATTTTAAGCTATTTCAAATGGATGTAAAAAGAGCCTTTTTAAATGGCTTTATAAAAGAAGAGGTGTATACTGAGCAACCTCTTGAATTTAAAAATTCTAGTCTTCCAAACCATGTTTATAAGCATTTTAAAGCTCTCTATGGGTTGAAGCAAGCTCCAAGAGCATGGTATGAAAGACTAAGTAAGTTTTTGATTGAAAATGATTTTACAAGAGGAAAAATAGACACAACACTCTTCACAAAAATGACACACTATTAGTCCAAATATATGTTGATGATATTATATTTGGTGCTACTAATGAATCTATGTGTCAAGAGTTTTCTAAGTGCATGCAAGGTGAATTTGAAATGAGCATGATGGGAAAGTTTACCTAATTTCTTGGACTTCAAATCAAACAATTGAAAGAAGGCATCCTCATCAATCAATTAAAGACACCAATGACCTATTAAAGAGGTTTGGGATAGAAAGCTCAAAGTCAATTGGCACTCCTATGAGCACCTCTACAAAACTTGACCTAGATAAGGAAGGTAAATGTGTAGATACTAAAACTTATAGAAGCATGATAGGATCTTTACTTTATTTAACTGCAAGTAGACATGATATAATGTTCAATGTATGCGTGTGTGCTAGATTTCAAGCTAATCTTAAGGAATCACATGTAATTGCAGTAAAAAGATTCCTTAGATATTTACAAGGGACTCAAAACCTAAGGTTATAGTATTCTAGAAAATCAACTTTTGAGCTTGTAGGATATTCAGATGCTGATTTTACGAGTTGTAAACTAGATAGAAAAGGCACTAGTGGAACATATCAATTCTTAGGTGTAATGTTAACCTCTTGGTTTTCCAAAAAATAAAATTTGGTTGCACTATCAACCGCAGAAGCGGAATATGTAGCAGTCAAAAGTTTTTGTGCACAAGTGTTGTGGATGAAACAACAATTAAAAGATTATGGCATGAACTTCAAAGATATACTAATTCATTGTAATAACACTAGTGCTATTAACTTGACCAAAAACCCATTTTAGCATTCTAGAACTAAACACATAGAAATAAGACATCATTTCATAAGAGACCATGCTCAAAATGGTGATATTATGCTAGAATTCATTCATTCAGAAGATCAAATAGCTGATATTCTTACAAAACCCTTAAATGAAGATAGCTTTTGTAAGATTAGACTATTGATAGGCCTGATAGACTATGATAAAATGTATGTTTGATTGCATCAACATTCATAATATGCATATTTGACATCTAATGAATGAGTATTAACTCTTATTTAATATATCTCTCACTCAATATGGCATAGATAAACAATTTCGTGCTAAAATTTCAAGATAGGGCTCAAAATTTTAAATTTTCTGAAGGACTTAGTTGACTAGTTTATTGACCCCAGTCGACTGGTATTCCACTGCCCATTTTGCTAGTCGACTACGACTAATACAAAGTATTCGGTCGACTGATACTACAAGACATTGTTTGGAGCCAAAATTTGAAATTTTGGTGGCCTACCTAGTCAATTGGTATGGTTCACCCAGTCAACTCGTATCGCGATTCTATAAATAGTCTTTTTATATTTTTCAGTTTTCACGCCATTTTTGAAAAATCTTAAGCTTTCTCTCTCTAGAAAAACCTTAATTTTAGTCTAAAATCTCTCAAAAACAATCAATAGCACCTTCGATCATATCCCAAATCACCTTCATTTCAATTATTCACAGTTGAAATCTCCATTTTTTTTTCCCAAAATGTCTGAAAAAATAGGTATCAAAACCATTGTTGGAGGACCTCACGTACCCACAAGGCTCCGGTCCAAGAAGTCCTCAGCACCGAACACAAAGGGAAAAGGATTAGCCTGTTCATCAAGCAAGATGACAAGGGGCAAGCTTAATGAGTCCTTATTTTGGAACTCCACCGCCAACAAAATGTATACCTCTGTCATTCGCAACAAGAAAATCATGACGAGTAGATTCGTCGATTTTGATTCTATACGTCATGCAAACTTTGATATTTTTCATGCTTTCAAGGCCATTAACCTAACCCCACTTGTAACCATACACCAAAAATACTACCCGCACCTCATCCACCAATTCTATGCCAACTTGGTCAAACCGAGCCCATTAGTTGTTCGGTTTAAGACCAAGGTAATGGGCATAGAATTTGAAGTTAATACTGACCTTCTGGTCAATATCCTGAGGATCCTAGTGGGAGGGGTCCAGTGGAGTCTGGATGGATGGCTAAACAACTTTGAATACTAGGAGGCGTGCTAGATTGTTAAGGGTGACCCTAACTACATCTTTAGACCCACTATATTTCACCAATGTAGTGATACCCCCCTCGACTCAAAGTTGTTCAATCTCATTGTAAGTTGGACCGTCCACCCGAGACTCGGGAATCGGGGCTATCTTTCCAAGATAGATGTGGTATAGATTTGGTGTCTTAAAATAGGACACCAA
Organism: Bretschneidera sinensis; assembly: GCA_023935145.1. Taxonomy (NCBI): domain Eukaryota; kingdom Viridiplantae; phylum Streptophyta; class Magnoliopsida; order Brassicales; family Akaniaceae; genus Bretschneidera; species Bretschneidera sinensis. The sequence continues at coordinate 12,695,230 of CM043703.1, forward strand.
TTCAATATCTACCCCCTACTGCTCGCCAACATGATTAATGGGGAAACGAGTGACTCTAGGTGCCTCCCCTACGGGATGCTCATCACCTTGATCCTCCAGCATTTTCGAGTCCCCCTACCCACCTTAGAGGTTTAAGACATCATCAATGTCTCTTATCTCAAGAAGATGGGGTGCACGATTCGAGATGGGATGATATACTCCAAGGCTGGGAGGAACATTCGGATTGGAGAGGACAACAGCAGCGAGGAGGACAATGAGGTTCCTGGTGATACAGCTCTTCCCACTGTTATGAACAATGACGAACAAGCACCAAGTCTATAGCATGGTGGCTCTAGTGTTGGTCAGGCTAGGTACGATGACATTCTACAAGCTATTACGAGCCTCCATCTGTCCATGCAGTCTAGGTTCCAAAGCTTGAGCTCTTCAGTCGATCATATGCATCGCGACCTCCGCACACTCCGAGACGATTTCAAGATTACACCGGGAGCACACAGAGGGCTCTTTGGCTGAGCTTCGGGATGTTCTTCGAAACGGCTCTGACTCCCCCACTCGCTGAGTCTTTTCATTTATATTTTTTTGTTTATGTATAGCTCCATAGATATTCATCACGAACATTTCTTTTCTTATTATACATTCATATGCTTGTACTCGATGTTCAGCTTCTGTAAGCTTATGATGTATGGATGCTTGTATATAGTTGCCTACTTTTTCAGTTATTTTGCTTTTGATTCATACACTTGCTTTACTTTTGCGCTATATGGTTACTTGGTTTAAGCTATTCATACTCAACAATATGCTTTAATAGCTTATACTAGTGTGGAAAATTATGATTTTTCCCAGGAAGTCTTCCAAATTACGAATCATGCCTAGTTTTTGCACACAAGTTTGTTTTTGTCTTATCTTTATGGGTGTGGTGTTTATTTTGCTTCTTTTTCGATTTTACACCCCTTTTTACGCTGTTTTCAAAACGAGAGAGAAAAAAGAGAAAAATTAATGTATAAGAGAAAACTGTATGTAAACTTAGAATAGAGCATAAATTTAAGGGGATCATTGCTCCGAACATGTTGACAAATGTAATAATGTCTTGCATTGATTGGTTGGGTTGATATAATTATATTTAAACTGCGTTTCAATGCTTAACAGGTTGGTTTTAATCTAAAAAACATAAGAGACTCTGCCCAAATTTTTCTAAAAACCAACACTTAGTTTTTAAAACTGTTTTTTCTCTCCTTAGTTTTGTCATCATCAAAAAGGGGGAGATTGTTAACCTGTGTTTGATTTTAATAATGACAAAATACTACTCTAATTGTACTAACAGTTTTATCTAAGTATTTAAGCGGTAAAAGCATTCAGTACAGAAACAAGATGCAAGAACTCAACGCGATTCAGACACCAAAACAAAACAGAAGATCTAGAATAGGCATTAAGGTAATTGAAACAATTGTAAATCTCTTATGTTCAATTACATAGCTTGATATGTGACTTAATTTACAAATGACTTTGACAAAACTAAAAATACAAAAAGTTTTTAAGTCAAAAACTGTTTTTGAAAAGGTAAACTGGGTTGAAGGACAACCCAATCGACTGGATCAATATACTAGTCGACTGGGATATGGGACAAGAAGTTCTCAGTCGACTGGAGTTGAGGACCCAATCGACTGCTAACTTCACCTAGTCGACTGGTACTCTCCTTTAGCCTAAAAAGTGAAAAATCTTCACTTGACCCAGTCAACTGGTACAAGGACCCAGTCGACTGGTTTTTCGAAAATATGACCATTTTAGACGAGGAACTTGAGCATTTAATGCCCCAAATCTACCAAGTCAATGTCAAACGGCCATATTGATTCAAGGCTATATAAACCCACTTCAATGAGCATTTAAAAGAATAAGAGAACACATTCAATTCACAATATAGCTTATTAATTCTCAAAAGCTTTGAAAAATTTATTGTTGAGTCATTCTTTAAGCTTATTCTTGAAAGAGAGATATTGTTCATTTGTAAAAGCACTTATTGTTATCTCTCTACCATTTACTTTACAACAAACTTCATTTATTGTAAAGGGAAATAGTTGGCATAACTCTTAGAATGTTTAGGATTAAACACTTCATTGTAGCTTCCATGAGAAAGAGATCTATTGTAAGGTTTGTACAACACTCGTTAAGTTGTACGACTAAAGTTTTGATGGATAACTTCAAGGAGATTCCTTAAAGAGAGTGGACGTAGGGTCAGAATGAATCCGATACTGTCAATCATATTATTTGATTGTGTGTTTTGTGTATTTAACTGCTTAAAAACTTGCAAGTTAATCAGCAAAAGTTTTTAAAACCCAATTCACCCTCCTCTTGGGTTTGAACCTCAATCTACACTTTTTAAAACCCCCTCCCCCCGCAAAGAAAAAAAAAAACCATTGAGCACATATTAGCCTTTAAATAATTGACACTAAAATACAAATATGAAATCTTACCCTCTCCAAAGTCAAATCTATGTTTCTAAATCATTTTGGTATAATTAGATTTAAATCATTAACAAACCACCATCCTCTTCCTGTTTTTTGTTTATTTACTTAACATATTAAACTTAAAAGCCTCTGGGAATCTTTACAAAAGAAGAAGAAGAAGAAGAAACTTCTCCATTTGATCACCACAGCATATAAAATGGGTTATAATCGATTAAAAAGTTGAATTGATTGGCCTAATGGTCCCATGCCAGATAGATCATTGATTTCACCATTAATAACCAATGAATCTAATCAGCCAATACATTTAAAGTTGGATCAATAAGCCTCATGGTCCCAACAGAAATAGTCAATAGACACATGTACTGAGAGAGAGAGAGAGAGACTGACAGCTGCTGCATCAAATTTCTGAATGGAATTCAATAATCCCCAAATTTTGTAACTACTCCTTGATATTTTTAACAACAAATATACATCAACCCACCACCTTGATTCCCTATTTTCTCTATCCACCATTATATGCAATTTGCAAAGAACCTTTTTCTCTCCCATAAGGACAAGAAAACAATGATAAAGAACACCTAGAATGGAAATTCAAAGATAGAAAACCTTGTTCACATAATTTTTTATATCTAATTATAGAATGACTTACTCAAAGCACTCTTGCTTGATTCCTTAGCACTTAAATTTGTATTGCTGGATGCTGGTTGTGATGCAGAAGTGAACGCGCATTTTCTCCATGCCTTAATCAAAAGTTTCCCATTTTGTTGTAATTACAAATGACTCTGAATGCTTCAATGGTTGCTTCTGCTGAATTGGTATTTGCACTGTCAAATTCCTCTGCTTTTCTTGCACTATCTGCTTTTGTTTTGGTATTGGCCTTTGATCAATAGAATGCTCTTTTTGCTGCAACGAGTCTTTGCCTCCATTTCTGGTGGGCACTGTTTTATGTAACATCAATTTATCAAGGGTCTCAATGTATTTCTGAACTCTCCTTTCCTTGAAGAATTTTATGAGGAAAAACCTTGTCAACGGAATTGAAATCACTGTAAAAAGTAAAACCAATACATAGTAATCTTAAGTCCAAAAATACCTGCATTCTCTTCTGCAATTTCAAATCTCCCTCGACAAAAAGTTCATCAAGTTTAACTAACATTGTCATCAAGACTCCTGTCAAATTATCTAAATCTTTATCGGCAACTTTGCAGCCTTTAGAGGCTGCTACTTCCAACGCTGTGACCTACACAATCGCAATAAGAAGAATATTCTTTTAATCAACATTTATGGCCAAGTACAAACCAATAAATGAATCTGTTTGGAAGCAAAACTTTACCTGCTCAGCAAATTTGTCAACTTCCAAGCTGATGTGTGTTAATGATTTAGAAGCCCTTTCAATCTTAGCATTTTTTAGCATCTCAAGGCACCGCCTTTCTCGGCTTGCAGTGTCCTCAACTAACACGATTTTCGATCCGTCTTTAATCTTGGCAACATCTAAATATGATTTTGAAACTCTCTCCTTGTTCTTGTATATCAGCTTCTGATCATCAGGGTGCAGTCCTGTATGTTCTGCAAGCATTTTCTTCAATTCCCCTGCAACCCTCCAAAGAAAAATAACAAATCCCATCAATAAAGAAAACAATAAACTCTACATTGTGTCAAAACTAAGAAAGTAAAAACCATATTCTCATTGAAATGAGCAAAACAGGAAGAAGAATGATTGAATTACCAAAGCTTGCTTGGGGACTAATACGAATTTCATGACGCAAAGAACCATACTTCACTCTAACTTTGATGATGGGAATTGGAAGAGAACTTTGATTGGAATCTGAATTCCGCTTCTGCACCAACATTCCTCCAGGCCTAATCTCACACTCTCCAACAATCCTGTTGCCTCTGTCACCGACAGAGCTTTTATCTGCCCGCGAAAACATGCCTTTAACCTTTGACTTCATTTGCTCCATAGTATCTGTGGCGTCTTCTAGGTTTCTTGTGCTAAAAGCTTGTGATGATGAGAAACTTGTTTTTTCTTATATGTACATTGAAAAAAAGTACAGATTTTTAAGTGCTTCAATTGAGTTGGAGAAAACCCAGAAGAGAAGAAAGAATCTTAGATTTCTCTAAGAATTTGCTTTCATGAAAACATGTAATGGTATCAAGTAAACATAAACTGTAGGCTTTGTTTATGTGATCTTAAACCAACTTTTTCATGTGATTTGTGAGCGAAAAGAAAATGATCATTAAAAAGAGAACTAAAATATATTTAATGAAAGGAGTTCAAGAGAAAACTTGACAGAGAGAGAAGGAAGAAAAAGGAAATGAAAAGAAAAGGAGAGAGAAAAGGAATGGCCAGTGAAGGGAAGTGTGTGAAGAGAAGAATCCATCTTTACAAAGAAAGTAAGATTTAAATCGTTTGTTTGGAAATTAGTTTACGAGGAGACAAAGAAGGAAACTTGTTACATGATGTTAAGAAGAAAATTTACATTTTGACAACTAATCAAATGTTTCTTGGTTACTCTATTTATTAAAAAAATAATAATCATTATGTGGTCATCAACTATTAGTTTATGTTTGGTGAGACTATCAAAAAAAAAGTTTTATGTTTTATGAGCACAAAAGCATGTAAATCTGCCGACTTTAATTCTGTCATCTTGGAAAAATTGAACTCAGAATAATTGAAAACCCAAAACAAATTCTATCAAAAAAAAGAGAAAAAAGAAAACCCAAAACAAATCAAAATATATTTTATAAAAAATATAATGTAAGGAGTGACTTAAAAATGGAGAAATTCTTATGGGCATTCGACACGAAACATCATTTATGCATCAGATGAAAATTTCATTGATAATAAATAACTTCACTTGTAATATGAATAGTGATTATACGGACATTATCAATGAAATTTCTATTGATATTTATATGATATTTTATATCAAATACAAATAAAAATTTCTAAAAAAATGATCATTAATCACTCTTTCATGTTCTGGTATGGTATAACATGAAGTGCAATAAAAATGCACAATTGTAATTTTGCATGTTAATAAGTCAAAAGTCCAAAAAAATGGCATGGAAAATTAAAGAAAAAAACAAAAACCAAACTGGGCCAGTGTTTTCTCTAAACTGGAAAGCAATATACCTTGAAAAGGAGAACACATGGTAAGGCCCAGCTCTGTCCCCAAAAAAAATCTGCAGACAGTTGGCAACCTGCCTGTTTGCCTAATGGGTGGTTGTCATTTTATTATTGGAAAAAAATAGCAAGTGTGGTGATTCTTTAATTAATCCTATAAATCCTGCAAAAAAATGTTGGTATTCCATTTGTGGTGGGACATAAAATTTAAAGTAGATCACAGATTTCCCTTATTTTTAGATCTGAATTAAAAAGCACAGGATCTTTAAGGGGATATCCTAATTAAGCCGGATTAGGACACATGAACCATATTCACACTATCTATACCAAAAAAAAATATTTTATTGGATCAAACTTAAAATATTAATTTTAGGTCATTTTAAAATTTTATTAGTAATTTAAATTTTTTTTATTAATAACATCAATACAAATATGAAATCTAAAAAATAATATTACTAATAAAAAAATTAAAATTATTAATAAAATTTTTAATTAATTTAAAATTAATATTTTAAATTTCATCTAATCAAGAAATATTTCTATACCAACCAAGATGACAATCTGCTCATCCCCAAATGGGAAAAAAAATGGACCATTTTGACTAGTGCTCACTTTATAACACAAAGTATTTGCATTATTTCAGATTTTTTTTTTTGACTTCTGCTTTTGGAATGAAGCTGCAGTTTGACACTTTACGCTTTCATTTTTTATCCTGAAAGATAGGAAAAAAGATAACTTGAAATAATGACAAAATAATCATTTTTTAACAAAGCAAAAATAAATATTCATAACATTATCGTAAATCACGTTTTATTAATATATGAATAATCCTTTGTGGGAGAAATAATATATAAATAATTATGACAACTCCATAAAACGTCAATTTAAGAATAATCCTTTAAAAGGTAATCACCATTCTTCAATAAATAAATGGAAAAACATCCCCTACATAAAGAAAATGTTTTTGCAGTTTTACTAAAGTAGAGGGAAGAGAAATTAAAATTTGAATTTTTATGTTTGATTTTTTTATTTTAAATTTCAAAATTCATTTGAATTATCATATTTAAAATATTTAAAAAAAATCAAAAGAAAAGAGAGGAAAGAAGGGTCAGCATTGCTTTTTACTCTAAGTAGTGATCCCATGAACCCGGTTCAATGGAAGTTACACGGAATCAAAAAAATCCATTAGTAATCACGGAAAAATTAAATAATAATTATTTTAAAAAATTTAAATATTAAAGTTACTACTCAATTTCTCCGTAATTACTAGTGAATTTTTTCGGTTCTATGACGACTCACACAAAACCGAGTTTGTGGTATCACTACTCTTTTAGTCTTTCATTTTGTAAAATTCATTTGTAAATTCTATCAATTTTGATAGAATTTACAATAAACCAACTTAATTCCATAATAAATACATTTTAAAATAAATACGAGTTTTTTTTTATTCTAAATATGACAAATTATAGAATTCATCACCAAACTGAACGTAAAAATAAACATGAGAATGCCCAAAAATTCCACAAGATTTGGACTCGGTTTACAATGCCAAAGCTTGAGATTAAATTAAGGGACGGCTCAAAAATTCCAGAGATTAGAACAAATGTTACAATCATCAAGTAAAAATGGAGAAAAAGCCATGAAAACCAATGTTTTCCCACGTTTCTTCATCTCATTTCAAACGCTTCAACGAGAAGAAATTAATGTGGTTTCTACCTCACCACTCTAAAGCTCACTGTTCTTTACTTGCTTTAGATCTGGCCGGCTTTGCAGGGATTATGTAACCCAGGAGAATCAAGACTATGGGGAGAATGGTTCCTATAAAATACACACTCCTGTACGAGGCAAGTGTTTCATGCATGCTTAAGACCTGTTCCATAAAGAAGAAAACCATTAGAAACCTCAAAATGCAGAATTCCAGCTTCCCAAAAATGATGCAATTGCATTGTCCGTGTGTGCATGAGAGAGAGAGAGGGGGGGGGGACTTACCAAAAAACCAACACAAGAGTAGTTTAGAACCAAAACTGTGTAAATGAAGTTCATGAAAACCAGCATCTTTTTAACCAGAGCCATATTTGAAGGAACAGCTTGTTGCCATCTGTAAATGGCTGGCTCAAAAAGCAACAAGATTGGTGAAAAAAGAGGCTACATATGAATCAAGCACAATAGTAACAAGGGTTGCCAGATATTGCATACCTCTTGAACCAGCAATCATCAACGCAGACTGTACAAAGAATATGATGTACCCCGGATATAGTCCCTGTATATAGTAGAGAAAAATGAAAAGGATAAAGTCAAATTGACAAAGAAATCTCCACGTCATACGGAAAATAAAACAGTCTCTTTACAAAGCAGAATATGACAACTATATCAGATTGTAGGTATATCTGAAATGAGAATGATAATATCGATGGGAATGCATAAATATTAAATGGGACAGTGCTGCTTGCAGCGATATGGATCATCGAGCAATTAAGATGCCAGAAGGATTAACAAAATATATAACTAACAACAGAAAATAAAGCATCATTTGCAAGTTATAGCTTTCAAAGAAATTGTGTAAATAAGACAGGATATGATAAATTGAAGCTCTGATTTGACCAACACAAAGAACAGAAACAGAACCAATTGCAAGGACACTAAATCACTGGAGAAGCCCCAGCAAGTTAGCACAAATGACAAGAAATTGACAACTAAACAAACTACAAATTGATGCAGCTTCCACTGTAAAAAAACATAAATAAATAAATAATGAATACAGAACAAAAATCATTAACAACAGGTCAACAGCTGGCGGAGACATACATAGAAATCCACACAAGCATCACTACCACGGAAACAGCCTGGAAAAATCACATTAGAGACCTTCATGAATATACCTTTAGGCTTTAGCAATAAGCCAATAACCAAAGTGCCAGAGCAACTTTGTTCACTGCATTTATAAAACAACCATTTAATTGGAGGAAGGGGGGCACTTTGAACTCCATTAGTAACAGAAACATGGTCAATGATTGACTTGTTTAGACTTTAGACACATGTTGAAATACAAGTTCAAGAAAAATACTACGTTTTCTTTTAAACAATACATAAAGCAGAACAATTAATAGATGGCCAGGTATAGACTCAGCAAGAGACAATAACGGCGCATTGAGGACACGTAAGGGTAAAGTAATACTCACATGCCAAACGGCACTGATAGTCTGTGTAGCCAGCAAAAGGAAGAAACCTGGTTTCTTCCCCTTCTTAACAAGTCTCTCATAAACATCTGTAGCAACACAAAATATTAGATACGTCATACTTTGAGATGTTATCTCTATCTTCACAGTTGTCCTGCATAATTAAAGATACATGAAATGGATAAGCCAACAGATGTAAACCTATCCCTGTCAACTTAGCATGCTGTTTCATACTGTAAATCAATGCCATAAAGACCACAGCAAGTGAGATTTCTGATATTACACATTAAATGGGATAATTTTTGGGCAAGTATGGACAAAAAGCTAACAGAGGACTGGATCAAAGGTCTGCTTACCCCTTTTTTTATAATTAAATTTTGTACAACCACAAATACTTGCTTGGAATTAATTAAAAAAAACTAAAAAAGTTCATTTAAAATTTTTACGGGTTAGGCTTCAATATGCTTTTACCAAATCTCTTTTTGGGGCAATTTCTAAGGTGAAATTAAGGTATACCTAAATTATAATCAAGAATCAAACCAATCCGAGTACAGCCTAGCTTCAATGTTCTCACCATGAAGGCAAATATTTGACTTTTCTGACTTACTACCTATAAGTTGTGGCAAAACTTTGAGAAGTAAAGCAAGAAACTCTCAGATGCTAGACTCACAGTGACGAAGCCAGGTGCTGACTTGTATGTTCCACACAAGGGGCAACTGAACAGAACTCTTTGCAAGCTCAACACCAAGAATGTCTACATTTTTTGCACGGTCCCACCGTGGCTTTGGCGGAGAAGATTCTGTCCAACCACTGAAACCCAGGCCAGAAATAATGATAGAGGCCTCTGAAATCGACCAGATGAAATAATATTTCCAGCGTGCTGTAAAGCCAGACATGTACTGGTAGCTCAACCGTTTCAAAAATCCCCACTCTTGGTATATAGGGTCAGTAAACCGGGACAGGGGATGGTAGGGCACCAGGTAAAGATACAAAGCCATGCAAATAGCAGCTTGAAAAATAGCACGAACTGTGGCCCCATAAGGTGAGGGTGATCGCCCTTGCTCTGAACGAGCCCAAATCTGAAAATTAAAAATTATAGAGAAAAATAAATAAATAAAATTGAAACCTAATAACTCCTAATGACATAAAGTATGCAGAAGCAAATTAAGATCATAACAAACCTACCCCCTTCCCTTCAGTCCAGTCAAGATAATCCTTCATTTCATAAACTGGACCAGCAAAGTGACTACCACAGCAGAGGCAGTAACCAAAGTACTCAGTCAGTGAAGGCAACTTGATCAACCGATTTTTCTTCTGAGCCTCACGTAAGCCTTCCTCTTTCAATAACCCATCATTGTAATTTATTGCGCACGAAATGACTTTTAGTGTTAACACCATTAAGGCTCCTAAAAATTAGAAGACAAAAAAAATCATAATTAACCAATGCAAATGAAGTAACATAGGATATTTCTTGAAACATACATGCATGCATGCAAATCAATAGGAGGCCAATAATTTTTAATAACAGGAAAAAAGTACCAAGTTCTTAATCATTGATGAATTGATTTTCAATCTTCATAATAAATCAACACTCCTCACAACTCAAAAACTGGGGATTGCCATCAACCAGGAGTGAAATACCATTTCTTTTATAAGTAAACATATAAGAGTAGGAGTTTGTCGCTGCTCAGTGAAACCCAGCCTCACGCATTGCCCTACATTCTTAACAACCACAAGCCAAAGGCCTTCGCCTAGCGTCCTTGGCCCAACTCCCGAGTGAAATACCATTTTAATAAGTTGACACCGTATTAAAAAAATATTTACAAACAAATAATTATGAACTATTTAACATACAAAGCAAGTACAATGAGTGGAAACCTGCTTACCAGTGGCATCGATTCCTCCTTCCTTCCATGCATCCCCACTCATGTAATATACATGGCTACACACATATACGAATAGTCAAAAATTCTGTAAAATTCTAAGGAGTGAAAAGGCATGCTTTCAAGAATTTAATATAATGTGCAATAAAGGTTTTTGAAATTCTTTGGTCAATTAAACTAACAGAAAAGTTTCACTTCAAATTCATTAGATAACGATAGAATTTCAAAATCCAAAACAACTGGATTTACCTGAAGCATAACTTTGATTGAATTTAGCAATTAAACAATAACAGGGAAAATCCAACAAATCAAATCAATAGCCAATTAAGCTATAGCAACCCAATATTCAACTCCCATTAAATCAAACAAACGCCAATAAAACCCCAAATTATCCATAAAAAACTAAACAAGAAAACAATTAAAAGTTCAAATACGTACCAGCCAATGAGATAACCGATGTTCAAATACGTACCAGCCAATGAGATAACCGAATCCCAATAAGAATGTGATGATCCCACATTTTGGGCGGTAAAACACCATGGAAGCGTAACCAATTAACATGGGCACCAAGAAGTGAAGATTTGAAGAGAACCCGAATGAGAGATACGAGAGGAACGCGCCTGACCCGACCGCATAGAGGTGCTTGGCGAGTCGACCCGGAACGAGTCGCCACATGAACGACACGGGAATCGTCGCCCCGAAGCAGAGGAGGAACCGAAGGACCGGGACCGAGACCCCGATCGAGGCCGCCATGGATTCCATGTCGAGGTCCATGGTTTAATTTGGGCTTGGCTCGGTCTAAGTCTGACTCAGTGGGTTCTCTCTCTGACACACTTGAGTTTGTCGATTCGTCAGGTGCTAGTTCTAACTTCTATGAAGAGAAAAGTGAACTCAGACTTCTGAATTTACGGATTCGCCATTTAAATAGTCTGTTACGCTCACTCGCATTGTCCGTATAACTTCACTCCTTTATTTTTTTCTTTTTGTTTTGTAAGTTACATGGTCCCATCTTCATCTAAAACAATATTAATATATTAATTTTTTTAAAATCTATTAATTATTTTAAAACATTATTTTTTATCATCAAACAATTTTAAAATAAATAATTTAAAAAAAATAAAATTTAATTAAATATCATTTTCATGATGACCAAATACTTTAGTGTTAAAATATCTTCAAATGATTATGATAAATTTAATAATTTTATTTTTTAATTATTTATCTTAAAATTGTTTATAACACAAATTTTTTAGGTTATTTGAATTCATATTTTTTTAAAATAATAAAAACATGCAATATTTTTAAATTTTAAAATAAAAAATATTTTTTATTTTTATTTTATGATAGTTTCATTTATTTGAGATGTTAAGCTATTTAATTTTATAAAAAAATATATCAACAAACTTTTCATTTAAAATATTTTATTTTATTTTATGATGGTCTTTCTAAAAAAATTGTTTTAAATATGTTTCATCCCTAATATTTTTATTTTTTAAAAAACAATATTTATGATACATAAATATACTTTGGTCATATTGAAAAATAACATCTAATTAAAATTTTGATTCTACAAAGAAATTCTTTTTTGAGCTGTTTGACGGTGAAAATTAGTATTTTGAGGTGAATCGTGAGTTTTAAAAAAAAATTGTATGTTAATGTTATTTTAGCAAACTTGAAAGTAATGTAATGTAATTTATCTAAAAATAAATAAAAATAATAGACTATAGATCCAATTTTATGATTGTCGGTGATAATAAACACGGAAGTCACATCTTAGATCACACTGTACTAAAAACTATCAAATTAAAAATTTAAAAGAAACAAAATTATACTAAAATTACTACTTTACCTTATTGTAATTATTAGTGAACATTAATTACCACAAACCGGTTTTATAAAATCATCTCCAATATGAAGTGTTTCAATTTAGATCCAATAACCAACTCTATAAAATCCACTTGAAATTAATTCAACTCCATCTATAAATAAGGTCAAGTTATTTTTTTATTAAAAAATAATATTAACCTGATTAAAAAATAATTTTTTATTTTTTTCTCATTTTCATGCCTATTCTAAATGAAATCATTTTGATAATTCTTTATCAATTAATCAAAAAATCAATGTAATTTATTAAACATATTTAATTGAGTCTTAACTGGAATTTTTCAATTGAAACTTATTTTATATTGTCTACAAAAAATTTGAATTCTCCATTTATTAAATTTTTTTAATAAAACTCATTTTCGCCCAAAGATGCCAATTGAGTGAATAAATAAATATAAGTTTCGTTGATCCAAGAAAAAGACAAAAATTCTATAAAAAAAAAAACCAAGAAAAAAAGTTTCAAGGTACAATAAATGTCTAACGTGAATTTCAGGGAGATGTCTGTGTATTGATTGCAAGCGATAATAACTCCAAGCGAGTTGATTTGATTGGTCGAGGAGCGACAATTGGGAATCTCGAGGCCGAACACGCGCAGTTATTGTGCGTGTATATGGATACTAATAAAGGTTCAGCGCCTTGTTATTATCGAGATATACAATTAATGCTTGCCGTGTCTGTGTTGAAAATGGCAGTGTTACGGGTAGGTACGTGTTAAATTGTATTTTCAACATTAACGTTAAAATAATAAAATTATGGTTTAATTAAAAAAAATATACTACGTGGCTTACTGTATTTTTAAAACATATTTCGAGATTTTTTTTGTTATAAAAAATATTTTGTGATTAATTTTGTTTTTAAAAAATATTTTAAAAAAAATTTTGACAAAAAATACATTATTTGTAGGTCCATTAAAAAAAATATATGACATGCTATTTTTATTAATAAAAACATAACACATTATGTTTTTTTGCTAATAGAAACATACCGCATAGCATTTTTTATCACAAAAAAAACTTTATGGTATCTTTTAAAAATAGAAACAACCACAAAGTGTTTTCTACAATAAAAAAAATTAAAATTATTTTTTAAAAATAAAATCAAACCACATAGCATTTTTTTTTAATTAAAGATGAAGGAAAAAAATTGTATGCAATATTCTTATTTATATCTTTCATGATTGCACCTTATTTATTTAATTATTTATTATTCTCTTTCTTAATTAATGATTAGCATCTCAACACATATTACGCGTGTAAATCTATTTTTTTTTATGTAATAAAACAATATACTAACAATTATCAATCATAATGGTCTCAAAAAAATTGAACCTGTAAAGAAATCTCGAGAGAAAAATAATATATTTTTTATTAGAAAATTAAACCTACAAAGGAACTCAAAGAGAAGAATAATCTAGTTAGAATCACCAAACAGAAATAAGAACAGCTGAAAATATGGAGAAAATAAAGTGTAACAGATAAAATTAATATGGATTGAAGATAAGAGAGATAAATGAGATTGGAGAAGTTAAGTCTGAGTGAATTGTGGAAAAGAAAAGCATTGATTGAAATTAAGAGAGATAAAGAAAGTGAAAAGTTAAGTTTGTGTAGGATAATAAGAGAGAAAAATAGAAAAAGGTGTGGGGAATTACATATATAATATTATTTAAATATTTAATTTATATATTTAAATAGATGTTTATAAAACATTTTGAAAATAAAGGAAGAACCATTAAACAAACATAGCAAATACTATTTCTTAAGATATGCAAGGAAATATGAATGACAAATTATAAAGCATAACCAAACATCAAAACAATAAAATTGAGTTAAAAACGAATAAATAAATTAGAAGACGGTAAATTTAGAACATTGAAAAAGATGAAAATGTGAATTGATCCGGTTAACAAGATATACTACAAATTTAAAATATGTTAAGATGGGGTGGTTGCTTACATAAAGATAAGTAAAAAGAGAGAATAGTAGAACATGGCTGCAGTTATTTGATTTGTGCAGTTATAGTAGTTAAAATTGGAAATGTATAAAAAAATATAAAAAGTCAAAAGTGAAGTTAAAGCCGGTGGGAGAGATAAAAAAACCGAGACTGGAGAAGGCGATAAAATGGATAATTACTAATTACTACGCAAGAGATGAGAGGATTGTTGTTTATGTCAAATAATCATTTTACCTTCAAATTAACATCAAACACTTTTCTTTTATTAGTTATTTTATGTAATTTCATAACCGAGTTGGTCCCTACTAGCTCGTTAATAATTTAAGATAATAGAGAGGAGAAATTGTTCCAACCATCCATAGGCCTACAACTTGCACTAGCATTGATAGCTATAATGATCTGGATCTCATTATTTTATAATTAAAATATAACGAAGTTAACAACGAAATTAAATATTATATTATTAAATAAAAAAAATTAAAATTATATTTATTATAATTATATTTAATTTTATTATGAACTTAATATTAATTTCAATTTTTAATTAAAAAAATCCAAATTTACCAATGGAGTTTTTGGGTAAAAAAGGCACAACCATATACATTTATTGTAATACTCGTATTCATAAAGTAAAAATGAAAAAAATTAATTTGATAAATATGATATAAAATTTAAAATAATATATATGTGAAATATTTATTATTAAATAAAATATTTATTTTGAAGAAAAAACGGACGTGTGATGGTGTAAAGAAAATGAAAATGAAAAAAAAAATAATTTAAAGCGTCCAGATAAAAAAAAATACAACACCTAGATTTTCAGATGTCGGTTCTATCAAATGTTGATTGGTTTTATTCATTCTACAATTCAAACTACTCTATTTCTCTAAACAATTGGGGATAGAAAGAAATACTTAAAAAGTAAAATTTTGAAGAAGTTTACAGAAGAATTTTATAGAGAGTCACGGGAAGCTCTAAGAAAAACATAAGGTAATAGTGTGAAGTTTATTTTTTTAAAATTTAGTATACATGAAATTCCCGAAATTCAATGTGAGAATTTTCAAAGGGTGTGAATTATAGAAGAATTGAAGAATAAATTAGAAATTTAATATAAATATTATGTTAGGTGTTGACGATCAATAACCAGATGAAATTGCTTAAAGGAGCAGGAGTAAGTTAGATTTACTTTAAGTAATCAAAATAAATATGAAATATATAATGATAGTATTTGAATATATTATTAACTTATGATTTGATGATAGATAAAAATTGGTTTGATAGGTATGATAGGAATAAGTGATGCGTAGATAATTATTATATGAGAAATAATATTATTGGAATAATGAGTCGATTTAATAATAAATGTAATAAGTGAAATTATTGACGAATTATGGATGATGAGTTGATATGATATATGAAGAGAAAAAATTAGTGAAATTGATCAAATAATGATTTGAGAAGAAGCATGATAACTAATTTGAATGTATGAATACATGTGTGTTTTTATATTATTGTGCATATGCATACTTCATGTCATTATTCATATGCAAATACATGAAATAAAATAACCGGGAGGGCAGCCGATCGAAATGAAAACCGTGACAGTCGATATATGCTGGAAATAAAAGAACCGGGAGGGTAGCCGGTATAAATAAAATAAAATAACCGAGAAGGCAACCAGTCTAAAATAAAAACATATCAGCATGTGGGAAGACGTTCTCTAATAATAATTCATACGTTGCATCTGTTTTAAATATTGATTTTATTACTGAAATGCTGAAATGTTGTTTTTTATGGTAAATTTATTTATACATGATGAGTTTCACAGAGAGACGGTTATGGTGAGAAAGAAACATAAAAATACGATATGATAAGAACTATCTAAATGGTAAACTATATGTTGTGAACCTCATAACGAGGTAATTATGAGATATAATTGATGGTTTTAAGGTGAATAAATATATAAGAAGAATAAAATGGGGCTTATGATATTTGTAGTGATAGTAGAATGCTATTATCAAATTATATGAGATATAAATGATTGAATATTAAAAGACTATTTATACAAATTGAATATTTCTAGTAAATTTAATTCACTGAGCTTGTGAAGCTCATCCCTCAATGTTAAAATGATTTCAGGCAGCAGGCATGACAGATAGTTGGTGAGATGAAATTCAGACGGATTCATTATCTGTAAGCCACGTGATCTATATCCTCAGACTAATGAGAGAAAAAAAAAACATTTGTAAATATTCATGCATATTATGTTGTATACAATGTTTAAGTTGAGATCCGAACGATGTATTTCCTATGTTAAAGGTTGGGAATTGTTGTAAATAATTACAATTGATAAATTTTTATTATTACATATATATGTCGTGTTGAGATTTCAAAACGTGAAAATGTCGTATCGAAAGTGACCAACCCGAGATGGTTTATTACACTTATCTTTGCTCATTTCATAAGCATTCTAAACATTATAATTTAGTACTATTAAATAACCGTCATGCACCTATGTGGCGCAATGGTTATGAAACATTCCTATGTGGTTTGTGATTGGAGTTTGAACCATGAAAATTGTAGTTTCTATCAAATGATTGTGTAATAAAATTATATTTTATATAATAAAATAATAGTCAAACGTGAAATTTTGTTTCATTTGCAAATGAATTTTTTTATAATAAAATGAATTATATTTTTAATTAATTTGAAAATAAAATGAATTATATTTCCATTTGATTCTAAACAAAGTGTTAGGTCCATAAACTACAAATTTGACATCAGTCTCAAACTTTCAATTAATTACAATATTATTCTCTTCATCAATGTAATTTTTTTTTTTTCACTTTGCGATGGTTAAATACACTAAAAGTCTATAATATAGTTCAAATAAACTCTATAAATCATTTGAAGGTCCTTCAATATTTTTTAAGAATTTTTCACTTATGTATTATAATTTTGTGATTTTTCAATTTTTAATTAAAAAAAGTAAGAACAAAATATTTATAGTACTAAAAAAATCTTAGATTTTTTCTCAATGTTATATTATATTTTGTCTTTGCATGCATACAAAAAAAAAATCATTATTGAAAATTTTGTATTATTAAGTTTTTAAAATAATATCATTGATGAATAGTTATATTACAATTAAGTATATTTTGAGAACCACTTATACCTAATTTATAGTTTAAGTACCTAAATGCTAGACATCCATAGTTTACGGATAACGGATGCAATTTCACCTCATAGAAACATGTACAATTAAATTAGTTAATTTGAGTTAGCTTTTGCTTCTCTATAGAGAATTAAAAATGATTTTAAAAATAATTGCAGGTAGGAACTTCAAACTTCTTTGTTGCTTCTTCAACACCAAGGCATTGACTAAGACTCCCTCAAAACATCTTCCAATAAACATTGTCGCATAGTTTATGTAATGAAAAGTTTTTGTTTGGTATAGTGTTATGAGAGATATACGGTATAAAAATTCATTTCATCGTAAATTATATGAAAAAAATAGATTTTTTTTTATTTAAAAGTGAGATAAATCTTTATACTATGTATTTTTAATGACATTATCTCAAAAAAAAAAAAATTAAAGAATCACTTCAAGTTTTCTTTTGACCATGTGCATTGATGACACTAATGCCTCGTTTGGTTCTATGCAATTACAAGATAATACAAAATTATTAGAATAAAAGACATATTCAAGCGTTTTGTTCATTAATGAGTCCAAATAAGCTATTCAATTACAACCTTTATTTCACTTTATTTACATGCTGAGGATGTAGTGATATGAAATTCAAGTCAGCTTGAATTAAGCTATTATATTTTTGGACAAAAATGCCCATCGATAAGAAACTTTATTACAAAACAGCCACACACTAAATCACCTCTCTTTTTTATTTTCTTGAAATTAATCTCTATCCTCAATCTCTTTCTCTCACCGTAACCCCGCCCAACGACCATGGTAGAGTTTTTAGTAGCAGAGTTCTTTAGTTGCAGGGACTGAAGATAAATAATTTCACTATACCCAAATTATTGTACAATCCATTCAAATTTTTTAAGATGAAAGACTTTCAATGTAAATTTTTTTAATTATAAATTTATCTTATGAAATAGAGAAATAAATAGTATCATGCAATTGAAATTTTAATAAAATAATATTAATTTAAATATATTTATATGGTTAAATAATTATTTTGCAAATATTTCGTTAAAGTGCTAGATCTTTTATCTTTCATTTTTTTTATAATTGAAAATAAAATGTAAGGATATTTTGGTATTTTAAAGCATGATTCAATTTTATCACTGGTTTAATCCAATTTTTACCAAATTTTTTTACTCTATCTTCATTGATATGACATAATCTTAAGTGCCATCTATATGATTGATTCAATTCATTATCTATTTTCTTTTGTTGTACTAAATAAAATATTTTGTCGTCTTTTTCTACGTAATAAAACTAAGTAACAAGTCCCAACGGCTAATGTAACAACACTTATTCTATTCCCAAGACAAAAGATTGACATCTCCTTAATTTTTTTTTTGTCTTTTCTCAACGTTTATAATTTATTGCAAAAGTGAGAACTATAAGCGGTATTTAATACCTAAGTAAGATCATTAAATATTTCAATGAAGAACAATTGAGACATGCCTTCAGGCTTGTCTTGTAATGTGATCATTGCAGTTTCTCTTCCAATGTCAATCTTTGTCATAACGAGAGAATTATCCCTTATCCTTTTTGGTTTTTGATGAAATAGCCTTATCAATACCTCCATTTACTTTTAATGGTTTATTTGTCTTCTTCAAGACTTTTTTTTAGAGGAATAAGCTCCATCAACAAGTATAATGGGTGGCTTTCTTGATCGTAGCTTCTACAATCTTCAACATATAACAAGTTTTAGAAACGTAGCTTCAAACTCGTCCATGTTATAGTTCATAACATACTGCGATAATGAGTCCGAAAGAGATTGAAAAAATAAGTAATTTCTTAACTTCGCATCCATACTAAAACGAACCAGTCTAACTGCTCGATATAGTTGATCATCTTTAATCACTCATAATTTAATCATGTGAATCAAACACTTGAATTGAATTGAATTGAAATTGCCGATTCAGTCTAACAAACCAAACATGATAATGCAATTGCTAATCAATTTCAACTACATTCCATTAAGGTGGAATTTGTATTCAATTTAATTCATTTACACTTTGAAAACAAAACGCAACATGATTGCTTTAGTTATTGAAAGTATCTTTTAGTTAAAAATTGTTTAGGATTATGTAAAGGTTATCTTCAAAATGTTGTCAAACTAAAAAAGGTAAAAAATGGTGGTTTTGATTATAAATTTTAAAATTCTGATTGAATATTGAAATTATCTTAAAAGATTATATCTAACATAAGTAATTTTTTTGGATGCTTAGATGGCTTTTTTTCTTATCAAATTAAATTAATTACTTATAGAATGAAAATTTATTTATTCTAAATGATATAAAACAATAGTAATAATAATAACAATAATTTCAAATGATAATATCACTAATTTAATCATAATGGTTGCATCCTTTTAATTTGAATTAAGATTTTATAGGAAGAAATAAAACAATTTCAAACAACAAATTCTCTTGCCACTAAAATCTATTAAGAAATCACTGGTTTTTTTAAAAGTGATTATGATAAAAGTTTACAAAACCCAATTTTTAATTTTGATCAACATCAAAATATTTTAAGTTGGTTTGCAACTTTTAATTCTTTCTAAAATGGGTTTAAACTCAAAAGTTAGATTAAACAAGGACGAAGGGTGGGCTATGGGGCTATTGCCACATCATTATAAAATAGTAATAAACAAAGTACTTTCATGTTGTTTGTTCCTTGTAGGATATCCCACAACAATAGGATGATGCAGTGTTAAGAATCTCTTCCCTGTTTTTCATGATACATCCACAAAAGCCCTTTCTATTTTGTCATATATGATGTGGCAACAATGATTTTATCTCATGTTTCATCCCCTTTTCTATTATTTTGCATCTTAATTTGAAATGTGGTCTTAATTAAGAATACTTCTCAAAACTTGTTTTTCTTTTTGTATTAATCTTTATTAATTTATAATGACATAAATAGAAATGATTTATGTGTGACCATAAAAGTGATTTTAACTAACAAATAAACTCAGATTAAGTAATTATTGAAATATTAGCTTAGGTGAAATAAACCAGTCAAATTTTCATAATATTGTCAATTATCATTAGTGAGTGTTGGAGTATAATTCTTTTTCAAAGAAATGCGAGGTAATTATTGAAATATTAACTTAATTTTTTTTTCTTAAGTGAATGTGAGAGTTGATGTCCATAGATGTTGTCACATAACTAATATGCCATTCATGAAAATCATTTCTCACGTTAACTCGAAACAAATGTTACTCAGTTGACATTTCAAAAATTACTTAATGTAAAAATAAGGGGAAAGAACAATTTTACCGTTTTATCATTATGTCTATTTGATTTCATTTTTAATCAGTGTCAATTTACCCCTTAACTTTCTGTTTCGGTCCAATTGAACATTTTATCCATATCTATCAATTAAAATTAGTATAAGATAATGAGAATGAATAACAGATAATGCACGAATTTAGACGGAATATTCAACTGAGGCGAAACAAAATGTTCAAAGATAAATTGATACTCATTAAAAATTGATGAACAAATAAACACAACAGTGAACCGTGAGTATAAATTTGATTTTTTCTAAAAAAATAATAATTCATCTCCAACACACTCCAATGATATTCTCTCTTTAATGTTCATGATCCACGATGCCTCCACCACCAGTGTCCCCAGACCAACAGGTGCAGCCCAGCCCATTTAATTAACGGAATTTTTTTAATAACGAAAGAAAAGGTTAACAAATTAAGAAAAAGAAAAACTGAAGTAATCGATTATCCCCCTCCGGAGTGGGCCCGCCGATTCTCTCTCTGACGGTATCTCCATTTAAAGGTAAGCTCCTCGAAGTTTGATGGATCTTTTTGAGTGCCTTTTTGATGCAAATTAAGAACCTTGTGTACAGTTTAATCATCTCTCTCTTTGAGCTGTCAAATAACTCCATGTGCCATTCATTCACATTAGCTTTGGGGTTTTGGATCTTCTTTTTCATTCTCCATTAAATACATCAAGGCATTTGAAGAGATTATTGAAATATGGTTTGGGTTGCAATGCTTATGACGTGGGATATTTGTTTTGATTGCTGGTTGAGTTGTATCTGTTTCTTTTCACGAGTTTCCATTGGGAAAGGCTTAGATTGCTTCTGAATTTGACGGCCTCGAAGAAAGTATTGATGGAAATATTTGGTAAACATGGTCCCATTTTAGTATTCTGTTAATATATGTCTTCAAATTAATTCCTTGAACTAACGTTCACATTTTGTTTCTTGCATGTCTTCTATCATCTAGTGATTCCCAGGATTTGCATGGTCTGTGATTAAGTTATACTCCATTGATGTTTATTAGAGGAATTAGATTATTTTTCAGTTGATTCTTACATTTTCTGGAATACAAAGTGAAATTAACTTGTAACTGATTGAGTTATAGTACACTTCATCTAAATATGTCTTCCTTGCTCTCATTTTACCAGTCTACTTGTATCCCTTCACCTGGGCACTTATATCCTGTGCTAGTCAGTTCTCAGCTATGCTTCTTTTTTATTTGAAAATTTGTTCCATAAATCATATTGGTGTTAGACTAACTACACAGTGCTTTATCATAACTTTAAAATGCAGAGTGTGTTTTTTGAACCACTGGGGCAGTCATTTTTTTTATTTGGCTTGCATCCCATATTCAAGCTGTGTAAATGGGTGACCTTAGATAGTATCATGGACCTCATGGTGCCAAGTATTTAAAAAGTTTTTGATGATCCATACAGGGTTTAGGTATGGAATGTCAGGGAAAGGTAGAATCAATTGCTACTTTGCCATCAAGTTTAGAAGAAGAAGTTTGGATGCCATGTTTCTAGACTGTTGGCCATCCTTTTATCTTTTGATGTTTCAAATAAAAGATCGGCTGTCTCACTTCCTTCCATACCAGCACATCATTTCTGAATTACTAATATATGGGCTTGTCCATTAAATTTGTTTTTGTTTTTGTTTGTTAAATGCTCTTCTATTGTTTGTCCATTTTAATGTTCATATAGCACAGATTGTGTGGTAAATTATTGAATGTCCTGACTTTTTCATTATAAAGTTGTTTGTTGACATGGTTTTATTTGATAATCGCTGGTAGTATTGTTTTTATGTGGTAGTTTTTCGTGTGCCACTCAAATGAATATTATTTAAATGAGGAAAAATAGTAATATATATTTCATGTTGTTTAAACGGGTTAGATTTGGGTATTGAAAAAGTGGACCCTTTTAGAAGTGGGCATGTTTGGCCCATACCCGCTGGCCTGCGATGGGTGGCTTGCACCCAGCCCGACCTGCCCGTCAGCCAACTCTAATTTTGGTGACCAAGGTATCATTGCACTGGTTGCAGAATGAAGGGAAGTCTTTATTGATATCGAGGCTAATGAATTTATATTTTGCTGTTGTAATTGAATTAATGGGTTCTCATCAGATAGTGAAAATTTTCAATTTTACTTTGGGAGATTCTGGTGATTTATGGTTTCACAATGTGAGTTGCAACTTGTAATTCATGAAAAAAGCCATCGCTTGGATGAATGAAAATGTGGCAAATAGCTGGCATTGTTCAGTGTTACTTGGTTTGCTACTGGGTTGGTGGTTTGAATATGTGAATATCGAATGAGGGTTGCAGCTCTTGTTGTTTTGATTCACAAGTTGTTTCTGTGTTTCTTGCTTCACCAGTGAAAAAATTGTACTCACAAATCTCACTTCCCTTGCTTATATGAATCTTGCTGCTCTCAGTTTTCTTCTTCAGAAATGAAGAATTCCAGTAACCTGATTGCGAATTCAAACAAAACCCAGTTCAAGGAAAGCGAAGAAGAGCACGAATCTTCTTCAGATGAAGAAGAAAAAGAAGAAGTGGGTATTTTAAAGAGCTCCAAACGTAGCAACTTTACCAATATAATGTTGGTACATATGGAGATTTTTTTTTTTTTTTTTTGGGGGGGGTGGGGGATAGGAGGAAGTGATAGAGCGTGAGCTAGTAGATGTTGCATTTGGGGAGCTGCAGAAAGCACGTTTTGATGGGTCTCTTTTGGTCTATCAAAAACCCAATCAAGAGAAGAAGACTGGGCGTGCAAACAAGAATAGGTATTAAGAGTTTATTTTATCCCAATTTATTCATTTCATTATTGGTTTTATGGTTTGTAACCTTGTAATATATGGAATTTGTTGACTTGGTTTATATCCGCGTGTTTTCGTGTGAAGGCCAATGGAGGCTAGTAGCAAGAAGCCGGTAAGTCGATTTAGAGAGGTTGTTCAAGCTCCTAAAAGGGTAAGTTTTCGTTATCCTTATCATTATATTCTTATCTTGATGAAAATAGTGGTTGGTCTGCTTTAGATGAGTATATTTGTTGCTTTGTGTTCAATTTTGTAGTGTATTTTAATTTGAGTATATTGGTACCTAATATTGAAGTTGGTTTACTGGTGGATATGTTTTGCAGTCCTAGTTTACTCTGCTACCTTTGAATTTTCTTATAAAAAAAAAGAAATCTCTATTTGGTTGCTAGAATTTTGTTTGAGATGAATGTAAAAGCTCCAAATTATGAATGCTATCAGAACTTTAACCGTTTTAAACATTCTTAGCAATAAAAAATGTCTTTGTTTGGTTATTCCTTTTTTCTCTTTTGGGGATGATAGTCTTGCTAATTCTAAAGCGTTTGGAACATTTGTATGCATTAATTAATTTGATTCAAACATTTTTAATGGATTAAGTTTCTGGGTGTTTGCATCAGCTGTGTGTATGTGGCTAACGAAATTTAGACAGTGGACATGTGCCATTCCTTTCATACTGATACTATTTTGAGTATATGTTGTCTTTGGCATTTTCTAAAATTTAGAAATATCAGGATTCAGTAGGTTATATTATGTTTAGGAAATTATCTCATTTCTTTCATGTATTTGTTTTTAGTTAGTGTTTTATTTCAAGAAGGCGCTAGTTGTTCAGTTTGCTGTTTTTTGGTTTAAAACTTTTAAACTGGTTTAATTGATTGTGTTCAGGTGGTACGTGACCCTCGTTTTGAATCATTATCTGGTGAAGTTGATGCTGAGGGGTAAGTTTCTGAGTGTATGTGTGTGTGCGCATTCGTGCATGTTACTACGTTATTTTTATTATTCCCTTGTTATTCTGTTCTCTATATTTGTGTTACTTCGACCTTTGTTTTGCTGATTCGAAGTTAGTCTTTAAGGCTTCCTTACCTTGAATTATTATTGTAAATCATGAGGTAACTAAGTCAAATCCCCTGGAATTGATGGAGCAAAGGAATGCAAATTTTGGAATACCAGTAATTTGTTCTTAATAAAAGTAAAGATATTTTCTGTTCTTTTGTTTGAAACTCACAGATTAAGAAGACAATTACAGGACTTTGTGTTATGCGGATGTTTATTTATCAATACCTTGACTTGCACTGCACTCACATTTCTTCTCCCATGGTTGTACTTAATGATGTGACTTACAAGCTTATCTCTTTTGTCTTCTTTACCTTTTTCCCTGATGTCATTGTCGTTGTTATAGCCTAGGATTACCAAGGTACTGTAGCTGCAATCTGTATGATTTTCATGTCTGTGGTTGACTTGTGACTGTAGTATTTTTTTTTTAGAGTGAAAGGTGTGAAATGTAGAAATTTCTTAAATGGCAAATCATATCGAAGATGTTAGTATATTGTAAGAGTCAAGACAGCTGCTTCAAATTGTGTTATTTTCTATTTTCTTCATAGACGTAGTGTATTACATGCTAAAAAAGGGAAGATTAGACATTTTTTATGACCAGCAGAGCTATTATATATACCTGTTCGTTGACGGGACAGTAGTCTTTCCTGCTACTGCTGGTAGATTTAACAGTTGATATGGGCTGCAATCATGTCTTTATGTTGGATTGGTTTTGCATATGAATCTGGTAACACACTAAGGGACAATTGTTTTGAACAAAAGCTTTTATAGTTTATCTTTTGGAACATTTCTATTGTGTAGATGATATTTATTCTTGGTTCTTGTAGGTTTAGGAAGAGATACAACTTCTTTTTGAGGACAATCTTCCCGCTGAACGCATAACTTGGATTGTAAGTGCTTTCTTCTTTGGGAAGAAATAGTAACTCTCAATATATATATCCTTTTAGTGTTGGTTTACCACTTTAGACATCAACAGTTTTCTTCTTTTGGCTTCATTTTGTTAGGACAAACAGTTAAAGTTTGAATCAACAAAGCATACAGATGCAACAATACTAGTGGAACACAAGAAGAAAGAGAGAGAAGCAGCGAAGCATGGGAAACAGCCCTATTATCTTAAAAAATGTGATGTTATTTATCTCTATCTCTCTTTCTGTTTTTCTGTGGTACTTTTTGTTTGTGCTTTTGGATAACATAATCTGCTGTTAGAATATAAAAGAATAATTGGGCTCTTTCCCA
Source organism: Bretschneidera sinensis (assembly GCA_023935145.1). Lineage (NCBI taxonomy): Eukaryota > Viridiplantae > Streptophyta > Magnoliopsida > Brassicales > Akaniaceae > Bretschneidera > Bretschneidera sinensis. The sequence continues at coordinate 12,721,274 of CM043703.1, forward strand.
TCAACTTAAGCTTTTGGGATAATTGGTAATTCAATTATTCTTAATAAAGTATCAAATCAGAGCTCTAGGTCTTTGTTTTGAGTCTTGGGATGCCCCTTTTCATTTAATATTTCCAATGCCCTGCCCTTTGACATGGGATTTTTTACACTTGGGTCCATGTGCAAACCCGTAATCATAAGAACACGGCTTGCACGTGATGGGGTGTGTTCAAATATAAAAGAATAATTGAGCAATTTCCCATCAACTTAAGCTTTTGGGATAATTGGTAACTTAATTATTCTTAATATCTTCCCTAAGCTCATGATATCTCATACTTAGTGTTGTTGCATTAGGAGCCATAGATTCTTGAGAAAGCACCAATATTTACAGAGGAGAAGGCGTTTTATTCCTCTTGAGGCAAGGTGCATGCCCTATGGTGTTGGGGCGTAACCCTTGGTATTTTTTTAAATATTTTAGAAAATAATGAATCAATAATAAATAATATTATCCAAAAATAGTAATATTGGTAAATAGCAATAATAAAGAAATAAGCTTTCTATGGCTTGGTCGATTCGTAAACAATTTATTGTAAGTAGAAAGTCATTAAAGTACTCTAATATTATTAGTTCTACTTGAGCACTGTAATTTTCAGTTGCCCATAAGAATGATAGGTTGAGATTTGGGCTCCCGTTATGCTTTTACATGGTGTAATCGTGCTTTTTTTTTTCTTTTTTCTTTTGAAAAGTAAAGTGAAAATCATGTTAACTGAATAAAATGCAAAATCATTGATACGAACATCATGTGTGAACATAGAGCTATGGTGTAGATGGAAGTGATAATGATGGTTATGGGGTAACCACTCATCGAAGGTGGTATGAGGCACTTCATTAGTTGTGTTGGTAATGATGGAGGGGGTGGTTGAGATAATGTTTATTGGCTTAAGGATAATAAGTCTACTTGGTGTTGGTGGTTATGGTTGTGGGTGTCTGTTGGTGATGGAATTTGTAGTACCTTCTTTTTTTTTTCTCCTGATAAGTAATGGTGATTATAGTACTATTGGGCAACAGCTTGCTTGTTTCCTTTTTCTATTTTTGGGTCATTTGGCATGATCGGAATAGGAGAGCTTTTGATTGTAAGAAAAAACACTTATCTGCCATCAAGGATGGGTGGTTAGGTACTTCTGAGGTGGATCAGAACATCCATTTGTTTCCTTTCTTTTTCTGATAGTAGCAGTTCTAGAATAATCTCAGAATATTGTCCTAGCAAACTTACACAATCTCTTCTAACGGTTTGTAGAGATGTTGACTTGGTTCTCTTTTTGCAGCGGAAATCCGGAAACAAAGGCTTGTTGAGAAATATAACAATCTCAAGGTATATATTTGACTTATATTATGTCATGAAAAAGATTGTAATTTGTAAATGACAACTGTTTCAGTAACTAAATGGTTCTAGGTAATTGATAAATTTAATGATATCGCCAGGCATCTGGCAAGCTCGAATCCTTCATCGAGAAAAGAAGAAAGAAGAATGCTTCAAAGGATCACAGATACATGCCATACCGTCGATCCAACAACAAGCAGAACTAACGGTTTCCCAAACTTTTGGTTGTGTAAGACCTGTTTATACCTTGTCTTCCATCATAACCATGTTGATAGACACATGCCTTATTTAGTGGGCTGGTGGGTTAAATTTTTGGCTGCATCCTGTTCTCCTTTTGCATTGTAGTGCAATGCCTTCCTGTTGACATTACCAAATGATACAAAACTTTTGTCCTATGTTGCTCGGACTCGGGGTATGTGTCCGAGTTGCCCGAGTGCTGAGACTTTTCTTTTTTTTAAAGGCTTTGTAAGTTTTCCTTTAGTTTGGAGTGTCAAAGGAAAAAAAGTCCATGCTTGGAGTGTCGTGTCCGATATGAATACGGCAGGTTAAAATGAAGGTCCAAGTAACGTAGCTTTCTTCTTCATTTTTTAGGGCGTTTCACATGATTGGAGTTGCTTTTATCTTAGTTGTGTTTCTATATTCTCAGGCATTGGTTGCCTCCTTTAAAAGCCTAGCTCTAATTGTAGAAACAGTGATATATCTCATGGGTGATTCTGTATTTCTGTTCGCACACTTGTTTCATATGCCTTGCTCATCCACCTGGGCTGCCATTTTCTCTTTTTGGTTATTTGCATTTTGCTTCTGTTTGCAAGCCCCTCTTTGTCTATGTTTTTGGTAAAATGAATGAATTGCATACCACGAGAAATGTTGAAGCCTTGAACTTTAAGGTCTCTCAATTCTTAGTTAGCCGAATTTAAAATTAAATCTTTTAGTTTCATTCAAAATTTTATTAATAATTTTAAAAAAATTATTGATAATATTTAATTTTTTAATTTTACTGATGTTTTTAATAAATTTTTTAAAATTATTAATACAATTTTAAACAAATTTAAAATTAATGTTTTAAGTTCGGTCTAATTGATAATATCTGCTCTCCTCCATTGAGACCCACTTGACAGGAGTTAACATTGCTAATCATATGCTTGGTGTCAAAGTTCCACAGAAAGAAATACTACAAAGAAAGTTTTTGATAAAAAAAATAAGGACAATCTTGAAATAATGGGACACACTGAGGTTAAAGTTAGATTAACTTCAGAAATAGCAGAAAATGCCACCCTGCAAATCATCATTAGATCGAACAGCTCACCGGGAGTACGTGGTTGGTCTTTTCTCGACACGTGTTCACATCCCTTTCACTGGGCCATCCGGTCACATCTACTCTACTAAACAGGCACCAGCCGGTCACCCACACACTCACTCGGTGCCACTTCCCGCTCAGTATATATTGTAGTGACATGCTACACAGCATATACATCTACGGACGTCTCACAGAATATCTGAACTCAAATCAAATCTTGGCTAAAAAGAAAAAACTTCAAAAAATCGATTATAGGGTTGGCATTCTATCTTTTTATATTAAATTTTGGGACCTTATTTGACACTGCTTTGAATGAGAAAAAAAGCAGCTACATTTTCTCTTCTTTGTTTGGTTAATGAGTGAAGGTAGTAAAGGTATGGGAGCATGGTAGGACTTAGGAGTATTTATTTGTTTCGCTCTGTTTGGAAGAATGAAGGATGAAAGAAAGGAAAATTCTTTGAAATGGGTTTATTTTATTTCCTTTGTGTGTGTATTTTTGGAGAAGATTCCCTTTTCCGTAGTTTTGTTTAATTTTGTTACCTTTAAATTTAGGAGAAGCAAAATGATTTAATATTTTTTTTTTGTTCTTCTCCCCCTCTCCTTGTGCATAGACGAAGCAAGGATGTTAAGGTTAATTTGATGCTCTGTTGAGTTTGGTTTTTCGGTATTAATTCAATGTAGTGTTTGATTATGATATGCTGATATGTGGGGTTTTATTTTTTTTCCCTTGTTTTGTAGTGTTGTTAGTGAATGTTTGTGACAATGCTGAAGCTTAGTATTTTCTTAGTAAAATCCTTATAATTAATTGAATGCATTCGGTATATGACTATAAACCCTATTAAATCCTTCTACTGTTTCTATTCTTTTGGTTGCTATGGAAGTTGAAAAATGTGAACTTTCATTTTATATTTTATGGTTCGTATCTATCAATTTTTGATGATTCATTGTTCTTTATATCAGTGTAAAAGGACTATGCTCCATTCTTTCCCGGAATATACATTTTAGTCAATGCTTTGATGTTTTATTCTTGTTACATTCTATTATTCATTGTTATCCTCGGTATATGCTGCTGGGAAATTTTTACTATGTTGAGTTTAGCTCCGTACTCCATTTGGTTACTTCAACTGTTTGTTTTTATCTTGATCATCATTTTATGTTTGTAAAGAACTTCATTAGTATGCTGGAAAATCTTTAAAATAAGGTATTTAGATTCTTAATGTTTGTTGAGCAGCTTACATGTATTTTAAGCGTATATGTACTCTTTCTCTGGTGTGAGGGTGGAAATGACTCTGTATGCTTTCTGGATTTGGATTTCGTGTTTAGGGTTGCTTTTATTATGAAAGGTTCAATTTGAATTCCATTGAACCTTGTTGTCTCATCTCAAAAGCTGCTAGGGAAAAGGGATGGCTCTAAAGGCCTTCTTAGATTCCAACTATTGGTTGGCAGCATGCTCCAGGGCACCAGATCAGGTGACTGGAGGCTTTGCTCGGTCTTTGAACTGCGACAACTCACTGCAAAAAGATGAGCAGTTCCAGGCTGTGGATGCTTCTTGCTTGAATGCATCTTCCGGTAATCTGCCGAGTTCTGTTGCTAGAATTGCACATCTTAGTGCGGGTATGGCCTCCAGGGAAACCAATTCAACCGTACTACAAAATTCTGAGAATTTAAAATTCAGCACCGGGGCTAGTTACTTAGTCCGAGATACCAACTCAGAAGTTTCAAAAGATCCTCGGCGGGATAGATATGCCAATAGCATTGTGGATTCTTACCCTAATTTGCCCTCATCCTCTGTCGTGTTGTCGCATGATTCATGCAATTCACAGATTTTGCCTATGGTGGGTTCCTACATGGTGCAGCAGACCTCCTACTCACACCAAAACAGCTCACAACTGCGTAAAAGGAAATGGCAGCAAAGAGATTTTACGGTTACATCTGACTCTGAATTGCAAAACCATGATGATTCACTTCTTGATGACATGAGAAAGGAGCTCTGCACTTCAACTCTGATTCATAAGAAACCCAGACTGGATATCGAGAAGGATGCTATCCCCGACCAATCTATTGCTCGAGGCCTGCTAGAGTGTCAGGACTCTGAGCAATTGCAAAGTTGTATTCAGCAGCATAAGCTACAGAGTCAGAAGCAGGAAAAGATGGTGTCAGTTACGCATTTGCAAAAAGATGAAATGAAAAGGCAACAACATTGGATTAGGCACTACCTGGAGCAGCAGGCCATGTCTCAAGTACCTTCTGGAGTGCAACCCTTTGATGGTGGATTGTGTTCACGCAGGCTAATGCAGTACATGTATCATCTGCAATGTAGACCATTTGTGAGTTATTAGAATCTATTCCATATTTTCGTATTATTTACATTGCTTTTCGGTTGTTCAAACATGATAGTGATGTTTATACTCCCTGTCATACGTACCTTAGCAATTTGGTCTGAGTCTTTGTTTTTTTTTTTTAAAAAAAAAAAAATTGTAGGACAATGATATTGCTTATTGGAGAAAATTTGTGGCCGAGTATTACACTCCTTCTGCTAAGAAAAGATGGTGTTTGTCCTTGTATGATAATGTTGGATGCCATGCCCTTGGTGTTTTCCCCCAGGCAGCCATGGTCAGTTTTCATGCTCCTGATATATTTTGTCCATCAGTACAAGATTAATCTTCACATAAACATCTTACTAGTTGCATTCTCCCATTTTATTTGATAATATATGTGTTAATTCTTGTATAACCTATGACTCCAGATAGCTGGATTCATGGAGATGCCTTCATGCATGGCCTTATATGAATTTTTGGTCCTTTTCTTCTTATGCTCTCCTCATCTTATTCCTGTAAAATTGTGTACATATCTTGAAGAGAAAAATGCCTTCCAATTGCCTGTTCTTTTCAGGATGCATGGCAGTGTGACATATGTGGTTCTAAATCAGGGAGGGGATTTGGTAAGCAAATTAGCTTTTCATATGCAGTTTAAAGTTTGACATGTAACTGGTGTTTAAATTACTAATGATACTTCCTTAGTTATCTTCATTTGCGGATGGAATGTAAATTCTTCCTCTTTTTTTGGTTGGCAGAGGCATTTTTCGAAGTACTTCCTAGGCTTAATAAATTAACATTTGAGAGTGGTGTGATCGATGAAATCTGGTTCTTTGATTTGCCTCACGAGTATAGGTTCCTTTCTGGATTAACAATGCTGGAATATGGAAAGGCTATTCAAGAAAGTGTTTATAAGGACCTTAGTGTTGTTTGCAAGGGTAAACTTCGTATCATTTTCACTCATGATTTGAAGGTGAGTCAAAGCTCGCTGCATATAGTTGATGAGTTTGTTGTTGATGCTGATCTTGTCTTTACAAGCCTCTTTTCTTTTTTTCCAGATATTATCTTGGGAATTCTGTGCACACCGTCATGAAGAACTTTTGCCTCAATGTTTGGTTGCACCTCAGGTATCAGCTATTTAGGTGGTCTGTAATTGGTGAACTGTCGTGACTTTTCCATACTGGTCCCCTTATGCCTTGGATCTTTTGATTCTTATTTCCTGATGTCAAAATTTTGAAATTTTATCTTTGCAGGTTAATCAGCTGGCTCATGCTGTACAGAAATATCAAAGCGCCATTGATGGTAATGGACATGATGAGGTTTCAACACATGATTTACAAGCAAGTTGCAATGTGTAAGAAATTAATGCTCCAGATAAAGCTGTTATTAGGGTTGATGTTTTCAACTTAGTATAATCATTTTTTTGGTTTAAAATAAATGCAAGTGTTTAATTGCACAGGATGGTAATTAATTTACCTGCCTAACTGCCAACCATTCATTCAGGCTTCAAGAGACTTTTCAGAGATCTACTTTTCTGCTTGTTGATCAAGGAATTGATAAATCTAGGCATCTTTCATATGAAGAGCGAGCCCCATTTATTCTACTTATTTGCTTATTTGTGTCATATATGTGTAACTGATGCCAAGCATGCGGATGAGAGGGACATTTAGACTAAGAATCATGATGCTGTCTGTTTGCATGGACTAACAAAAATGAAAAAGAAAAGGGAAAAGAGATCTAATCTATCACAGCAAAGAAAATGGAAAGAACAATCAAATATGCGACAACCTAATGATTTATATTTTGAAATTTTATAATGGTGATGTACTTAGCTCATCAAAACCTTGAATTCAGGTTAGTTGTACATCCTCATTTGCAGGTAACTTCTAGACTGACATAAAAAATATATGAATACATTCCTGAGCGGCTAGCTTCTGTACCTCAATTCTTGTTCTGGGCTTTTCTATATATTGCCAGGCTCTCCATAGGGGTTATTCTTAGGTTTTATTCATGATTTATCTGCATGAGTTGTGTTTTACATGCTAAAATTAAAAATGTTAAATAATATGCCCAGGTAAGAAAATTAGTTGAATATTAAGAAGTACTTGCTGCGATGGTTTGGGTTGGTGTTTTGGGGAGCCTGCCTCTAACCAAGACCTATTGTAATTGGGTTGCATTTAAATTTATTTAAGGCGGACCAGGTTAGCAGAATAATGGACCAAAAATCATTTGCTCAGTGCTTTTTCATATTCATGATATATTTTGCTGTGCTACTTGTATTAATTCAAGTAGAGGCCATACCAAAAAGGGTAGAATTTATTTTTGAGTCTGGTTCTTAATCATTTGTCTTGCCATAGGTTACTGGCGGCTGGGTGTAAACTTGAAAAAAATTTGGAGTTACGGCTAGTTGGTGATTTGGGATTTTCCAAGAGATACATCCGGTGCTTGCAGGTACTTCTGAATTATGCATTTTTATCATAAATCTGAAGCTAATGTCCTACTTTTATATATTTGAATTGTACAAATTGTAACAGATAGCAGACACTATCAACAATATGAAAGGCTTGATGACTTTCAGCTGGGATAATAAGATTGGACCTATCGGTAAGTGATTTATTTCTTATGGCTTCAAATTTTTTTTTTTGATAAATAAAAATTTATTAAAAAGCACTAAGAGGGTGCAACTCAAAGCCCAAGGCTAATTACAAAGAAAAAAGTCTACTAAATCTAGAAAATCATCATTATTTACAAAGAAATTCCCTCTAAACCAAAAATTGAGAGTATTGAAACAACCATCTCTTATAATTCTAATAAGCATCTCCACTCCATCAAAAGCTCTCCGATTCCTTTCTTTCCATATTATCCAACAAATAGTGTGAGGAATCAAAGGCAAAGCCTTCTTGACCTCCTTAGAAGCTCTCAAACCATTCCAAGCCCAAATTTCATCTATCACGGAGCCCGCAACCACCCAAGACACTCACAATTTTATAAACCATCTCCCACACTTCTCACTACAGAGCCCTCCATTAAGAGATGAAACACGGACTCGGCACAATCCTTACAAATATAGCACCTATTAACAATTGTTTTTCCCCTTCTTTGAATATTGTCAAGGGTAAGAATTTTCTCTTAAGAGGCCTCCACAAAAAGAAATTAACTTTCTTGGGAGCACGTGAGCGCCAAATTGCTTTCTAAGGGAAATTGGAATGAACATTCAAAAGGACTCTATCAAGGAGGATTTTATAAAAATCTTTCACTTTAAAACCTTTTTCCGGGCAAGGTCCTCATTTCACCACATTATCTCTACCTATCTCAATCCTAGAGTTATATAAAGTTTCCAAAAACATCGCAATCTCTTCTACTTCCCAATTTTGAACATTACGGATAAATGGCACAACCCAAGAGACCCCTTCATTAGACAATAAGTAACAAGAGCTAACACATGCTTCTTTATCTCTCACAATATTAAAAATCCCTGGAAATTTGTCCTTTAAAGGAGAGTTCTCACACCAGATATCGTACCAAAAAAGAGTTCGAACTCTATTACCCACCAAAATCTCAACAAAGGGCTGGAAGTCCTCCCACCCTTTCCGAATCCATTTCCAAACCCCCGCACCATAGCCCCATTTCTTATGGCTTCAATTGACATTCAATCTATACTCTTGAAGATGTTGGTCAACAGATTCAGCATGTTTTATGTTTTTTTTTTCGATTCTTTTTTGACTTTTACATTCTTAACACCCGCATCATTGATGCATGACAATTACATTTGCTTTCTTGGAAATTAATTTGAGCATGAGCAATTACCACAAATAGCATCAGAAATGTTCTTCTTTTACCGTATGTCTACGTGTGGTGCAGATTATGTGTTGATGATGCTAAATCTGACCTTTTATAGTGCGAGGATTGGTTTATTTTGTTCTGTTGATTTGATACCTAGTTGGACACTGCATGATCTTTTGTCTTTGTTTCTTCTGTTGATTATCTCTTTGCTCTGTAGGACCATTTGGTTCTCTTAAAAATTTAATTTGCTTGCCCTCCCAAACAATCAAGTGCTGAAAAAGGGAAAGATCATTGTTTTCACTCCTTTGAAGCTCTATTCCTTTTAACTTCAACTGACAATTGAAAATTGTTAATCATCAAGGAAGTTAATTCTTTTATCCTTTCAAGGTTTTTTGACATTAATGTCCATATGTAGAGAGCCTGAAGAATTATCCCCGACGAAACACCGTAGCCAAGCTCCCAAAAGATGATCTACAAGAAAAGGAGAGGGTAAAGTCTGCTCAGGGCCTATCGACTGACAGCGATAAGCTGATGGCTACAACACCAGTTCTCAGAGAGTGCTCAGACATGACTAAATTTGGACATTTGACTAGCTCAGAAAAGGCAGTATTGGCGATTCCTGGTTATCATCGCAAACTGCTGCAGGACTCATTGAGCTCAAACTTGAGCAAAGAGAAAGAGGAGCCTTCTTGTTCAGACAGCAGTTCTAAGCAGAATGTATCTTCCAAAGCTTTTCACGGTCTTAAGACCTTCAGTCCAGGACCGATTCTGAACTTACCAAGATTTACGGAATCAACAACTTCCCAGTCCACCCTAGGCAGACATAATTGTCAGGATTCAATGATCCAAAAGTTGCTGCAGGAGATGGTCAATAACCGCAGAGCAGTTGATAGGGGTGACGCGGAAAAAGTAAACTACGAGATCAGTAGGGGTGAAGTTTCTGGCTTGCCAACTAGAGCCAGTGGGGTAGATGTTGGCAACAGCAGAGCAGGTGCAGCTAACCATAAGGTCAATAATAGCATGGTTACTGGCTTGCCAACTGGAGCTAGAACAGATACTTATAGGAACAAGATGATATTCAAGAACAGCACAAACTCAGTTAACCATCAAGTCAATAATAGTAGTATAGTTGCTGGCTCACAAACTGGAGCCACGGGAGCAGGTAAAAATAGGAATGGGGTGGATTTTGAGAACAACGGAGCAGCTGCGGCTTCCCCAGGAGATGCGAAGACTAGTCTTTTGTGGAAGATGAGTGCGACCGCTTCTGGTATGGACACTTCCATGGTTTGCGGCAATGATACCTGCATGAGGGGAGAAACAGAGTTGTATTTGCCCAAGGTGATGCAGAGTATGGTTCGTGGGTATTATGAAAAATGAGATTTATGATGGTTATTGCAGTGACATGAGCCATCGGAGGAGAGCATGACTAACAAGATTGATGAGTACTAAAAGCAGCTTGGCAGAGTGCAGAGGAAGCTTCTTCATTAGTCTTTTTTGGGTAAATATTATCTTAATATGAATTACTACAATACACCAATCTCAGTCATTTCAAGTTGTTACCTCGTTTAACAGCTTTCATGTTCAGTACTGTAGTGCAATACAAATGTAATCCTATGTCCTTACAACCAGATCCTTTCTGTATCACAACTTTCAATGATGTATGTATTTATTCACATTGTTGGTTGAGAATCATTTCCCTGGCATACCTTGGATTGTTTTAGTTAGATACCCATTTTTTCTCCAGATCCTTTAAATGTGAAGACAGTTTAAATCTAACTGCAATGACAGATCATAAAACAGAAATCTAATATAGGATTGGAACTAATTCTCTACTTTTAACAAGGGTTGGACTTGAACTAAGTTTTTATTGAGTTCAAACTCGGTTTGATCGAGTTCGAGCGTGAAAATTAAGTTTGATTAGTTTATCAAGTTGAGTTTAAATATTTTTAGGTTCGGTTTAAAAAGTTATCGAACAGTTTGATAAGGTATTATCGAGTTCGGCTGCTCGAGTCAATATTTATGTTAATATTAATATTTTTGTTCATTAAAATTATAGCTTTAGTTCGAGTTCGGTTTAAATAAACTCGTTTGTTATCGAGCTTGAGTCATCAAAAAAATTTATAAAATTTGAACCTAATTTTTAAGCTCAGCTGAGTTTGGGTGGAGTCCACCCTTACTTTTAACCACTGACAACTTAGACTATAGAGAAGCAGATAAAGATGTAGAAAAAGGAACTGTCAGAGACTAATTAGGAATTCCATCTCATCAATTTTTTTGGCCATGCAATGCTAATCACCTCTGGCAAGACAGAATACAAAGATTCATGACAAGCCAGTCAAACCTCCTCTCTTCTCTGCCTCTTCCTAACTGATCTACATACAAAGCAGAATACAGACAGCACCAGAGCAAGACAGAATACAAAGATTCATAACAAAACAGTCAAACTATCTCTTCCTACCTAATCTCCATACAAAGCAGAATACAGAAAGCACCTCTGACAGTGGTAATTCACCATTTGACAAAATCCAGTCTCCTATTGAATGGAGAAATATAGAGAAAAGGGTTATCAAAAAAACGAACTTTGTCCCAACTCAAGTCCACCGAAATTCAATAGCAAGAAGAGAAGTTGGAAGCTATTGTACACCCAAGTACCAAGTTGCATTCATTTCCCGAAAATTTATACAAAGGTTCACAATGGAGAAAACATACAATGCCTTCCTTGCATACTAATGATACAGACCTAAAACGAAAAACTAGTTCCTTTCCACTCTTTCGAAGATGCCCTATCTCTATACATTACAGGACCTCTGACCTATAAAGGTTTAAAGACAATTTAAAAACGGTTTAAGCTCTCTTTAATCTACTTGGGTATATTACTACAGAGTCTAAACAGAGACCGCCTTTGGTGTGTGTACAATCAATTTGAGTCAAAGAGAACTTTATCTTTGTTGATGTGTTAGAATTTTCAACAACAAAATCCCCCACGTGGTACTGAATCCATTTTCCGGGATCATTCAACATACATTTGGATGCAGCATACTGACCATCTGAAGTCCATAGTTGAAAATGCACAGGCTTTATATCCCAACCATGGACCTGCTCGGTGTTACAGATCCGACGACCAAACCTCTTGGATGCCCGCCCCAACTGCAGTCTAAAGAATACGCTATATGTCCCTGCTGGAAACGGAAACTCAACTTCTCCATCAACTTCAAACCACCAGATTTGCTGAAGATATGCAATGGCGGAGAATCTACATGCAACAAAGGAAATAAAAATTAATTTCAGTACTAGATTTCACTACACTGGTGAAGAAGTATTTTATTTTATTTTTGATAAGTAGTGAAGAAGCATCTTATTATGATTCTACAGCACTAACATATCATTCAAGGTGCATAGTATCAACTTTAGATGGGGGAAACTATTGGACTTCATTTGCACAACCTTGTGAGAAACAATATGCAAGAGAATGATCAATTTGGAAGGAAGCCATCCGTTTATGAGATAGTATTGACAAAATAATCAAGGGCTGATTGTGATGATAAGGATGGCAATTCTATAACTATTGTTCACAAGTTCAGAACCCCCCTCCCTCCCCTTCCCCCAAGAAAAGAATGCATATGCACATAAACAAATGAAATCTAATAACAAACGGTAAAAGTAATGCAGGGAAAAGAACAGTGCATATATGAACATCCAAGCTTTAACACCAGAATAACCCATTCTAGTAGAATATTGCATATGGAGTATTTCCTTACATTTATCTTTATACACAGTGAAATGCAAGTCTTAGTACTAAACTGAAGATCTCAAATGCAACTGCATTCCTGAACGCACACTTAACAACCATGCATAAGAATAAGTATCAATAACTATATTTTAAAATGATAATAATGTAAAGCTAGTAAATGATATCAACCTATTAAGAAGAATTGATTTGGCGGCAGACTAATATATCACCAAGCATATAAAAATATTCATGAAGCAGGTAAAACCATATATCTTGAACTAAAATCACAACATCATTCTTTCAAGAGTCAAACTCAAACAAATTTATAGAATAAACTAAGAAAACTTTTAAGAAAAAAACCTTCTTTTGAGTATCTGAGCAAGAAAATGCCCCGAACATTCGTATTCGATCAGCAATCTAAAAAATACATGATGAGAATATAACCAAACTTTCCATTCTATTCAAATTCCAACACATAATAGAGAGTGAAAAGAAAAAAAAAGGCTTCTGTTCATCTCACCTAGATTCCTCAGTTGGAATATGATTCCAATATCTTCGATCATCGATCCCAGTGATCGATAAGCCCTTTGAAGAAATTGATAAACAGACACCACCCGTACGCTTGTCTAGCCAAACTTTCTGCTATCATCAAACAAGTTACAGAACTAAACACAAACAATCAAATCCATAAGACCCATCTCTGGAAACAAAGAAACAAAGTCCTACAAAAATTCGCATCTTAAGCTGAAAAGTTGCGCTTCTGTTTGTCTCCACAGAGTAAATAAATGGTAAATTTGGTTTCCCATTGTAGATTTCCTCATAAACTAAATATGCTTATCCGGTTATCCCTTTCTCATGAATTAAGAAAAGAATTAGCGATTTAATTGTGCTAACAACAGAAAAGATATCATAACTTCATAGGATTGTAATTCTAGCCACAGCCAATTAGAGAAACATAAAGGTTCTCTAACTGGTTGTCTTCACAATTCATGCTGCTTCGATTTTGAAAAAAAAAATGAAAAAAAATGAAAACCCCACCATCAAAATTATGGTCTCCTATTACAAAATCCCCTAAAAAAACAAGACCTAAAATCCCATGTTATAGCCTCACATACCTTGGTGCCACCATCAAAAGTATTAGCCCGACAAAGCCTGGTATAGATTTCCCTCTTACCCAACTTTCCCGGGAAATCACCAAGCACTTTCCCAATAAGAATCCGATAATTGGAAGGCAATTTCGATTCCCAAACAAAATCAACCCAAGAAGCACCACGAAAAGCCCTGTTAAGTTTAGCCAATTTGCAAATCTCCGGAGGATCCAAATGCGCAATAATCAACGCCGCACAGCTCTCTGGTAAGTCCCCTAAGCTGGGTCTCGGTGGTGGTGGTGATGATGATAATAAACAAAAAGAATAAGCAGTTGTGTCTGTGAAGAAAGCAGAGAAATTTGCGCCCATCAAAAAAGAAAACGAAGAAACAGAGAGAGAAACTAGAATGCTCTACAGTAAGTGAATCACAGAGCGAGACAAAGAGGTGGCAAATGGAAATGAAGGGGTATTTGTAAACACGGACGCGTACACATTTTTGAAGTTAGGTGTTTTGTTTTTGTTTGTTAATTCGTTTTAGGAGAGAGAGAGAAAGAAAAAGAGAAGACAGAGGTGCCTGATTTGGACGGGTACATACAGAAGTGGAGGAGGAGGATAAATGTTTATTCCTTTTTTATGTATTTGTTGGTTGATTAAAAAATTAGATATTAAAATAATTGTGGATCACGCAGGAAAAATGGAAACCACTGGTTTTGGACTGTGAATTTTGGTGGGGCCAAATCCATGGGACACATCTGTTTTTCTTTTATACAACTATTATTACTATAATTTATCCATATTTTTTTCTAATCCATAACAACAATTTTAATTGAGTTACTATTAGTGACTTTAATATTGCTCTAGCCTTTTTGATTAGTGACTTTAGGCTCAATTTCAACTTTAAATAATATTGGATATGACTAATAAGAAAAATTTGTAAGAAGGGTAATGGTTGTTAAGATAGGGTTTAGGGATTGGTTAAATTTTTTGTGGAGCTTTGTTGAAAAATAAGAGGGAAGAAAATGATTACATTTGTAAATGTGTATATTTTTAATTTAAATAATATTAAATTTTTTTAATTTATTATAAATAAAAAAATTTAATTTTATTAAAACATTCTGATATATATAATCTTATTAAAATATTCTTTTATAAATATTTTGTAAATATAAATTTTTAATATTATAATATTAAACAATCAAAATATATAAAGTTTAAATTTTTATTTCATGATATCAAAACAATAAGATTCAAAAACTCTAATCTTAAACACTTTTTTCTCCGTCTAAATTTAAAATCATGAAAAATATTACTCGAACGACCTTTCCCCTCCTCAAAATCTCTTACCTTACTGTGGTTTTCAATAACATCACGGCTGACGTAGTTGGACCAATCAATTTGCAGATATATGCTTCAATTCACTGGTGTAAATACTTGATAGGACAGTCCCCTCACTAAGACAACTTAAGTTTGAGTAGTCTGATACAGCACTGAAAAATATCCCACTCGAAAAAGAGAGAAATATCCCAAACGGGGGATTGAAGAAAAATATCCCAATTGGAAGCTATTAATATCAATTCCGTAAAGAACAAGCAGCTTCTGTTTGCCTCATCAATTTTTGTTGTCACGCTACTATAGCAACAACAACAAAAAATACAAGAACAAAACCAAAATAACAAGTGACAGCGAACAGAATATTGTCATGTCATCAACACATTGAGATGAGATTTTCAACGTCGATAACAACCGTATCTCTTGTCTCATATATATATATATATATATATAATAAAAATTTTCTATAATAAGTTTGATAATATTGGTATTGATATACACAAAAATTTTAAAATTTTTTTTACCATGTTTAATAGTGTAGATTTTTATGTGTACCAATATCAATTTTATCGAAATTATTACTAAAAAAGTTTGTTGAATACATGTCTAAAATGTAAGAGATAAATCGATTATTTTTAAAATATAAAAAAAAAACATTGAAATACAGTGCTAAATACAAAGGTGTGAGATTATAAAAACCCTAAAAACTTTTTTTAAAATAATGATCTTTCTATCAATTTACTACTTATGACGAGAGATAAGATGCCTATATTAAATTGTAATTATATAAAAATTTAAATATCAAAATTATTATATAATTTTTTAATAATTATTAAAAAATATTATCGATTTTGTAATAATTCTCGTATACTCAGTTTCGTGATATAACCGTTAAATAAAGAGAGACCAAAATCGGTTTCGTGGTACTGTGTCTAGTGATAATATCATATGTACCGGTTTCGCGTAGTCCAATAAGAGTCAAGGACCCACCTAACCATCCAATCAAAATAGATATATGGCCTAAAGTTTTGGGTAATACCCAAATATAAAGGCCCCAGTAGTTATTGGATCATCATGACCAAACTATACGCTTCTCTTAATCTAACCCTAACAGCCGAACAAGTATTATCATTAGTTTTTGCTTTTAAATATTACCAATTTTATATTAAAATAAATAAATAAAATAAAGTACTACCAATTTTCTATATAAAAATAAATAAATAAAATAAAGTACTACCAATTTTCTATATAAAAATAAATAAAGTATGCTTTGTTACTGCAACTTGTGTTACAATAAAACAAAGATAATTAATCCAAAAAAAAGGGGCCTTGCAATTCTTCATTATTTATTTTTTATGTGGGTTCGGAACTAATTGTTATAACAATGTCATGGATATGGCTTTAAATGTAAATCTTGCATAAAAGGGAGTAAATCTTGCATAAAAGGGAGTAAATCTAAGCAAGGATTACTATAGATATCACTGAGATTTCTTTCCATTTGAATTCTCTTTTTATGATAACGACTAATTAAAGAAAAATTATTAGATGGGTATGATCTATATGGACTCATAAATGGGTTTCACATCAAAATATGTCACAATTGATCATATCTCCTTAATAATTTATCCGAATTAAGCCAGTTGATATTACATATCTGCATTGATTTCCAATAGTAAAAGCATTGAGATTATGGAGATTAATTTCCATTGCTTAATCTGCAACAGACCCACAATGCACATTAAATTAGTTGGGGTCTGCAAGACTTGTCCAGTTAGAGTGCTAATCTTTCCTTCCCCTCAAATTCTTGACATGGTGAAACAACGTTGTTTACAATTCTCCAACAAACACAATGAAATCATAACTGAACACATATAAATCATAACTGAACACATAAATCAATGAAATCATTTCATAGATCCAATTTCCAACTACTCATTGTTCACTGAACATCTGATAGAACAACAAAGCTACAAAGAATTTCATCTTACAAAAAGAATCAAAAGAATAATCAAAACACGGATGGACTCCAACGCTACAGACTGAAATGTAGAAATCGGTATGAAACTACTGTATTCATAACAAAGGGTTCTTTCTGGCACTATCGGACTGATCAATGTATCTTATCTGCAACAAAGAATGAAAGAATAATATTGACAGATTTCTCTACCTACAAAGAATTTTCTGTTCCCCACTTTCTGTATGCACGAATGAAATGAAATTTGACGATATGTAAGAAGAAAAAGAAACCCGCGGCAGCAATCAACTCGGCTGAGAAAAAGAGGATGAACTGCCTGCAACATCAACAGGTGCCCATGCTGAGACTGTATAAAGAGGCTGATCCAACCAACTTAGAGTAAGTGCTGCTGCTCCCTCCTTTTCTTCCTTCTTGACATTGTAGTTCCCACAAGAGTACATTTTCAACAGCATTTGGCTCTGAAGCAATTCCCTCTCTGTTATCCCCATGCATCGAAACCCTCCTTGCTGCTCCATCATCTTCCTCCACTTCTCAAAACTCTCGTGCCTTTCCAACCTGTCGCTTCCTTCACAAGCAACAATATTCCTAATTTCGCGTGCAAACGTCTCCTCTATTTTAATCCTAACCGGGCTGTCCAGTGGAAGGCTACTAGAATCAATTGAATCAAATATGGCAGAGTAATACTTCAATGAATTGCAAACTCTTGTTTCAAAGTCGAGGAAATTGTGCTCGGCTTCTTGCTCAACCATAATAACTACTGTGGGGTTTGTGCTTCGAATCAGTCCCAGAAAAGCCCGGAGTCCATTACCCTCGTAAAGCGTCTTGTGAAGCTGGAAAATACAATTTACTGCCACACTTTCTCCCTCCTTCACATGAAGCATCCACAGCCTCACATCTTCTAATCTGTCCACAACTGGATGGAACTCGAAAGGCAAATTCAATGCCTCAGCAAATCCAGCAAGCCTATCTCCCGTTTCGTTTAGTTCTTGTTTGGATTCACCTACACCAGTGATCCTAACCTGGCTAGGAGGGATATTCCTAGAAGCTAAACTCTGGAAGAAACTAGGCCATTGAAGTCCTTGCTTAATGTCGAAATCTATAATGTGAACCTTGTCTTTCCCTTCAAAAGCCCTCAACAATATCTCGTTTGCTGTAAAATGAGCGAACTTTGGAAATGGGCTCACCTGATTCAAAAGCCTCAATGCAGTGCCTGGTTGTTCATCATCCACCCGATCAAACTCCCGAGGAATGTTAATATGAAAGATATGAGGCCAAAGCCTTGTGACTCGAAGAGCCAATGCTTCAGTATAGTAAGCAGTTAGTCGGTTTATAGGGCTTCCTCTTGGAGAAGCAAGATCCCCAAGTTTAGCAACAAAATGATTGATTGCCGCGATATTCTTTGACCCAATTGCTTCAACACAACCTGTAAGCAAGCTGACAAGCTCAAACCCCTGATACTCTTCATGGTTGTTAACCTCCTCCTCACTAGCTTCTGCCCCGGCGCCTTCATGTGGATGAGGATTTCTAGATCCATTACCTACTTCACCCTCTGTGGTACTCTCATTTAGCTTAAGCCTCAAGCTAGGACTCTCAGATGAAGCACTTGATCCTGAAGCCTCCTTCACCAGGCGAAGACTACTCTCAACATCCTTTTCGCCTAGGTTTGTGATCTCAGTTATCACTGATTCCACCCAAGGATTATTTGACAAGGGCAAAGGTGGTGAGATCAGTTCACTAGGCACAAAACAGACCCTCTCTTCAGCCCCTGAACATGTCAGTGAAAAGGGAACTTGAGGAGAATTGTTGCCTATGAAACTTGGTTGAAACCAAAATTGCCCTGCACCCAATTGGCCTAAACTCAATCTATCACCATCACCTTCATGAATATCATCAGATTTCCCATTATCACTGCCACCCCTTTTCCTCTTCACTCTGTCAAGGCAAGATTCATCTACCAAACCCTGCTCTGCAAACCTCTTCAGACTCTTACCTTTCCCCCAAAACTCATCTTTGATCTCTCTCCTTCCTTCACCGAACGCTGTCTGCCCTGTTGTCGCCAATGGAGGGAGCCGGATATTCTGCTTGAGAGAACAACTGCTGGTCTTGGATTCAATTGGTTTTTCAACAGAGAGGCCAACAGGCCTAATGGGCTGTGACCGTGAAGTTTCCTTGCGAGAGAAACTACATGGCAAGTCCAATCTCTGTGTGCTCATTGAAGGCAACTGGAAATGACAAGCTTGAAACTGTGCAGATGTTTCACTTCTCAATCTATGCCTTGGTGACAGCAATGCAGAACTAGAACACCCAGCCAACATTCTCTACAACCTTCTCTATTTTCTTTCCTTTTTTTTCTTTCCTATTCACCCACCCTATTTTCTTCTATTTCACTCCCTATCTCTCAATGATTAAATAATTTTGAAGTATGCAGTGTATGATTTTTCTATATGAATTCTATGTGTTCATATAAGACTCTGTTTATGTATATTTGAAAAGAGAAATCTAGAGAGATAGACTAAGTGAGTGTGTGAATTTTTTTCAAGAAACCAAAACCCAATAGATAAAAAACAAGGAATCCGATGAATAACGTGTATAAAATCAAATAAATCAAAGGATTTGTGTAAAGTTGAGTGTTCCTATATGAACAATGCACTGAAGAATTGAAGATGCAAGAACCCACCCAAAAAAAAAATCAAAGAATTGAATACTAACTAAAACACCTACCAGAAAACAATCATCGGATTCCAAAACATTCACAAAGAACTCATTGGGAAAAAACTATGATCCTGCTTAACAATGGAATTCACATCATGAGTGGAAATGCAAACACATACTTGATCATTTTGGTAGCTGAAACCAAGAGAATCCTTGAGACTCAGATCAGCAGTTGAGCTTCGCAACAACTCCATGGTAGCTAACACTGATTGGAAAGCAAAACCCAGCCCTCAAACATGCATGATCATAAACAAATCAACAACATGCATGATGCATACACCTTTCTTTCTTTGTTTTTCTCTATCTATACTACCACTACTATACTACAAAGTATTATTTCCATGTTTGTCTTTGGTCATTGCCTTTTTTTTTTTCCTTTTTCTGGGTTCTGTGATCGATTTGATTGACCCCGCATTTGAGAAAAATGATGCAGAGTAAAAAGGGTGCTCGAGAAGACTTAGGAAGCCCCGTAATTTTGCCGTTGGATTCTAATCAGACGGTGGAGGATGATTGTCTTAGTGACCGTTAGGAGATGTCGGTGAAATATGACCGTTGGGGAGTTGGTTTAAGGACAGGGTAACTGGTAAGGGTGTGATTGGGCGACTTTTTATTCCCTCTTTTTCTGTTTGCCATTAGGAAAGCACGTGCCTGTATCCTGATATCCGTTCATTTGACCGTTGGGTTACACTATCAATTTTTTTAATAGTAGCTTTTGTTTAATTTTCCCTAACTGCGATTTAGCATCTTTAACTTCCTTAACTTCTTGTCAGTTTAGGACAAAATAGGACACGTGGTGTATGAAGGGTCAGACTTGAGTAGTTAGTGGGGTAATTCGGTTTGGTTGGGTGATCACTGATCAGATCTGTGTGTGCCACGTCGCAAATTATGAGAGGGGCTTTCTAGTCATTCTGCGAGAGAATAAAAGGCTTTTGATGTGGTTTTGACCCGATTGAGAGGCCCACACATGCTTGGAAATTCGCTTACAACAACGAAAGGCCAAAAGCAAATGTGAGCCGACAAATATTTTTGATTGGTTCGAATATTAAAATATTTAAAAAATTTATTAATAATTTAAATACAAACATGAGATTTAAAATTAATATTATTAATAAAATTTTTAAGATTATTAATGAAGTTTTGAATTAATTTAAACCATTGAATTTAGATTTGAACCAATTAAAAAATTATCAGTGAATGACTTGCAAAAATTAAATCGTTTAAAAAGTTATACTATATAGTATTATATTATTTACAATAAATTTAATAAAAATTAATTTCCATCAGTCAATTCACTTATATACGTTAGAGGATATATCATGCAACTTCCAAACAAATGAACGGCCTAACGTTGCAGCATCAAAAAATCCACCCGTCAAGTAATAACTGAATAATCAGGCTATAGAATCCACACTATCAATAATTATTCCTTTTTTTATCCAAAAAGAATTATTACCCCAAATAAATGTCTTAATAACTTGTGTATTTTTTAGAGCAGTAATTACGCATGTGAAAACGAAATTACCCGAAGAAAAAATACCAGAAGCAGTTATAACTTCAAAGCACGCTGGAAGCACACCAATGGCTGGTGTAAAAGAAACTATGTAGTTGATCCGAGCTTTCTAGCATAATGATTACCTCTAAATCATCCATATAAAAAAATCTGAATTCAATCTACCTCCCTGCTCTGTACCCAAAAAACAGAACAATCCTGGAAATGTTACCAACATTCTAGCTAGCGTAGAGCATAGCATAAAAACAAAGATAGTATCAACTCTAATCCCATACTAGTATAAATCAGCTACATGAATCCCGCAACTCCTATCCAATGTGACATCTTGTTTAAGGTGATAAAGAAGGTGATCCTTCAAATAACATGATATTTCTTGACCAAGATGGAATGGACCCTGAACATCAAGCCTTGTTTTAAGGTAAATGCGATTTCATACTCTCGGACAGATACCTTCACAATGTACAAGCATGAAAGATGGATCCTCTTATCTATTCTCATGATTACCAGTAGTGTTTACAACATAAGCATGAAATAATGAATGTCACGGGACCACGACATTGCAGGCTACTTTCTAATCAGCAATCATGAAAAGTAATATTTAGCCTCTAAATATAAATTACTGCATATATATATACACACACAAATACATCCCCAGGCTCCACGACCAATAAAACACCACCAACAAAAACAAACGACCTTTATGTTTCTGCTCTTCAGTCATTAATGTCCCCTTGAATCGCATGAATTTCACCAAACAACACAAACCCCAAATGAAATCCCGTACTTCATATTTTAGTAAACTGAAAGTTTCCAGTGTGTAATGTTCTAATATTTGAATGGAGTTAGATTATGCTTATATCAACTCCAGGAATAAGGCTTCTTGTTTGTTTGTCAAGCCAAGCTCGTTCAGTGTAAGAGCACTTTCTCCATCACTGAATGCACGCCTTGGGTATGGCCTCACCTGTTCAAGCAACAATATTAGAACACGCAGAATGAGCAGATTCTGTCTTTAGAAAAACGTCGATTCAGTTTGCTGTAGTTTCCAGCATGCATATGAATAGCACTTAATTTCCTTTGATTTACAGAGATTTAATCATGCATGCAGAATTACTGACAATGAACAGAAAGCTAGGCATAGGGCCAAACAATTACCACTCTGTAAGTGCCGGGCTTGACCCCTCTACCAATATCTATAAAGTCAAAAAGAGACTGCAAAACAAGCCACAATAGAGTTAAGTTTAGGTAGCAAAGAGCATTACGGCGTGCAAAGAGACATGTAAGCCTTCTTCAGAAAACTCACCTGTAGCTTGTTGGATTTAAGAAATCGGCGACCACGACGGCTGCCATCTGGCATCCGCACCAGAAGAGTAACAGCATTTTCCTCATCTGAGGCTGGCTCCTGAGGCAGAGAAGCTTCTTTTGCTGCTAATTGTCTCTCAAGTTCCTGCCAGTAAACAAAGAATGAAACTCTAAACAACTCGGATGCAAATGTTTACTCCGGGAAGACCTCTGATATCCAGAAGGAACCACAAAACTACACTTACATTTACACATGTTCCCACACACATACGCATAAGAACATTTACAATCGCACATCAAAAAAAAAGAAAAGGTATCTACAGTGCCAGAGCGCATTTTTTCTTGATGCTTATAACACCAACAGAAGCACACAAGTAGATAAGCAGTAAGCATAAAAGAATTTTTTTTTTTTTTGGTTCAGTCAGTAAGCATAAAAGAATAAATGAGAAATGCCAAACCATCTGAAAGAGAATTTGAGTATTAATAATAATTTCAAGTACCCGAACCGATTCCTACTAGTTAGCACACTAGCAACTAGAAAACCTATTAGTCAACAATACGAGTCTGAAGTTCTATTTAAACAAAGCATTTACCAATTACTACATGATGTCACTTACATGTGTGCCTACTTCTCATATTAAAGCAAAACTTGTGAAAAAAGAAATTAATGCCTTTACTTCAAGTTATCTCAAGAGCAAGAATCCATGTAGCCATCAAAAAACTTACTTTTCCACAGATTCATGAAAATGCTCAAAAGTCTATCCTTGAAGCAATATATTAAAAAAAAGGCATCACAAAATAAAATTCAATTATTCAATACCTGCTCCTCCTCCATTTTCCTGTGAGATTCTTCCTCCTTCTGTCTTTCTTCTTCAAGAGCAGCATTTTTAGTTGCCTCCTCCTCTAAACGACGAGCTTCAGCTTCCTCCATGGCCTTCATCTCTTTTTCTCTGTCAGCTTGAAGTGATGCAAGATATTCATCATCCTGCATGCATCAGATGAGTTGTAATGCACTCAGACCATTATTGGTTATCACAAATTCAAACATATTTTCCTGTCAGAGACCAAGTAGCAAACCTGCTGTTCTCGTATCAAGCGCTGAGCTGTTAAAGAGGGTGAAGGTGGCCGAGGAGTCCGCCGGGGATAAGGGCCCTCAGGTCGCATGAACTGATGAGGTGCGTATGCAAAATGATATCCACTTTCAGGAATTCCACCGAATATCGCAGCCTCAAGCATAACTGCTTCATCATGCTCCTCGGAAGAGATGCCTCCCCACTAAGAGCATAGGCCAACAAGATTAGTAGGCATAAGACATTTGACTAAACACAACTAAGAAATGCTAATGGACAGAATTTCATAAGGAAAATACCTCCTCAGAAGTAAAGGCATTCTCACTATGTGGTGGATGACTGCCTATATCGTGTGTTCTAGGACTAGGTGGTGGACCAGTATCAACGCCTCCAACGTCTTCAATGGGTTCCACAGAGTCAGAGGACACTCGTCCGGACCTGTGCCTAACAAGGGGTTGCTCCTCTACATCTTCAGCTTCATCATGGAAGGATGAGCTTCCAGCTTCCAACCTGGACAAACTCAAGGTAGTCTGTTAAAAATTTGGCCTCTTAAAGTATTAAACGCATATTGAAGACCACATGTTTAGAACATAGAAATGACACCCACCCAAGCAGTCGCAGCAAGAAACCTATAACTTATTTATAACTCTTAAGCATGAAACAGTGCAAATACCTGCCATTTGATGCTCCTATTTCCTCCAGCTCCACGTCATCTGGCTTAGAAGCTCCTACTTCTGATTCTCCAGCCTTCCCCCCATGCTCACGCAATGCTTTCTCTTGCTCTGCTGTCTGAACTCATTCATGTTAATTAAGACCAAGGGATAATGATAACCACAAATACAATGTAAAAGAACTACAAACCTTTAAGGACAATGAAACTGCATGTGCAAGTTCGGTATCCTCTAAGTGAGATTGCCTCTGTCCAGGCATAGGATCTCTTAAGTCCTGCATCAAGATGAAGACAAATAAATAACTATGGCATGCATTTGGTACTGATTTCCAGGAGGAAGTCCACCGAAATGATACAGGTGTCTGTCACATACAATGCGTGCACTGCCTTTTTCTTTGGCTAAGATAAATAAGAGAAGCACAGAATTGTTAATTTCTAAAAAATTACCTCAACATCCCGTCTTGAAGCCTCAATGGCAGCTCGAACCATTTCTTCTTCTATTTCATTGCTATAGTCTGGCAAAGTATCAAATGCAGGAGCGTTGGGTCTAACACTTCTGTCATGAGCACTATCACCCAAAACATCTTGGTTTTGAGCATTCAGTAGTCCATCTTGTGCAGTTGGGGCAGCCGGGGTATCTTCATCCACTTCATCGTCAATTATGACAGTCTCATGGATATCTGGGCCATGAGTGTGGGCAGTTTCAGTCACATCCTCAATAGTAGGGGCATGACCAGAATGACCAGATGGTCTATTGCTATCCTTAACCTCTATGGGAATCTCCCTCACCTCTCTTGGATGTGTAACAAATGGGGCACTGGTCCTAAGATTAGAACCACCATCAATTAAACTTCTATTGTAGTTTGGATCCAGAAAAGGGAATGGATTTATTATTCTACTCGAAGATAGAAGTGATAGTGGAGGTCCCCTTGGTGCAGTTTGAAGTGGATCATCTATATCCATAAAATCATCTCGAGAGGCAGTGACTGGTGTTTCATGTACACTGGACAGAGGAGAACAAAATAATATGTCAAAAGAAAGCAAAAAATATGAAAATCGCAAAACGTAAAGTATAGGAGCAAGGACTACAAATACAGCTAGCGAAAAAGCACAAGTCACATACGTGTTTCTATCTCCCTCGCTGAAATGTGCATTCACAGCTTCATTGAGATCACCACCATGCCCCTGATTGCAAGCAAAAATAACAGATGAATTAGTGATATAGAACTATAACTTAATTTCAGTGAAAGATTCTAGAAAGTAGCTTTGTGCAACTTGGGTAAACCTAAGACCAGTTAAAACCCATTCTAAATCCATAAAACTTAACATAGCAATATTACATGCTCATGCTCGAGAATTTAGCATGTTGATAACTGTAACATAAGTATAGGCTTCATCAAGCTTAATTTAATATTCAAATTGCAATTTGATGGTTAAGTTAACCTATTACTATTTCAAATTATATAAAAATCAAGGCATTGAAAACTTTCAATGCCCCGACAATATGATGCATATTGCTCTTTTTTTATAAGAAAAGAGTATTCGTTAATAGGCACTAAGGCGGTGCCAACCCAAGTACAAAATCATTTACAAGCCAAAAATTCTAAATTTTCTAAGATCTCCTCTTTATTTGCAAAAGAAAAATGACCACTAAACCAAAAATTAAGAATATGGAGCCATCTATCCTTAATTAGAGCAATAGGCTTTTCCACCCATCATAAAGAAAATGATACTTAAAAATATTTTCGGACATTCAAGAGCCTACTAGCATGCCTAAAATCAAGCAACGATGTTAAAGTTCTGCCAGCAAAAAACAAATCATATGAAAATAGTTCAGCCAAAAAAAATAATGTGAAAATTGAGACAAACAAAATACTAGTAGGACAAAGAAACATGGTTTATGCATAAAGGAAGAGAAAGCAAAATAGGAGAGGCATTGTCTAACATAAGGAGCAGCAAAGAACCAAAAACACAAAAACAATCAAATTAAATTAAAATTTTCATTAATGGACCGTTTGAGGATGGCTCCTATCTTGTGCAGGGGCTCAAAAAGGGCAGCTCCAACTAAGGTGGCGGAATACTGAATGAGCATCTAAATAGTACTGAACCAATAAGAGGTAGTGTTTGAATGCTTAATGGTTGATAGTTTAGAGTGTTTGATAACTGAACTGATTGAAACATCTGAATATGCTTATTTTCCCTTTTTAACCCGTTTAACTGTTAAGAACATGATTGTTTGTTGCAAATAAGAGTTAGTTGCTGATCTACACAAAGTTTATACGTTTTACCACAAAAATATTCTCAATTACTTATCTTTATTTTTTTTAATAGATAGAACCATAATCCCAATTTATTTAAATAATCAATTTAAAAATAAAAATAAATTTGGTTAACAATACTTAAATAGTCAATAAAATTATATAAAAATTAAGATTAAAAATCACCAAAAAATAAGGAAACAAATCCTCCAGCCAATTATTAATAAATACAAAACTTTCTAATTAATTTTTTTCTTAGCATTCTCGGAAACCCATATGGAAAATCACATGAATACATAATATATCAATATTTCTACGAAAGGTCGTTAATTTTTTCCTGCTTTTGGCAACCAAACATATCATTATCACAAAAAAAAAATTAAATTAAAGAAAGACAAACCAAGAAGGCCGCAAGGAATCAAACCTGAAGGATTATTAGTAGGAGTATTGGGATTAAACCCTCTCTAGTTTGCAATAATCGAAGGTTTAGCAAATGGGTTTCCACTTAAACTCCTCGGCATTAGAAAAGTCAACCCACTGCCGGAAAAAGAAGGATTGAGGTCCTCGAGGGAGAGGTTGCACTGAGAGATCATGGCTTTGACTTTGGGTCTTTTAGGGATTGAGCGTTGGTGGGGATTGGGTGGGTGTAGGAGTTGGAACACAAAGTTAGGAGGTCTACGGAGAGCATCCGGTTGCCGACCGGTGGGGTTCCATTAACGACGGCGGTGACGGCAGAGAGCTTGGAAGGATTAGATAGCAGAGAGGGTATTTGTGTGATTTTGATAAATTGGTGGGGGCATTTTTGTTCAAAATACATCTGAATGGTATTAATACTTTATTTTAGGTTAAATTCGGTCAAACCCATTAAGTGCTTTTAAGATGTAAAAAACAAACAAATTTAATAGCATCACATCTGACCGATTCAAATGTCTTGTCATTAAGTGGTCCATTAAGTGCAAACAAATGGGCCTAAGCCTTCTCCATGAGGTATTTGTCTAGACAACCAATGATAAAAACAATAAAGTGGATGAAAAACAGTTCGGTTAACACATTCTTCCACGCATGGGTTTTGATATATTCAGAAGTATAATGTGAATTGTTAGGTTGACAACAACCATCATGTCTCCACAGAACAGGATTCATACAATTCAAACCAATTCTGACAAGAGCAAAACTTCAAAAAGTGCCCAAATAAGAGGGCAGAAAAAGAAAGGTGAATATTTCTATAACTTATTCATATTCTTTTTGCAACTCAAATTCAGTGAAAATCCTCAAATCAGCGGCCAAAATAAGCAAAATAGACCACTGAAACCCTAATCAAATGCAATCAACACTTCATAAACACTAATAACCGATTAATTTTCTTCACCGCGACAAATCAGAGGGGAAAAAATGCAAACCATTCCAACAATGCAATATAAGAGAAACCCTAATTACGAACCAATCCAAGCAATCAATAACCTGTCACTGCAAATTAATTCGATAATCATGATCACAAGCATCGAAATTATATTTCAAAAAAATATCTCGAATTTTATTTGAAAAAATTAAGAGAAATTACCTCAAGCTTTTGCACAGCGACCGCTTCGGGTACGCCGGTGATGCTCATGAAGGTCTCGATTGCTTCTTGATTAGGTCTCGCCATTGAAAATCAAAAACTTTTATTTTTCGTTGAGCTAAGAATTTTCACTGTTTTTTTGTGTTGGTGTTTTGGAGAGAGATAGGAGAATATGTAGAAGACACTTGCGTGGAAAGAGAGTTTATATACGGTATTGTTTGTGAAGAATGATATAGTTTCTTGTTTGGGTAATAATACGGTGAAAGTCGTTGGAAGTTCGAAAGATGTAGTGGTGGCAATTTGGGACACGATTATTAATTATGTCAAGAAAATTTAACACTAACATAACCTATTTATTAAAAGGGTAACACGACACGACACGCTTAATGCGTTTAATAAACGGATCGTGTTAGACCCGACACGACTAATATGTTAGATACGACAACCCGACATGACATGTTTATTATATAAGAAAATATAAGTTATATTACATAACCATCCATCTAATCATTCGTAATCCAAATTCCAACATATTCATGATCCAAAACACATAAAAAAAGTCTAATTAATAACATAAACATTATGTTATCAACTATCATCTATATGGGTTCAACCATAAGCCATACAAAAAAAAAACAATAACACCATAAGTCATAAGCTCTCCAATTATAAGTACACAATATTACAACATTAGCCAACCAAATTAGCAGCAGAACCTTCAGATGGAAGTGCAAATGATTCATGCTCATTCATATTCATATCTATTACATTAGTAGTAAGCTCTTCCATCGCTCTTGCAGCCATTTCTCAGATGGTGTTTCATATTACTTGTTCCAAACTTATTATTAGCAACGTATGTTATTTTATACCTCTTGCATTTGCATTTCTTTTTCTTATCATCTCCAAGAGAAAGCATGTCAAAAAACTTCCACACTAGTGAGGTAAGTTTTCTTTTATGCTTTTCCACCTTTTTCTTAGATTCCATAGCAGTAGTTATTTCCTCTAACTCAACTACATCGTCTTCTTCTTCATCAAGCATATCCATGCTATCACAAGCCTCGACAATAATGCCATCTTCATCCCCCATCGATCTACATGTAAAGCAACACATAGAGATTTAGAGTTGGGTTTTAAAACTTATTATTGTCTCCATTCAATTCAAAATGAAAAATAAAAAATAAAAAATATAATAAGATATCAACAACAAACACATATAGTCAAACATAAGAAATAATTAAACCATAAAGTCAATAACAAATTACATCACAGTAAAATTAAAACAACCAAATATATATATATATATATATATGTTTTACCTAAAATAATTTGCTTTTTTTTTAAGAATCTACCTTTAAAGTAAATCCCAGATGGCCAAAACTAAGCTATTTGCATGGGCATCTTGTAAAATTGTTAGTAACAAAGTCAAACTTCTAACTAGAAGATGAAATGATGGCTTTGCTTGTAATCAATTATAGCTGGAGATTATATATTAGTCAGCATATCTTTCTAAACTAATTGAAGAACTCAAGATTTTCATGGAAGATTGAATATCATTTATTTACAAGATTTGTGAAATTAAGAAAACTCCAACCTAGGAAGTGTAAAAGAAGTTCCCTAGTGATCCTAAGATTTCTACCTGTTGAACAGATAATTTTTCAAGTACTTTTACAATCAAAAAAGTTGTCAACAAGTGTTTAATTTTACTATTTATTTACTTTATAATTATTTACTCCATAAACCAGTGTGTTGTCAATGCTTTTTCCAGGAAAAATGTGCATCCTCATCTTCAAGAGAACTACTCTTCTTGGACTGTCTAGCTATGCCAAAACTTTGGTTCAATCTGGATATATGTGCATCGAGAAACTAACTAGACTGATGACTTTTTGGCTAAGTGGGAGCTTCACTTTAGGAATGAACACAGTAGTTTAACTCTATAGGCCAAAGGAAACAGAGGGAAGTAAGCCAACAACTATGGCAGCACATAGTACTCAAGCTACTAGAGCGACTGTTGATTCCCCACCAAGGAATTGTAATCTCACTACTTCCCCTTTCTGTCCCCTTTAGTAATTGGTTACTGTTTCACGCGAAATTGTGGTTGAATGCTCCCTCTATGATATGAGCAATCTCAATGAAATACAATACAGGGGAAGGGAAACATAATTTGAATTGACTACACCATTCATACATAAATATTTTGGGAACAAAATAAAATCTACAGATAGACAGAAATGGGAATGGGAAAGGGCGGATCTCTTACTTGATCTATACTAGTGGCTAGTGCGGTGTGACAACAGGTCGAAAGAGAAAGGGAAAGGGGAAAGGGGAGAGGCGACTGAACCGCTGCGGTGGCGTGGCATGGTTGGCGATTGGACCGGTACGGTGGCGTGGCTAGCGACAGATCGAGAAAGAAGAGGAGAGGGGAGAGGTGACTAGAGTGGCGTGGCTGTCAACCAGTGCGGTGGCATGACTGGCGACAATGAGATAAAGAGAGAAAATGAGAGGCGAAAGAAGTGGCAGTGTTTATGTTTTGTGTTTGTAAAATTAGGAATTAGGGTTTATTTATATATATACTAAGAATTTTTTTAATGTAATAGACAAATTTTTTAAATGGGTCATAATCCTATCAACACGACTCATCAGACCCGTGAATTTAATCGTGTCATTTCGGGTTGGCGGGTTAACCCGAGACACAACATGATTTTTTCATGTCATAATCTTGTTGACACGATTACGACACAAACCTAATTATACTCAACACTAACACACTTTATTTCGTGTCGTGTTGGGTTCACATGTCGTGTCCAAAATTTCCACCCCTATATAGATGCTTATCTTCCACTTCTTTTTTTTATATTGGTTAACGGTTAATGGGCGTCTTTTTTATTTTTTTCGAGCTTCGAGAGGTCTAAGACAATGGATCTTTTGTCTCTTTTTTTGTTCACTCTAGTCATGGAGGCTCTTAGCAATATGTTGATGAAAGGTGTTGATGTTGGTCTCTTATCGGATTTCAAAGTGAGAGGTAATGCAGGAAATGTTAATATTTCTCACATTCTTTTTGCCGATGATACTCTTGTGTTTTGTGGGGCTGAAGATAATCGAATTTTGCACCTTCGGGGTATCCTTCTCTGCTTTGAGGCGGTATTGGGTCTTAAATTAATCTTGCTAAAAGTTTTCTAATCCCTCTTGGTGAAGGAACTAATAGGAACCTCTTCGCTGGTTTATTAGGGTGTAATTTGGGAATCTCCCTATCTCTTATCTTGGTCTCCCCCTCAGGACTTGGTTTAAAGATAAAAACATTTGGAATATGATTATAGAAAAGTTTGAAAAACGATTGGCCGAATGGAAGAATCACTATCTATCTAAAGGGGGAAGACTCACTCTCATTAAAAGCATTCTTTCTAGCATTTCAATCTATTTTATGTCTTTTTTTCCTATTCCTAATGGGGTGGCCAATAGATTGGAAAGTGTCCAGAGGAGATTCTTTTGAGGCAACTCGGGAGAGGATTTTAAGTACTATTTGGTTAATTGGGGGATTGTGAAGCTTCCTTTTGAAAGAGAGGGGCTTGGTATTAAATTTCTCTCATTGCTCAATAAGACCCTGCTATGGAGATTCATTGGTGAGAAAGACCATTCATGGAGGAAAGTAGTGGTGGCAAGTTTGGGATGGATCTTGATGGTTGGATGTCCAAAGAACCACGATGAGCTTATGTAGTAGGAGTGTGGAAGTGGACTAGAAAGGGTTGGGAAGAGTTTCGACATTATATTGAGATCTCAGTGGGTAATAGAGCGAAGACTTGATTACGGTATGATGCTTGGTGTGGTAATACCCCTCTTAAGGATAAATTCCCGAGTGCCTTTAATTTGGTTAGAGACAGAGAAATACAGATTAGTTCTTGTTTTACTTTGACTAATGAAGGGGTTTCTTGGGTTATTCCTTTTATTCGTAATGTTCAAGATTGGGAGGTCGAGGAAGTTGCTTTGTTTTTAGATTCCTTATTTTCTTCTAAAATTGAGATAGAGGAGGGGAGGGGGGGGAAGGTAATTTGAGGTGGAGATCTAGACTAGATAAAGGCTTTATGGTGAAATTTTTTTACAATATTCTTACTGGCAAAGACCTTGCTAGTAATCACCTTAATTACTCTTGGAAAGCCATTTGGTGTGCTAAGGCTCCTAAGAAAGTTAGTTTTTTCTTTTACATGGGAGGCCTAGTGGAATAGAATTCTAACCATTGATAATTTACAAAAGAGGGGAAAAGTGTTGGTTAATAGGTGTTTTATTTGTAAGGAGAAGGCTGAGTTCGTTTATCATCTCTTGTTGGATTACTCGTTAGCTAGAAATTTATAGAAGATGGCTTATAGAATGGTAGGGATCCATTCGGTAGTTGTGGGGTCTGTGAGAGATGAAATTGAGGCTTGGAGCGGCTTGAGAGCCTCCAAAGAAGTAAAAAAATGCTCTAGAGTTAATTTCGTATTCTATTTAGTGGATGATGTGGAGAGAGAGGAACCAAATGGCCTTTGATGGTATTAAAAGACCGAATGCTATTATTAGAGATAATTAGTTCAACACTCATATATTTTGGGCTCAAGTAATTCTTTTGTAAACAACAATAAATTTTTATTTATAAAAAAAGATGTTCTATTGTTCTGCGCTTCTTAAGATGAGCAATTTCTCTAGTATTTGTTTTGGGGGTTAAACTTATTGGGCAAGTAACTTAACGCATGTACCGACTTAAAAGTAGGTTCGGGCCAAAAAAACTTATATTCGATTTTAATCAAGAATTCAAACAGAATCGAACCGAAAATTAAAATATCCAATAAATTTCGGATTAAATCGGATTGGATAATTTTTAAAAATTCGGATATCGGATTCGATCAGATCGATTGGTTTACAACACGCGGGTAACCGAACTGATCCGAATAATACCATACTACCATAGGCTATTGGGCTTGACCTACCCCCTAACTAAATCCAATACATCTGAAACCCTAGGGGATTTAAACCCTGCAAAACTTTTTCACTTCACAATTTTCTCTTCTCCTCCTTCTCCGGTTCTCTCTCGCTATTTTTTTCTTTATCAGTGTCAGTCTCTCTATTCTCTAACCTGAATCGCACCGGCACCACCGCACCACCAAAGATCTTCCTTAGTTTCTCTCTTCTCCTCCTCCAAATCACAAACTGAATCAGTGGAGAGATCTGTGCAAACAATCTTTCTTCTTGTTTACATCTATGAATCTTGGATATAGTGTCTGTGACTCGAGGATTGGTTTAGTTACTGAGGAATGAGAAGATTTACTTCGATTCTTACAATCGTCACTTTTCTTATACTTTGATCCGTTGGTTTTTATTTCTTTGATCTGTTGTTTTCTTCTACTTTGATTGTTCTACTTAGTTCATTAGAAGGATTGTTAGACTTATTTGTTATATGTGTTAGAAATTATGATATTGGGTGTTTGTTATTATATTCAGTGATATTGTGGCATCATATGTTCAGTGGTAGTTTCTGTCCATCCATTTGTGATATAATGTGGCACCATACTGGGTCTAGAACTAGCTTCACGACATTTGTGTAAACAATGGAAACTTCTCTTGTTTTTTGAGTACTTTTTTTTTTATTGAAATCTAAATCAGATCAAAAAACAGTTCGAATATATGGGGATATCCGAACCGAACCATCGGATAACAAATGGATTGAATATCCAAAATTTACAAATTGGATACAAATTGAATTTTTACTGATCTGAAAATTTCGGATCGGATCAAAAAAATCTTGTTCGGATTGGATATCCGATCCGTACCCAACCCTACTTGAAAGAGTGATAATGGTTATTTTGGTCATTTGCTTGTTTGGTGTTATATTTGTAAGTCAATAGGGCTTTTTTAAGTGGAGATATCACATATTCGAAATCGAGAAAGTCTACTAGTAATTACAGAGAAATTAAGTAGTAACGTCGGTATTTAAATTTTTGAAACAATTACTATTTCAAATTTCTTGTGATTACTAGTAGACTTTCTTGATTCCGTGGTAACTTTCACAGAACTGGGTTCGTGGGATCATCCTTTTTTTTAAGGTATTGAAAGTGAAAATTACTTGAGATGATTATTTTTTTATGAAAGCTCAAGTGATGGTTAATAGTAAATAGGTAAGTGAAATCATGAAAAGGATGTGTGTTTGGCAGAATTTCATATTGGCATTTTTTTGTTACTATATTGCCATGCATTTAAAGATACTTAACCACAAATTTTACATATTATCCCATTAATAAGGGAATTAAGCACCTAAAAAAAATTATTTGTTTTCGTAAAATGTAAATAAATAAATAAACTATTTATCATGCGTTCATTTGTATTTTTTTATTTTCAATCGCTTATGTTTTAAATTATAAACAGAACCTTAATTGACTATTTTCTGTGGTTGGTTTTTAATGTTTGGATAAATAATAGCTTAAATCGACTTAAAATGTTGCTTTATTGTAAAATAAGCAAAAACAAATGAAACCTATGTTATTAATGTCATTCTTCATAAAATGAAGAGATTTGACCTTTAGAGTAAGAACATTTCCCTTTACAAAAAGAGAGTACCATACCATGATTAAAGATCGTATTCCTTCTTTAATAGGGATCTCAAATGACGCCAATAACTCATCAAAATATGTTATGTAAAAAAATTATTAGTTTTTCAGAACTAATCATTACTATTAATACTTCTAAACGAGTGATACTTATTTTCATTTACCCAAATAATGGGAAAAAATGTAATATGAAGATTGTTAAAGATAAAAACACACATAAAAAGAGAAAAATTAAATGGTTATATACGAAACTTATAATGCATTTCAATATTAAAAGAGTATTAAACTTTTGGAATTGTAAAATGATATTTATACGTAATTCTCAATAAGCACATCTTTCGTTGTGAAACAATGATCTTATATTCATTTTGTCTCTTCTCGTTTATTTATTTTTAATAAAAAAATATTATTAATAGTGTTTGCATGTTGGATCGAGTTGGAAAGATATTTACCCAACCTCAACCTGCCACATAAAACTTTTAGATCATAAAACTTTGAATTACCTTGTCAAAGCCAAAATTATATCTATCGGATCGGATTGTATTAGGTTGGGTCGGGTCAGGTCAGTAGACCTAATTTTCCCATTAAACATATGCTATCTACATAAATGTAGCAAATATCATAAATAAAATTTAAAAAGCATAAAAAATAAATAATCTACGTATCTAATACTTATATTGTTGAAGTTCATAATTTCATTCTTTTTATCTTCTATATGTAAAAAATTATTCAGTGTACTAAACATTTTTTTCTTATGAGTATATTACAATTACAAATAGAAAGACGTTGAATCTCTCACTCTTTGTGTATTTGTATAGTTAATTTGAATTTAAATTGTGTTAGAATTTTATAACGTTAACTCGACCCATTTCTAAAAAACACAATATTAGCTCGCTAAAAATTGGGGTTAAACTTGAATTTTTCACAAAAGTTAAAGATGCTATAACATAAATATGATATCCACAAGTCTTCGATGTATTGCCTTATTTTAAGTTCATGTAGCGTTCATAAAATGATATAATAAATCACTAATAAATGTGTGAGAGAAAAATCTTTATAAACATATTATTAAATTCACTACAATTGCACGTGATCGTATCAAATACACATGTTAGTTATTTATTTTTTAAGAGAAAAACTCTTACATAATCATAAATATTATTATCTCAATAAAATTCATTTAACATTCTCTTTAAACATTTTATCGTGGTCAAGAGATTAATTTACAGAACATACATAAAACGTTTTTGAAGTGATTGTTTAAATTGAAAAGTATAATAAATATAAAAGTGGATTTACTGACCATGTTTGAGTTTAACTTAAATTTAATTTTAAACTCGAGTTTATTTTATAAAATTTATCAAAATTTTAATTAAATTAAATGAAATTTTATTAAATATAAATTAATAAACAGTTTGATTTGATTTTACTAAACTTTTGATATATTTTATAAATAAATTTAAATTTAAAATTAATTTTAAACTGAATCCAAAAATTAACTTTATCTATTTACTCGTACGTATGGTCGTGTATCTCATTTTATAACACTTTCAATAAATCACATCAACAATAAATTCTATCCATTCATTTTTTTTGTTTGGCTGCTCGACTTTTGCATGTTTCATTGATATTGTCTGATGTTGCTTTCACTAATAGCTTGCCTTGAGGTTAGTCCATCAATATCATTATCAACAATTTTAAGGGGCGAATGGCTCGTGGACAAAAATGATATTAAGTAAGACTGAATAAATTTTATTTTATATTTATTGTCATCAATCCATTAATTACATTTTTGTCCCACCAACAAGTAAGGCACAATTAATCCACCAATATTTTTTATTAACAATTTTACCCTTTATAATTTGAATTAAAATTTAATTTTGAAAATTATTTGAGAAAAACGGTTTCCGCCATCTCTTCTATCTCTCATCTCTCTCTTGTTACTTTTCTTAACCATATATGATCGGATATGAAGGAGAACTAAATCTCGCAGTCTCGCGACGACACGTTAGTTGCTAGCAATTGTGACTGCGAGATTCGATCGAATGTGGTCCATAAAGGAAAGTATTACCACTTTTAATTCATTATTGTTTCTACCTAGTATAGCTTTTACCGATTTAGGATAAATTTTACTGTGAACCAAACATATTGTAATTTGTTTACTTTGGAATTAAATAGCACACTTTTTTTCATAGTCAAACTTCGGTATTAGGCAGGAGAAATATCTAATAGCTCACTGCTAATTTCTACCAAATGTAAAACTTAAATATAATCTAAACATGCTAAACAATTTAGATAGCATATAGATCAAGTGTGGAATTATATGGACCGTAAGCATACATCCGACCATTGAAGCTTTTCACTTACACAATCTGCTATTCTTTTGGTATTGGTACTTCTAGACTCTCAGAACTCTCCAATTTGATGGTGTATGAAAGAAAAATGAGTAGTCCCGAGTCTAGGGACCAAACCTGTATTTATACTAGTTCTCCCATCAAGAATGTATATACATATTCCATACATTTGTTACCACAATTAATGGGTAGCCAAAAGGTTGAGGCAGTCAAAAGGTTCATGAGCAGCCAAAAGGTTGAGGCATCCAAAAAGTTGAACATGGACCATAAATGGATTGGTTACATTCTCCCACTTGGTCCATACGTTTAACCTAACTTAATCCCATTGTTTATATTTTAAGAAGTAAATACATAAATCATGGCGATAAGTCCTCTAAGAGTGAGTATTATCTTCAATGTATTACAATGCATTTAGTTCCTCAAGTATTATTCTTCATGTGGCAACATATTTTAATGAATAAACCCTATGTTTATTCTTGGTCCTATACAGATGAATTTTCTCAAAGAAATTAAGGTGCACATGAATATGAGAAAACATCAAAATATATAAGAGTTTCATTAATAAACTGTATGTATACAATTACAAAATGGAACCAAGTCCCATTTTCTCTACATGATCCTTGAATTTTAGAGGTGGCATGCCCTTGGTCAAAGGATCAGCGATCATCAATTCAGTGCTAATGTGTTCAATGACCACTTTCTTTTCTTTTACACGTTCTCTTATGGTTAAATACTTAATGTCGATGTGTTTAGTTCGACTTCCACTTTTATTGTTCTTAGCCATAAAGACAGCAGCTGAATTGTCGTAGACAATTCTCAATGGCCTAGACATAGAATCTATGACTCTAAGCCCAGAAATGAAACTCCTAAGCCATACACCATGTGAAGTAGCCTCAAAACAGGAGACAAACTCGACTTCCATAGTTGAAGTAGCAGTCAATGTCTGCTTGACACTTCTCCAAGAAATAGCTCCACCGGCCATCAGAAAAATGTACCCTGATGTTGATTTACGTGAATTAACATAGCCAGCAAAGTCTGAATCAGAGTAGCCAATCACATCCAGATTGTCCGTCTGTCTATGTATAAGCTTGTAGTCTTTAGTTCCTTGAAGATACTTCATTACTTTCTTTGCAGCTCTCCAGTGGTCTATACCTGGGTTACTCATGATATCGCTCTAGCATCCTTATAGCAAATGCAATGTCAGGTCTAGTGCAGACCTGAGCATACATAAGACTTTCGACTGCAAAAGCATATTAATTGTTCTTCATGGATTCCTCTCAAAATCATTCTTTGGGCATTGGTTCAAATTGAACCTATCACCTTTCACAATGGAAGCTACACTTGGTGAACAATTTATCATCTGAAATCTCTCTAAAACTTTCTTGATATAGATTTCTTGTGACAGACCTAAAACACCTCGAGGTCTTTCTCTATAAATCTTAATGCCAATGACATAAGATACCTCACCCATATCTTTCATATCAAAATTTTTAGAGAGAAATTGTTTCACCTCATACAGCAAACCCTTATCACTGGTTGCAAGTAAAATATCATCCAAATATAAAACAAGAAAACAAATTTTACTCCCACTTACCTTCTGGTATATACATTGATCCATGGGGTTTTCAACAAAACCAAATGAAGAAATTACTTCATGGAATTTAAAATACCATTGTCGGGAGGCTTGTTTTACACCGTATATGGATTTCTTAAGCTTGCAAACCAGATGCTCACCATCATTAGATGAGAAACCTTCAGGTTGTTTCATATAAACCTCCTCCTTTATCTCTCCATTAAAAAATGCAGTTTTCACATCCATTTGTTGCAGCTCAAGGTCAAAATGAGCAACTAATGCCAAAATAATACTAAGAGAATCTTTCTTAGATACAGGAGAGAAAGTCTCTGTGTAGTCGATTCTTTCTTTTTGAGTAAATCCCTTAGCAACAAGTCTCACTTTGTATCTCTCAGTGTTGCCTAATGAATCTTTCTTGGTCTTAAAGACCCATTTGCAACCAATGGCCTTCACCCCATTAGGCAACTCTACAAGATCCTAGACTCCGTTGCTTTTCATAGAATTCATCTCTTCCTTCATGGCATCGTGCCACAAAGTTGACTATTTGCAACTCATGGCCTGTGAAAAAGTTTTAGGATCATTTTCGGCTTCAAAATTATATTTAGATTGTTGTAGATACACAATGTAATCATTAGGAATTGCTGATCTCCTGTCTCTAGTAGATTTTCTTAATGTTGTACCAACGTCTCCCAGGGGAGCTTGTGGTTCAACTAGTTGTTTAGGAGCTTGTGGTATTTCCTGAATTACTTGATCTATTAGAATGTTCTCAGCAGCTTGTGGAACCTCAATGATTGATTGTTCAACACGAGCTTGTACTTGAAATATGCTATGAACTATAACCAATCTGTCATTTGATGTGGAGGGTTGAGATTCTGTATGATCATGTGCAGGAACTAAGTTCCTGAACCGATCCCTCCCACTGATCATATCATTCTCTAGAAACTTAGTGTTTCTCGATTCCACAATCCTAGTAGTATGAGTTGGACAAAAAAACCTATAACCGTTGGACCTTTCGGTATATCCAACGAAATACCCACTAATGGTCCTCGAATCCAGTTTCTTCTCTTGTGGGTTATAAATCCTCACCTCAGACGGACATCCCCAAACACGCATATGTCGCAAACTCGGTTTCCAACCTTTCCATAATTCAAATAGTGTCTTGGGAACAGCCTTGGTTAAAGCTCAGTTTAATATATACGCAGCCGTCTTTAGTGCTTCAGTCCACAAGGATGTAGGAAGATTGGAGTTGCTAAGCATTCTCCGCACCATGATCATCAATGTTCGGTTTTTTTTTTCTGCAACATCATTCTGGTCTGGGGAACCAGGCATAGTGTAATGGGCAACAATCCCATGTTCTTGAAAAACTTAGCAAAAAGACCAGGTGCTTGTCCATTTTCTGTGTATCTACCATAATATTTTCCACCTCTATCGGATCTCACAATTTGTATTTGCTTTCTGCATTAGTTTTCAACTTCAGCCTTAAAGACTTTGAAGGCATCCAATGCTCCATTCTTCTTATGAAGCAAATAGATATACACATATCGTGAGTAATCATCGATAAAATTGATGAAATATTTTTGACCATATGCGTCCATATCTGGACAATATATATCAGTATGAATGATTTCTAATATACCTGAACTCCTATTAGCACATTTCTTGGACTTGTTGGTCTGTTTTTCCTTAATACAATCCACACAAATCTCAAAATTAGTATAATCTAGAGTACTAAGTACCCCTTCATTCACTAATCTCTTAATTCTTTCTATGGAGATATGTCCTAATCTTCGGTGCCATAATATAGAGGAGTCCTCGTTAATATTACACCTTTTAACGCCAGTTTGAACATACATTGAACTATAAGTGGCATCATTTTGAAAATAAAGACGATAAAGACCATCAGACAAAATACTATTCCCAACACAATCAGTTTTATAAAATAAACTGAAAGATGTGTTTTGAAAATTAAAGGAATATCCAAATGGTACAAGTCCGGAAACAGAAATCAAGTTTCGTGAGAAACTTGGTACATAAAAGGTCTTTTCCAATTTTAAAATAAAGCCACTACTTAAAGTTAAAATGCAAGTTCCAATCACCTCTACATGTGAGCCCATCTTGTTGTCTGATAAGATGCTTTGCTCACTTCCCACTGGTTTCCTTAGGTTTTGCATACCCTGTAAGGAGTTTACAATATGGATTGTAGATCCAGAATCAATCCACCAGGTGTTAATATTAACATTAACCATATTAGATTCATAACAAACAAACGAAGTTGGATTACCTTTCTTCTCAAGCCATTTTTAGAATTTGATGCATTCCTTCTTCATATGTCCCTTTTTTTTACAAAAGAAACACTTTTGTTCTTTCTTAATATCAGCTTGAGGTGGTATTTTACTTTTCCCCTTCTAATTAGCTTTGTGATTGGCTTGAGATTTGATAGGTTTAGCTTTGTCCTTCCTATGGGTAGTAGCCAGCATTGCACTCTCACCCAGTTCCATCACAAGTCTCTCTTCTTATTGAACACACATGGTCATTAATTCATTGATTGACCATTTGTCTTTATATGTGTTGTACGAGATTTTGAAAGGCCCATACTGAGTTGGAAGGGTGTTCAGAATACAGTGCACCAGGAAAGACTCCGACATATCAACCTCGAGTTTCTTTAGTTGAGCCACAATGTCACACATTTGCATTATGTGCTCGCACACACCTTTTACGCTGGTGAGTCTGAGGGATGATAATTTCATTATCAGGGTGCTTGCCAATACCTTTTCTGAAGTGACGAATTAATCGTCAATGGCTTTCAACAAATCACGAACTTTCTCATGCTGGTCGATAGAACCACATATACCAGCAGTTATCTTAGTCTTGATAAATATCACGCTGAGCCAGTTGGATCGCTCCCATTGCTCATATAGTGTGAACGCAGCTAGAGTGTTGCTATCGGCGATTGCAGGTGGTTAATTCTTCTTAATAGCATAATTTATATCAATCCACCCTAGATGGAGGAGAATCCTCTCATTCCATACCTTATAGTTATCTTCCCTAAGTTCGGGTATGTCATAACGGATATCAGAAAAACTAGTGGGTTGCGAAACTGCAAAAAGTCCAAAAACTTATGTTTTGAGGTCTAAATTGCATGTTTTACCAATGTAAAAACATGCTGAAATTGAATATAATTTTTATTAAAAATTACATGTGGGCTAAATTTTTAATTCAATAAGATTCTTTATACTTTATGATAGATTTTATCAAACTATTTTTACTAAATTCATAATGTATATTATGATTATAGTTTGATATTTTTCTTTCTTTAAACTTTATGATAAAACTATTAAATTAATTCTTCCTAACTCCTGTGGGTAAATTAAGAAAAACTAATTTTAATATATTATCCTAATTAATTATATAAACATAATAAAATCTCTGTGGGGTAAAATCATTATAGTTATATAATTAATTACAATTAATGTCCATTATGTGATCATAATCCACTTAATATATAATTTTTATATAATTAAAGATGTTGTGGCTACTTTTTAAATATTTAAAATTATATGGTTTACTAAACATTTATATTTACTATATTTTAGGCTCTACTTAATGCCTAATAACAATTACGCAGTAACATAATAGGCAATCACTAAGACTACTCCCAGGATAATTGGTCGGAACAAAGCCTCATTAAAAACTAGAATCCTTAGACAGAGCATTGTCCCAGATATTCTATTTTATGCCTACTACAAATTGTTTACGAATTATTCAGAATTTTTAACTTAATAGTTCATACTAATATATTATGAACCTTAATGTGTTATGCACAATTTAAGTTTTATGAGAATAACCTAAGTTTATATAATCTAACAATATCTGAACTTAATAATATGTTATCATATGTAAATAAAATTCTCATAAATAAAACATAAGTTGCCTAATTAAACATAATATTATGCACTTAATTTAATTCATTGCACAAAATAAACTCATTCTAAAAGCATGAATTGAAAAACAAAAAATCATGTTAAATATGAGCATTTAATCAAATTGTATATATAGAACTAACATAAATAGTATATATGCATAATCTTAATTTGAGAAATAATCACAAAAATTAAAATAAATGCCCAACATTAAATTATTTATGCACTAAAACAATTTAAACTTAAATTGCATGCATACCTAAAAAAAAGTTTATACATACAAAGCAACATAATTTTAAGCGCATAAATAAAATAAATACTTATAAGGGTTTATAAGTATTTTTATTTTTATTTTTTTGCAAATAATTACAAATCATATGCAAAATTATGAAAATCCATAAAATTAGGCCAAAATATGAACTTCCAAATATATATTAGTGTTTCTGGAAAGATATATAATTCTAAAACTGCAAGATATTTTCCTAAACGGCAGAAGGAAAAAATGGTAATTTTTTCAATCTACATTTGTCTTCAACCTTCAGTCAGGTCGTTTTTGACCCATTTTCAAAACCCAATAAAATAAAAGTTTTATAGATTGCTTAATATTTCAAGGCAGAGGCAAACCTGACTCGATACCAAATGTAAAACTTAAATATAATCTAAACATGCTAAATAATTTAAATAGCATGTAGATCAAATGCGTAATTATATGGACCGTAAACATACCTCCGGCCATTGAAACTTTTCGTGTATACAATCTGTTATTCTCTCGGTATTAGTACTTCTAGACTCTCAGAACTCTCCAATTTGATGGTGTATGAAAGAAAAATGAGTAGTTTCGAGTCTATGGACCAAACCTGTATTTATACTTGTTCTCCCATCAAGAACGTCTGTTCGTATTCCATACATTTGTTAACACAATCAATGGGTAGCCAAAAGGTTGAGGCAGCCAAAAGGTTCATGGGAGTCAAAAGGTTGAGACAGCTAAAAGGTTGAACATGGACCATAAATGGATTGGTTACACCAAATTCATCATTTTGTAATCCAACTCCGAGCTCTTGAAATTGTTTATTTATTTATTTATTTTACTTTAAAAATGGACTTATTATTAGTAATAATTATCACGGAATGTGCTTTGCACGTGGTAAATATTAATTGCAATATTTTTATTAATTTTTTCAATATACTTTAAATGATAATATAGTAAATAATGATTATTTTTTTTATTAAAATGAAATAAATTCAATCATTTAAATTTATAATATTAAAAAACATTAATGTTGTTTAAACGTGAATACAATTTACTATGTTAATGAATTTATTATTATGAAAAAAATTTACTTATTATTTTTTATTAAATTAATGTATCTAATTATATAAAAATATTTTTTAGGGAAAAAATGTTTATTAGTAAATGATTTATTTATATACAATCTTGAAACTTTACATATTAAGATTTAAGAACCACTGATATTATTGGTGTTTAATCAAAGTCCAATATGTAAATGAATTTATTAATGCAATAAAATCTTATAAAATAAAATACAAAATTAAGTTTTCTAATTGAATAATTATTAATATTTTTAAAACTAATAGATTTACTTATAAAGTAAAAAAAAAACATTTTACAGAAAAATTTGTTCATATTGAGTTTTTTTTTTTTTTTGTAAATGACTTATTTATATGGAGTTAAAAGTAAAACATTGTTATATAAAGGAAAGAAAGTGTAATTTTATAGATTTAATAATGTAATAATTTATTTTTGTGGAATACTTGTTTATAGAAAGTAATTTTTGAATTATTTGTAAAATAATTTCTTATATAGAGAATCAAAATTTGATGAGAAAAAAAATTACTTCACATAAAAACAACTATTGGCCATATTTGTATATTTATATTGGGCACATATGAATATGGTTAGAAATTCAAAATTGATAGGATTTTTTTTTATCTTAATTTGTACTGACAATCCCTTATTAAAAACTGGACAAATAATTTCTAGAGAAATAGTTATCAATACAATATAGTTTTCAGGTAAATCCGATCACCAAATAATAAATTATGGAGCTAAGTTAATTCATAACAAAGTTTCAATATATTAAAAATTCTAATTAAATAGATATGGGTTTCTTT
Organism: Bretschneidera sinensis; assembly: GCA_023935145.1. Taxonomy (NCBI): domain Eukaryota; kingdom Viridiplantae; phylum Streptophyta; class Magnoliopsida; order Brassicales; family Akaniaceae; genus Bretschneidera; species Bretschneidera sinensis. The sequence goes on from CM043703.1 coordinate 12,765,776, forward strand.
GCAATGCTTGTCTCTCAAGAGAACAAACACAAAATTGGCTATAAAGTAATAACTTTATTGACTTTCATCTTGCTTTTACTTTTTAATTTTTTAATTTTTTATTCAATAAAAATTTATTGAAAATATTTAATGTACCATAACATCTTAATAGTTGAATGAAACAAATTATGTATAATGCATTTGTTGTTATAAGTTTTCAAAATCAACAACTATTAACTTGGTGATTATTACCTTAAGTTGTAAGTATTGGGTCACTTTAAAGTTTCGAGATATAAGTTTTGTACTTTATATGAAGTATAGATATAGTTTATATATATATATATATATATATATATATATATATATTATAAATTAGTATTTAATTTCATATGAAGCATTAATGAATTGTTTGTAAACAACTTTCAAATAAAGTAACTTTTTAACATTTTGTATACTAATACTACCTTATATTCCTTCATGATATGACTAACATGCAATGCATATTTTCTTACTGAAAAATTATTTAGTAGATTGTTCAACTTATTGATACCTTCAAACATATTCGTGGATGTGATGATAATTCAGAATAAAACAAAAATAATATTTGTGAACATGGTGAAGATTTAGTTATATTTAAGTTTAGTTTAGATGAAGCAAATTCATCTTAAAAAATTACTATATAAGAGAAATAAAATGTTTTCACTCTCTCTCTCTCACACACACACACACACACATATATATATATATATATATATTATAGATAATCTTATAATTTAATTTGGTTGAAAATCTAATTTAAGTTTATCTACTACTTAATTTAATTAATTTTTTTACATTAGATTTTTAAGTATTTGTATGTTTAATATATAGATTGGGCTTTATACAGTAAAAAAAAATTAAAGCTACATCGTTTTAACTTGTATTAGTCCAAATGTTATATTGTTCTAGGCTTCTTAAGAGGAGCAATTTCTCTAGTCTTTGCTTTGGGGTAAAACTTATTGGGCTAGTAGCTTAACGCAGGTACCAACTTGAAAGTAGGGTCAAGCCAAAAAAATCAATATTTGATTCGAATCGAGAATTCAAACCGAATCGAACCGAAAATTAAGATATCCAATTTTTTTTGAATTAAATCAGATCGGATCGGATCGATTGGTTTACAACACGCGAGTATCTGATCCGATCCGAATAGTACCATACTACCATGGGCTATTGGACTTGACCCACCCCCTAACTAAACCCAATACATCTGAAACCCTAGGGATAGTTAAACCCCACAAATCTTTTTCACTTCACGATTTTCTCTTATCCTCCTTCTCTAGTTCTCTCTTGCTATTTTTTCCTCTGTCAGTGTCAATCTCTCTATTCTCTAACCTGAATCACACCGGCACCACCGTGCCACCAAAAATCATCCACATCTTATTTCTTTTCCTCCTCCAAATCACAGACTGAATCAGTGGAGAGATCTATGCAGACAATCTTTCTTCTTGTTTACATCTGTGAATCTTTGATATAATGTCAGTGACTCGAGGATTGGTTTGGTTACTGAGGACTAAAAAGACTTACTTCGATTCTTGCAATCGTCGCTTTTCTTCTACTTTGATTGTTCTGCTTAGGTCATGAGATGGATTGTTAGACTTATTTGTTGGATGTGTGAGAAATTATGATATTGAGTGTTTGTTGTTATATTCAGTGGTAGTGTGGCATCATATGTTCAGTGGTAGTTTCCGTGCATCCATATGTGATATAATGTGGCACCATACTGGGTCTAGAACTAGCTTCACAGTATTTGCGTAAAAAGTGGAAACTTTTTTTGTTTTTGGAGTACCCTTTTTTTTTATTGAAGTTTAAATCAGTTCAAAAAATTTCTCGAGTTTATCCAAAATTTCGGAGAACCGAACCACCGGATAATCGATGGATCAAATATCCAAAATTTACAAAATGGATACAAATTGAATTTTTACTGATCCAAAAATTTTGAATCGGATCAAAAAAATCTTGTTCGGATTGGATATCCGAACCGTACCTAATCGTACTTGAAAGAGTGATAATGGTTATTTTGGTCATTTGTTTGTTTGGTGTTATATTGTAAGGTCGAGAGGGCTTTTTTAAGTTGTGATATCACATATTCGGAATCGAGAAAGTTCACTTGTAATTACAGAGAAATTAAGTAATAATGTTGGTATTTAAATTTTTTGAAACAATTACTATTTCAAATTTCTAATGATTACTAGTAGACTTTTTTGATTGTGTGGTAACTCTCACACAACTGGGTTTGTGGGATCACTTTTTTTTAAGGTATTGAAAGTGAAAATTACTTGAGATGATTATTTTTTATGAAAACTCAAGTGATGGTTAATAGTAAATAAGGTAAGTGAAATCATTCAAAGGACGTGTGTTTTGCAGAATTTTCATATTGGCATTTTTTATTGTCACCATATTGCCATGCATTTAAAGATACTTAACCACAAATTTTACATATTATCCCATTAAGAAGAGAATCAAGCACCTAAAAAATACTATTTGTTTCTGTTAAATGTAAATAAATAAATAAATTATTTATTATGCCTTCGTTTGTTTTTTTTTTTTCAATCGCTTATATTTTAAATTATAAGCAGAGCCTTAATTGACTATTTTTTGTTGTTGATTTTTAATGTTTGGATAAATAATAGCTTAAATCGACTTAAAATATTACTTTATTGTAAAATAAACAAAAACAAATGAAACCTATGTTATTAATGTCATTCTTCATAAAATGAAGGGATTTGACATTTGGAGTCAGGACACTTCCCCGTACAAAAAGAGAGTATCATACCACGATTAAAGATCGTGATCCCTCTTTAACAGGGTTTTCAAATGACGTCAATAACTCATCAAAAAATGTTGTTATGTAAAAAAATTATTAGTTTTTCGAAACTAACCATTACTATTAATATTTCTAAATGGGTGATACTTATTTTCATTTATCCAAAGAATGGGAAAAAATTGTAATATGAAGATTGTTAAAGATAAAAACGCACATAAAAAGAGAAAAATTAAATGGTTATATACGAAACTTATAATGCATTTTAATATTAAAAGAATATTAAACTTTTGGAATCGTAAAATGATATTTATACGTAATTCTCAATAACCACATCTTTCGTTGTGGAAAAATGATTATTATATTCATTTTATCTCTTATATTTTATTTATTTTTAATAAAAAAATTACTAATAGTGTTTGCGGGTTAGATCGGGTTGGAAAGATATTTACCCAACCTCAACCTGCCATATAAAACTTTTTAGATCATAAGACTTTGAATTACCTTGTTGAAGCCAAAATTATATCTAACGGATCGGTTTGTATTAGGTTGAGTTGGGTCAGGTCAGTAGACCTAATTTGCCCATATCATAAATAAAATTTAAAAAGCATAAAAAAATAAATAATCTAAGTATCTAATATTTATATTGTTGAAGTTTATAATTTCATTCTTTTTATCTTTTATATGTAATAAATTATTCAATGTACTAAACATTTTTTTTCTTATAAGTATATTACAATTACAAATAGAAAGACATTGAATCTCTCCCTTTTTGTGTATTTGTATAGTTAATTTGAATTTAAATTGAGCTGAAATTTTGTATTGTTAACTCAACCCATTTTTAAAAGATACAATGTTAACTCGCTAAAAGTTGGGGTTGACCTTGAATTTTTCATAAAAGTTAAAGATGTTATAACATAAATGCTATAAAATTTTCAACAAGTCTTCGTTGTATTGCATTATTTTAAGTTCATGTAGCATTTATGAAAAAATACAATAAATCACTAATAAATGTGTGAAAGAAAAATCTTTATAAACCTACTATTATTAAATTCACTACAATTGCACGTGATCGTATCACATGCACATGTAATTTATTTTTTATTTAAAAAAAAAAACTCTTACTCAGAGATCTTATTATCTCAATAAAATTCATTTAACATTCTCTTTAAAATATGAAAACATTTTATCATGGTCAAGAGATTAATTTACAGAACATGCATTAAACGTTTTTGAAGTGATTGTTTAAATTGAAAAGTATAGTAAATATAAGAGTGGAGTATATGACCATGTTTGAGTTTAACTTAAAATTAATTTTAAATTTGAGTTTATTTTTTAAAACTTGTCAAAATTTTAATTAAATTGAATAAAATTTTATTAAATAACAATCAAAATATCGATTAATAAATAGTTTGATTTGATTTTACTAAACTTTTGATATATTTTAAAAATAAACTTAAATTTAAAAATGATTTTTAACTTAAACCAAACACTCAACTATAACTATTTACTCGTGCATATGGTCGTGCATCTCGTTTTATAACACTTTCAATAAATTCTATCCATTCATTATTTTTGTTTGGTTGCTCGACTTTTGCATGTTTCATTGATACTGTCTGATGTTACTTTCTCTAGCAGCTTGCCTTGAGGTTAGTCCATTAATATTATTATCGCGTGATTTGATTATCACTACAAAATTATTGTCGTTAATCCATTAATTATTTTTTTTGTCCCACCAACAAGTGAGGCACAATTAATCCACCGATCTTTTCTATTAACAATTTTACCTTTTATAATTTGAAATTAAAATTCAATTTTGAAAATTGTTTTAAAAAAACAGTTTTCACAATCTCTTCTCTTATATCTCTTTTGTCACTTTTCTTAACCATATATGATCGGGTATAGAGGAAAACTAAATCTCGCAGTTTCGCGATGACATAGTGTAATTTTTTAAAATCAACCGCTATTAACTTGATGTTTATTATCTCAAGTTATAAGTATTTGATCAATTTAAAGTTTTGAAATATAATTTTTGTACTTTATGTAAAATATAGATATAGATTATATATATATATATATATATATTGTAAATTAGTATTTAATTTAATATGAAGCATTAATGAATTGTTTGTAAACAACTTTCTTATATAAAGTAACTTTTTAACATTTTGTATACCAATACTACCTTGTATTCCTTCATGATATGACTAACATGCAATGCATATTTTCATACTGAAAATTTCTCTAGTAGATTGTTCAATTTATTGATACCTTCAAATATTTTTGTGGACGCGATAATAATTCAGAATAAAAAAAAATAATATTTGTGAACATGGTGAAGATTTAGTTATATTTAAGTTTAGTTTAAATGAAGCAAATTCATCTTAAAAATTACTATGCAAGAGAAATAAAATGTTTTCAGTCTCACACCCACACCCACACCCACACCCAAGCGCGCGCGCACACATACACATATATATTATAAATAATTTTATAATTTAATTTTTTTGAAAATTTAATTTAATTTATCTATTACTATACTTGATTATATTTTTTATATTGGGCTTTTAAATCTTTATAGGTTTAATATAATGAGATTTATTTAGTTCAAATTTTTTTAAATCAAAACTATATTATTTAAATAAAATATTTTTTTCTAGTAAACATTTTACATCATAAATTAAATATTACAGATTTTTCATTAGCGATGTAAAAAGGAAAAAAAATCATGGACCCACATAACTCCATAATACCATCTCACGGTATTTTTAAAAGATACGGACAAAGGCAGCCCCCATCCGGAGAAGAGTTTTTGGGCCAATTCGTTTTTACCCAGCCCAATTAAATTGTATACTAAATATGCTCCTTAAAACGACGTCGTTAGTTTTACGATGACTTAATTTCTTCGGAGTGGTACCCTTGTTCCTCGAGTTTAGTCACTGCTCGAAAGAGGAATTTTATATAACCAAACGCCAAGAAGAGAGAAGAAAAGAAGGGGGAGAAATGGAGAAGCAAGAAGAGAAAAGTGAGGAAAACAAGAAGAAGCAATGCAAATTCTGGATTTGGGTTATGGCATCAGTGATTTTCAGACTAATCTTAATTTATTTCCCCCAAAACCTCAACTTAGCTTCTCGCCCCGAAGTTTCCACTCCTCTCACCAGCCTCCGTCGCTGTACCCACTCTCTCCATCTCTACATACACACACATACATTCACTCTATATATGTATATAGCTGACATGCTTCCTTTCATGATTTGATTTTGAGCTCCAATTTATTTATATATCTATTTTTTTTTTTGCGTTTGTAGTGTCTGAAGGTTACTGGTTAAAGCAGTCATCGATGTCTCCCTATGCAGGTGTTTCATTGCATTTTGAGAAATTTTCATTTTATGTTTAGTTCCGTGAAATGATGTTTAATTTGGTGTTTTTTTGTTGTTGTTATTATTATTATTTTTGAAGTTTCTGATCTAAGAAATGTGAGGTTTCTATTTATTTCGCAGGATCTATGTATCATGGCTCGCCTTTGTTACTGTCGCTTCTCGGGCCACTCACTGTTAACAGGTACTGGAGATTAACTTGAACTAACTTAATATTGTTTTTATGCAGCATTTATATGTGCGATTTAGTATTCTCTTATAGACGATTTGTTGTAAATTGTGTTAGCTTGCATAAATTAGGGGCTTAAGTTTTGGATCAAGAGGCCTTAATTTTCAGCTCAAATTCGACTCATTATTTGTATAGCCTGATTTCTAATTCGACTCATTATTTGTCTTACTACTAAAATAGTTTTCATTGATTTGCATTTTGGTCTTGATGTTTGCATAGCGTGGTAATTTACTGGGCATTTTATCGGGTGATGCAGAATTGAAGAGCAACCCAGTCATTTTTTGTGCAGGTAATTTTTTCAAAGTTAATAAATTGGTTAATTGTGCTTTGTCTTCTAAATAACATCATTGCTGATACTTGTAGCTTGTTTGTGGGCGCTTTTCTATAGTTTTAGCATACTTGAAAGTTCTGTATGGCAATACGACCTTCAGTGTTTTTAGTAGAATCCTTTAGTGTTCATTTGATTTGAAGCCTATTATAACTCTAAAAACTACTTAAGTATATGATTACATGATAAGCACAAAAGTCCATAACTGGTGATGCTACTTTGTTCTAACCAAAGCAGATGGGGTCTATTAGCCCATTTTAGTTGTTACTTTGGGATTAACGCTCAGTTGAGTGGTTTTAGCTTTTTAATTATTAGTGAGAGGCCGAGTAATTTGTGCCTATCTACTAATTATCAACTTGCTCTATTTGGGGAATAAAGATGAAACTAGGAGTTTGAACACAAATTCTTAAAATGGAGGTTTTGGGTGTTATTGATGGGGGTGGGAATTTTTTTTTTCTTTGATCTGTGCGCGGGGTTTTCTATTTTAAACATCTTGTAACTTTTTTCTTTTCTCTCAAAAGTTTTTCTTCATTAGTCAAGCAGTTGATATCAACACATTTTTGGATGCAGCTTGCTTTTTGTGATTGCAGATATTTTCAGTGCAATGCTTATTCGTGCTACTGGTCAGCATCTTCAGATGTCTTATTGTCGGAGTTTGAAATCACTGTGCCTTCTTAAACCATCAAAAGTTGCAGGTACTTATAAAATGACTTCTTTAAGTCCCTAGTGTGAAGAGGATGCTTTTAACATTTTATATATTAATAGTACGGTCAACTACCGAGCCAGCAGATTAAAAGCAGTAGTTAGAAAAGCATTACATAACAGAGATGGTTTAAAAATCATGATATTCCAACTATGATATAGGTATTTCTGGATCATCACCTCATTTAATATCATTCACTACATATAGATATGGAAGTGGAGGAGATGGTGGCCTGTGTACTAATGACTAGCGACTCTTGTTTGGTTCCATTTTTAGTTCTCCTTATGAGCTTGATATTTGTAACATTTCAGTTACTCATCACAATAAAAATTTGTATTATGTAATTATAAGTAGGGAACCAAAATGATTAATCTGCTTATGTGATTAATCTGCTTTGTAAATGGTTGCACCCCCTTTGTGCTTTTTATATACATTTTCACTTATAAAGAAAAGCGAAGTATTTAAATGGAGTTTAACTGAAAATGGAAAATGTTACAGTAACACTAAACACTTGGAACAAGCTAGTTAAGTTGCAAAGTACCTTGCAAGCTAGAAATATTTCCATAGACAGTTTAACTGAATCAATAAAGAAGTAATTCTGTTGATAATTGAACACATGATAAACCATTGCCTGGGGACAATACAAGAAAAATCTCTTGTGCTGTATTCGACATGTGACTCTTGATTGACTGGGTTGACAGAGCAAGATCCATTTTAGTTAAATAGTTTGTATAGGTTGCCGTTGTTAATAATGGCACTTTCTATCCCTGCTTAGACTCCCTCCCCTTTTAGGAAGATCATCAAATTGCTGAAATGATAGAAGAAAAGAAGCAAAAAATCATATCTTGACAGGTTGAATTTGGGCCTTTAAATCCCCTCTTGTAAGATTCATTTGTTAATTTGATGAGATACTTTTTTTAATTTTTATACTTTTCACTCAAATGCAGATTGTATATTTCCCTTCTTTCCCCCTTTCTCCTCTCAGATGCTGATGATGAGCATTCTTTTTGTTCTCAGAGATGCTCCCATCTGGAGATATTGCTGCTCTTGTGTACTTATGGAATCCTTTCACAATAGTTTCTTGCGTGGGCTTGTCAACTTCCCCAATCGAAAATCTGGCTGTAATATTATCCCTTTATGGAGCGTCCATGCGTAAGAAGCTAACAATCTTTGCTTATTACCTTGTTAACTGATTTTTTTTCTGTGGTGTCAAATCTATGTTCTATACTTCTGTTGGGAATATTTAAAATTCTCTTAATGTACTACTGCTCTATTTGCTATTGTAGCTGCTGATGGATTTTAAGAAGCTAACAATCTTGATGTACTAATGCATTAGGGGGTTGTAATTTGTGAAAAAAATGCTCTTATTCAAACTCACGATGGAAACAAATAATAAAAAAGAAAAAGAAAAAGCTCATGAACGATTGAAACTACAATTAATATACGTGCTTTGTTAGAATGTTTCTTCAGTACATTCAAGTCATCTAAACATTCATGTCTGCTTTCCATGCAAAGCGCTGCCTATGCACCACTTCTTTGACATACAACTTTTTTTTTGATAAGTAAAATTGTATTTCAAAGGCACCAAGGGGGTGCCACCTGAGTTCAAAAACTATCTATCTACAAGATAGTATATCGAAGAAATATATGAAGTCCCCTTCATTTACGAAAAAACACCCTCTTTCTCTAGAATTGATTGTTTCTTAGTTACTGGTTGTTGGGAAGCTATCTTTCCTAATCTTGTTCAAAAGCTCTTGCTTTGGCCCACTTCGGACCATCACCCTCTTGTTCTTAAAGTGGGGGGTCTTCATTGGGGTTCGATTCCGTTCCGTTTTGAGAATATGTGGCTTTAGGTGGAAGATTTTCAGGATCTCATCAAAAGTTGGTGGCATGGTCGAGATGTGAGAGGCTTTGCTAGTTTCGTGGTGGTCTCAAAATTGAAATATCTAAAAGGGGAGCTTAAAAGATGGAACAATGAATCTCTTGGGAATGTCAACTCCTCAATTAATGCTTTGATGGGGGAGTTGAATGGGCTCGATGAGAAGGAGATTTCTTTGGGTCTCTTGGGGGAGGATAGAGAGAGGAGGGTGTGGGTTAAGAAAGAGCTGTCTTAGCTCATTTGAATGGAAGAAATCTCATGGAGGCAAAAATTTAGAGAAATCTGGCTTAGGGAGGGCGACAGGAACACTAAATTCTTCCACTAGTTGGCAAACGGCCATAGAAGACAACTTTATTGCCTCCATTGAAGTAAGGGATTCGGTGTTTGAGAAGGAGGAAAGTATGAAGGACGCGATTTGTTTGTTCTACAAGTCTCTCTATAAGGAGACTTGCGATTCTAGGCCGAATTTGGATGGCTTGGAGTTTTATAGTATTGACAGTAGAGAGGCAATGTGGATTGAGCGCCCTTTTGAGGAAGAAGAGATTCTTTGTGCTCTTTGGGAGTGTAATGGAGACAAAGCCCTGAGTCCTGATGGCTTTTCTATGACTTTCATCAAGCACAATTGGGAAGTCCTTAAAAGAGGATATTCTCCGGCTCTTTGAAGAGCTTCATTTGACGGGTGAATTTGTGGATAGTCTCAATTCTACTTTTATTGTTTTTATTCCAAAGAAAGTGAGAGCTTCCAATATCAAAGATTTTCGGCCAATTGGCCTTGTGGAGTGCATTTATAAACTCATCTCGAAGATCCTTACTTGTAGGTTGAAGAAAGTTATCTCTAAAGTGGTGAGTCATTTTCAAAATGCTTTCGTAAAGGGAAGACAAATTTTGGATGCTGCTTTAGTTGCTAATGAAGTGGTGGATGCTCATTTAAAAGATGGAGGGGGAGAGGTGATTTACAAGCTAGACATGGAGAAGGCTTTTGATCATGTGTGTTGGAATTTTGTGATTTACCTTTTAAAGAAGATGGGTTTTAGGGAGAATTGGCGTAAATGGATCTTCAAGTGTATTTCTTCGGCTTCCTTTTTGATCCTTATTAATGGTTGTCCTTTTGGGTATTTCAAAGCCTTGAGGGGGTTGAGGCAAGGAGACCCCTTATCTAATTTTTTGTTCATTTTGGTTATGGAGGCGTTGAGCAAAATGTCGGTTAAATCGGTAGATGGTGGGCTATTGAGTGACTTTAAGGTGGGGAGAGAAGGGGTCTTATAAGTGTGTCACACCTTCTTTTTGCAGATGACACAATTATCTTCTGTGGGGCGGAATCTAATCAAGTCTTGCATTTTGGTGTGTTCTTCTTTGTTTTGAGGCGATCTCGGGGCTCAAGGTTAACCTTAATAAGATTGATTTGATTCCTCTCGGTGGAAGCATTAATGACCATTTTCTTGCTAGTTTGTTGGGGTGCAATGTAGGATTGCTTTCTATTACTTATTTTGGTCTGCCTCTTGGAGTTAAGTTTAAAGATATTAGTGTTTGGAATCCAATTGCTGAGAGGTTTGAAAAACAGTTAGCTGGGTGAAAGAATCGCTTTCTATCTAAAGGATTACTCTCATTAAAAGCACTCTTTCTAGCCTCCCTAATTATTTCATGTCTCTATTTCTTATACCTAGTGTTGTGGCTAAGAGGTTGAAGGATATTCAAAGGAGATTCCTGTGGGATCAAACAGGGGAGGAGTACAAATATCATTTGGTGAGATGGGGCAACCGATAGAAAGAGGGGGACTTGGTTTGAAGTCTCTCACCTTATTCAATAAAGCTCTCTTGGGGAAATGGCTCTGGAGGTTTCTAGTGGAGTGGAATCACTTTTGGAGAAAGGTGGTGGAAGCTAAATTTGGGATGGATTTTTGCCGGTGGATGTCAAAAAAGGGGAGGGGGCTTATGGTGTAGGGGTGTGGAAATGGATTAGGAGGGGATGGGAAGACTTGCGTCCTTGTCTCTTAGTGTCGGTGGGTGATGGTAGGAAAACCTAACTTTGGAATTTCATAATTGTGAGAGATAAAGAAGCTTTTATTTCTTCTTGTATCTCGGTGTCTAATGGTATTATTTCATAGGGCGTTCCTTTGATTCGTAATGTTTAAGATTGGGAGGTAGATAGAGTTCAAAGTTTGTTAGAAACTTTGTATAGCCATAATATGGATTTGTCTAAAGAGGATGTGGTTAGATGGATGGATAGATAGGGTAAAGGTTTTGAGGTGAAATCGTTCTATAAGATTCTTGTGGATGGGGATTCCTTGGACGACTATCCCAATTTCTCATGGAAAGCAATTTGGTGTTCTGGTGTCCCAAAGAAAGTATGTTTTTTTTGGTGTGATTTTTGGGTGTAAAGCCACTTGGGAGAAGATACTTATTTTAGATAATTTACAAAGAAGGGGGAAGGTGCTGGTGAACCGTTGTTTCATTTGCAAAAGTTGCGGAGAATCTGTGTTTCATCTTTTGCTGGAATGTTCTTTGGCTAGAGCCTTATGGGAAATGGTTTATAAAGTTTTGGGTGTCTTTGGTTTTTGCCGGCCCCATGAATGATGAAATTTGGGCTTGGAGTGGGTTTCGAACCTCAAAGAACTTTAAGAAAGCTTACTCTATGATTCCCCTTTCTATTTTTTGGTTAGTTTGGAATGAGAGGAATTGTAGAGCTTTTGATGGCATTGAGAGACCTTAGTTGTAATTAGGGAAAGGTGGTTCAATGCCCTTATTTTTTGGGTCATAGGAATTTCTTTTGTACATGAAGTAGATATAGTAGATTTTGTGGAGTTTCTCTCCTATGGATAGCCTTGTACATGGGTTGCACCCCCTTGGTGCGCTTTTTCTTTTTATACAACGTACTTATAAAAAAAGATAGAGGCTGAGGATCTCTTCATTCCATCAAAAGGTCTCCTATTTGACATATGCCCTTTTTTTATTGTTAAAACCTACACACATACCTTGAACCCGTCCACTTAGTGGGCAGAGAAGTGTCCTTACCAACACTCCAAAACTCCCCGTACATATAACTTTAAAATGATTTATAATCTAATGTTTTTCTGCTGTCAATTGGTCAAGTAACTGATGCTTGTGAACATAGAAACAAAGATTAACATAGAACTGTCAGTTGGTTGAGGCTGAGTGGGGCCAAGAACCATCCTAGCTCAGCCTATGGCAAGAACCCCTGTCCAGTCTCAGCCGAGTTTGACTTTAGTTATCTAGTCCTCGAGCTCAGCTTGTTACAAGGTATGGGATCTTGCTGAGTTAGGTGAGCCATATCTCAACCATTTGAAATGTAACGAGTGCAATGATCAGAAAATATCTGGTAATCCGAGTTCAAACTAAGCTTTGCCTCAAAAAAAGTTTGCTGGAATTGGAAAGATTTGGCTATCTTTCCCGATTGATAGTTATGGATGGAATGTCAGTGGGAAATAAAGCACCAACCGAGTATATAGATTATGGAGTTTTGGGCTGTCTTAATCTTGTTATTATGGTCTCAGTTGAGGCAGTAATAGTTTGATCACTCAAACTGATCACATTCAAGGCACCATGGTGAAGTATCTAGCCTGGAGAAAAATTAGTACATATGCGACCAAATTTTAAAGCTTTTCATGGGCCTTTCTGAAGAGGGGGTCCATAGTTTTAAAATTATTTTGGGGGATTTATCTCCCTTTTCTTGCTTTTAGGATTTTTTTTCTCGTGAAAATATTACGTTCTTAAAGTGGTCCATATTGTGTCTCTGTCTTGTGCTGGTCTTACTTGTTATTTTTTTTTAAAAGAATGTTCTGTTAACTTCTGCTGAGTGTGACATAGGGATGGAGGAGGGTGCATTAGGTTGGATTGCCTCATAATCTTTTGTAACTTGGATTCCTAGTAGTCAGTAATGTTCTGTTGATCTGCAGGACTAGTTCCCTTGGCTGCTTTTGGATGGGTCATAGCAACACATTTGTCTCTTTATCCTGGAATTCTGATAATTCCAGTATGCACTGCCCCCACTTTTTGCAGTTCATTATCTAGATGTAGTAAGTTCTTTTAGCAAAATATAATAATTGCTCAATTTCATCCCAGGTGATTTTTCTATTGGGATATGGGCCAGATGCTCCTCCTAGAAAATTGTTCCTACAAAGGAGATGTGGTAAAGATGGAGATAATTCCTCAATTGATGCCTGTTGTCAACAAGAGGAAGTGTTGAACCAAACAAGGATGCCAGGCATCTTCTCATGGAGACCAGTCATGCATTTTATGTTCTGGGCTTCTGTGTGGTCAGTCTATGTTTTGGTTTTATGTGGCGTATCTGTTAAGGAGTATGGTGGTCTGGAAGAAATGATCAAAAGGTTTCACTTTAATATTTTATTGTACTTCATATATATCTACACCACACTATCATTATTTACTAATCTAAAATAAAGAGAGAGAATCTGCATCATGCTATAATGCTATCTGAACTTTGAGCTCTCAATTTAGATTTTTTGTGTTCTTATCAATATTCAGTAGAGGACAGTAGGATATGTGAAAAGATTTGATTTCTCATTTGCTAGCCTAGTATCAATGGATTACTTTATTTGTGAAACTGCTTATAGAAGTGGCTGGTAATATCCTTTCAATAGTATATTACTTATTAAAAAATAATCCTTACAATAATGTAAGAAGTCAGCACCTTGTGTGGCTGAAATTATCAAAGAACTTAACAGCATATGAGAACAATAGGCAGAGCAAATGGTAGAGAAGGCATCCATGTAGCTGACTCCAACTAGTTTGGCATTAAAGATAGTTAAGAACACTAGTGGGAGTGTTCCTATCAAAAGAAAAAAAACACTAGTGAGAATGTTCTTAAAAGTTCATCTTACCGATGTGAAAAAGCTTGAGTTAATGTTAAAGGAAGAACATATATTCATAATGGCATCGTTTGGGACTTACTTTAAGTCCAACTTAAAGCGAAAAATGGTTCCATGTTAAGACAATTTTTTTTTGCTTTAAGTTGGACTTAAAGCAAGTCCCAGACAGAACCAATATAGACTCATGCACAAGGAGTCCTGTACAATCATGTCTGTTTCTTAAATGAGCTTTGAAACCAAAAAAATGAAGGCCCAATTTTGGTGTGTGGCCCACATGAGTCATGGAGAATTGATACTATCACAAACTTCATACCTTCTTTATAGATTCAGAAGATGATTTACTACTGTGAATTCTGTGATTTCCTAAAGTGACATGCTTAAGATTTGAGACGACGTTGGTTATTGAAAAGCAACTCCATAGGAGACAATGTATACCTTCTTTACAGATTGTAATGGGCAAGTAGATGTCATTATGGTAAACAAAGAACATTTGTTCAGGTCTCAATGTTGTAACTGATTTTGATGCTTTTCTCATTTAGCCATTCAATGTTGTATAAAGATAAACCATACTTTCTTCTGTCAAGTAGAAAATTTATGACATAGTTATATGATAAGTTTTGACTGTTCCAATATTTGTGACTGGTTTTTGTAGGACATATGGGTTCATTCTCACTATTGAAGATCTGTCGCCAAACGTCGGTGTTTTCTGGTGAGCCCGAAGTTACCTTTCTTGTATGTAGGATGTGGTATATTTTATTCTGCATTGGAGGTCTTGCACTTGTGCATTCATCTATCTGATGTTTTGTTGCAGGTACTTCTTTGCTGAAGTTTTCGATTTTTTCAGAAATTTCTTTTTGATAGTTTTTCATGTAAATATTCTGTTTATGATATTGCCCTTAGCCATAAGGTTGAACCACCGGCCCTGCTTCCTGGCTTTTGTATACATCGCAATCTCTTCAATTATAAAATCTTACCCTTCAGTAAGTACTTTCCCTGTTTATATAAGTGCTATAATATCTTTCTCCCCAGAACCGAAGTTTGTTGTGAATTCAATCATGAAATATGTAAAAAATTGTCATTTTATTTTTTTTATTGCACATTTGAAGAACATTAATATTAATTTATGTTCTTAGTTAAGTCTTCTAAAATAAAATCTACTTGCACGAATGTGTCAAATACCCATATACATGCGATATACTGTGAAACAGTTTCTTCCCAGTTTGGAAGGCTAAAGGTTACCAACTTTCTTATTATTTTTTTGTAAGTATACTATATTCAGAAACACACCAAGGGGGTGCAATCCATCTACAAAATCATTTACAAGACCAAAATTCAATAAACTCTTAAGAGCTCTTCTTCATTGACAAAGGAAATTAAGGTAGGTGTTTAAATTGTGATCCAAAACCTAGTTCTGAACCATGATGTAATTCTTATTTAATTTCTATTTAGAAAGAAAGATTGTATACGATGAGCTAACAACACGCATATTAGACTAACCTTTGGTCAAAATATTTCACTATGATTTGGTACATTCTTGATTTTGGATATGCATGTTTCTTTGTGGCTATATAATAATCAAGCAACTGCTACTGATATAGGCTGGAGAAATCAGTATTGAGAATAATTTTAAATTTGTTTTTCGTGGGTCACTATTGCAGCCCTCTATAGTCACCATATTTTCAATGATGACAAAGAGCTTCAGTGGTGCTTTTCACTTTTTTTTTTTTGTTTCCTGTTTTCAGAATTATCAATGTTGATAATCTAATTGGTTTTGTTCCGCCCCTCTTGTGGTTTAATTTTTATTAGGTTGGAGATTCAGCTCTATACTTGGGTTTGTTGGGGTGGTTTGTTAATGAATTAGCAGGCAAGTCAGTAGGTCTTTTTGTTACTTATGAACTTTTAACTTTTTCTTTTTCCAATTTAAACCTGTTTTCATATCGTGCAGACATGCAGTTCTCTTTCTTCCTCTTCTGTGGATATGTGGGGGTTTCCCTCCTTAGCCCTGTGATGCACAACCTATGGATATGGAGGGTATGCATCTTCCTGAAGCTCATTGCCAAAGTTGAAAGAGTGTTTAATTTGTGTTATAACTGACTGAAATTTACAGGGCACTGGCAATGCAAACTTCTACTTTGGTACTGCTGTTGCTTATGCTTACTTTCAGGTTTGTTAATCCGATTAAAGATTTTTTTTTCTTTACTATAACATGAGAGCATTAGATAGTTCAAATTGAGAGTCTTCATGAGGACAGAAGTAGCTTTGTTTATATGATTATATAGGTGATGTTATAAAGGTTTATAATGGAATCAGTGTGATTACTATTGTTGTCTTCATTCATCTGCATGATTCTATCCATCCAAACTAATACCAAACAAATATTTCGGCTAGAATGATGATGTTCTAGCGGTTTTATTTTTTATTTTTGCTAATTCCTGTTGATTTTGGAAAATTTCCCTTGAATTCTCAGCCAACTCACCAAATCAAAATTGTAACTTATGGAAGATTTCATTATGACCATATTAGAAGTGTAGTTTTTCCACTAGATTTTATGAGTTCTAAAATATCTTAGCATTTCAACTGCGCTTTTGTTTGAACTCCCCATTTTAATATGAGGCTCTGGTCTAATTGCAATTTAATGATTAAGTGATGGATTGGTATCTTTCAGGAGAAGTAATTGCAGTGCTATCTAATTGAAATTGAACTTCTAGCAGATTTAATTATTACTGTTAGAAATTTAGAATATAAAAGAATAATTGGTTCTCTTCCCATCAACTTAAGCTTTTAGGATAATTGGTAACTCATTTATTCTTAATATGGTATCATAGTTCCACCTCTTGGTTTCGAGTTTGGGATCCCCGTTTTCATTTAATAACCCAGTGCTTTACCCTTTGACATTGGGGCTTTTTACACTTTGGTCCACATGCAAAGGCCATCAATCATAAGAGCACAGTTTGCACATGAGGGCGTGTTAGAATATAAAAGAATAATTGGATCTTTTCCTATCAGATTAAGCTTTGGGATAGTTGGTAACTCAATTATTCTTAATAATAACCATATTTGAAGTGTGATTTTTTAGCATATCAATTGTACTTTCGTTGGAACTCCTTACTCTAGTATGAGGCTATGGTATAATGCAGTTTATCTGAATATTTGGTTGGTTGGTCCTGGCTTTGATCTTTTAGGAGAAATAATGTAGGTTCATGAGAAGTTTGAAGTGATATTTTTGGCACATGACCTAGTTTATTCCATAGTTTAAAATGCTAAAAAGGATATATGTGCTTGAAGTAAGAACTATTTAAGTACAAGCATCTATTCAACTTAAAACCGTTTTTTCTTCAACTAATTGTTTTAGATATAAGGTGGTTTGCTTATGCCATAAATCCTGATGAATGATTCAGATGTAATTGTCAGCTAATATACATATGGAATACTTTGGCTTCAATTCTTGAAACTCTGGCCTTTCTTTCCAGATTATTTTGGTGGTGGAGAGTGTAAGCGCCATTCTCAATCGTGACAGGATGCTGAGAAAGCAATCTGTCATGAAGCCTGAAGACGGCAAATCTTGAAGTCTTGCACCTATACCAAGAGTATTTCTGCATGTTAAGCTTCTCTTGGCACCTCAGAGATCACCAATGTAAACCGCAGTGGTATGTCTTCAATGGCTATTACTCCTATTTTTTGATTTCATGGTGGCGTTCAATTGTGTGAGTGAGTTGTCATAAATTGAGAGGTTGACGCTTGCCCTTGAATCACTGTTTGTGGAAGCCGATTGGATGATTCTTGGGATGTTAACACAATTGAGAAATATATATATATTTTTTTATTATAATTAACACAATTGTGAGATATTATAATCATATTACAGTGCTTTACGCTTTTGCTGTGCTGTAAAAGAGTATACTGTTGGCTCCCAATCATCTTACAACCACAGCAGACACATCTGAAAGGATTGGGAAACTGTCTAGTGGAGGGATTACATTGCATCGTATATAATATAGCATTGGGTTTTTTCTTTTCTTTTTTTTTCCCGTCCTCACCGAAAATAAATTATTGGAAGTAAAAAATGATATTGGTGCCAGGAAAAAATTTCCCAATTTGACTTGCTGCTGTTGGGCCCCAGGCAGAAACGAGCACATTGTTGTGCCCTTTGTATTTTAATTCTCTTGTTGGTAGAACCGATGCCGAGTTGCCAACTTCATCACTGCTGACATCATCGCCACTTGTATTTCCAAAATTAGTTTCTTGAAAGGTCAACTGTTTGACATCGGTTGGTGGGTCATGAATTATGATGAAGCTCCTCACATACATCGGGTCCCGAAGCCCGCTTTTACCCGACAGTTCGGTTTTATAATCAGGATCTCTCAAGCATGACCAAGAAAAGAAAATGAAACTATATTAGGATCTGTGGCAACTAACTACCACTCAGGCACCTCGATAGTACTGATTTTAAACTCTCGTCTTGTTTCCTTTATTTTTTTTCTCAAAGGAAAAACTCGGAAGTTATATTCATAAGTTTTCAGTTGGCAACAATTTTACGATAAATTATGCATGGTCTCAATTAAGTTGCGTTTAAGTCAATCTCATCTTAAGTCTTGTATACCATCACAGAGTTGGAAAGTATGCAAATTTTCACATCCCTCTTGCCATTGCCTCCGTTCCAGATGAATGGTGTGTTTTTCTCTCAATAAAAAACATGTGCAGCCCCTAGAGAGTTTCTGTCGGTTTCTCCTACTCATCAGACACAACTTGGACAGTTTTTCTTAAGTTGGCAGTTGATCCAACGTGTGGGGAAATGTGGGAGATGAGGGAACCGTTACCTCCTTTCTTTAATTCAAATTCATATTTGAGCTGTTCAGGTTATCCATCATGAGCGTTCAATTTAACCTGAATTTCCAATAGGTCAACTATTGCAAAACCTTGTCCGATTAAAAAAGAATTCCACTTGGTTGTTAATATCTAGTTTCATCTTTGATTCTGTTGCTTTCTAGGTTGAGTTCTTGATCTCATCCTCAAGTAATTGGCTTATCGGTTATTTCCTCAATAGTATTTAGATGATATTTGGTAAATTTTTTAAATCTGTTTTAAATCATCTAAGATTAAATCAAGTCTTATTTATCACAACACTTAACTTACCAACCCACTACCTACTTTAAGCAATTTTGCTTAAATCAAGATTTAAAAAATTTCCAGTCTTAATTGTTCTTGTGGACAAATTCCAACTTCTTATGGACATAAGGAGTTTTTGTGGGTTGGGGAAAATTATGTTAGGTTAGAATAAAAAAGAAAAAAGTCTCTTGTTTTCGTTTAGGGTATGTTTAGATCTTAGGGAAATCAAAGGAAAAATTGAATGGAAGAAATGTGAAAAACAAGAAAGGGAACACTTTCGTTTGGATGTTAAAGAAAAAGTTTGAGAAAAATAACACAATATAACAAAACTAAGTGAAAAAGATGGGTTTCAAATGTTTTTTTCCCCATTTTTCTCCATAATTTCCTTCCCTTCACATTTTATGGAATCCAAACAGACTTGAGCTTTCTGCCTAAATTTCTTTAGGCACCTAATTTTTTTACTTTCCTGGAAATATGAATGCTGCAGAGCTTATGTTTCCATTTCATCAATGGCATTTATCTTTGATTTGTAATTTGACATCTTCATATCAGAATCAGATGGATGGGTGTGTTCCACTTTTTTTTGACACTTTTAATGGAAGTGAAGTAAAGTTGACCCATCCCAGTTTGGTATTTTGACTCTTTTATATGAAAGAGATTTTTAACCCAAAGTAGTTGGCCCTTAACCTGCGTAAAGGGTCATGTGCCCTTCAGTGCAAAGAAAACAAAAACATGTTTCCGTGCATGAATTGGAAGGAATTACGTAATTGATTGTTATTAGAAGGAAAGGATTCATAATTACAAAGCTACCTTGGTCAATAGGTCATTGTTTTCTAGGCCATGAATTTATGGATGGCCCCACACGGTCCACACCAATACCTTGCTTAGCTCAAAGGTTATGTGGAAGTTACCTAATTTTGAATACAATAGGTATTATTAACAGACAAAATTAAAAGATTAATGAAGGCTGTTATCCTCAAATGTTGATGGGCTGTCTTAATAGTTGACAGACAACTTGGGCCAATCTTCAATTACGCAGGAAAGAATTGCATAGACTACTTTATAAAATATTTTGTAAAATTTGTTAATGAAAATAGTATTATTCGATCAACTACTAGCCCATTAGGGTGTGGTTCGTCTCTCTCTCTCTCGAACTTGAAGTGCACTGCAACTATAAGGTCAACCCCTACAAACAGACAAGGAGACAAGAGCTTCTCGCTGTATAATAAATTACGAACTGATAAATATGGCCTTTTGACTTAATGAAGAGGATCCTAGTCAGATAGTTGTATTTTAAACGATCGAACTACTAAATCTAGATTAAAATATCACAATTATCGAGCCTGTTGTGGTCATTATAGGTGTTTAAACAAGGATTAATTAGTTATCTCCTCATTCCAGTTAAATTGGAGTGTTAATTATATAGATTAATGCAATTGTTAATCACTTGTATGTCGAGATCATCTATACTATTAATAAAGATATAACATTTTTTTAGTGTTCTTTTTTTTGAAATATCAAAAATACCATCATATAAATATAGATTTATTGTGTTATTAGGTATAAAAATGTAAAACTAATCACCTCATAATATTTACAGTACTCACCTAAGCAGTTACACATTACCCATTTCAAAAATCACTTATATGCAATAACTACCTAAGCATTTGCACACTACCCACTATCGCTTATCTACAATAACTACCAAAGCATTGCACACTACCCACTATCCACTACACACTACGACTTATCTACAATAACCACATAAACAGTTACACATTACACATTTCAAAAACCATTTATATGCAATAACCATCTAAACAGTTACACAGTATTCACTACACACTAATTCACACCTACTTATACTTATTCTCTTATCCTCTTATTTGTTTCTCTGTTAATTATTGGTAACTAATTCGTTGAGCTTAATTTGTTCTTTTTGAATTTCATTAGGTGAGATTATTTTCAATTATCTTTAATTTGTGTTAAGATGCTAGTAGATATAATGCAAAAAACATCAAAGAAAAGACACCAATGTAAATGCCAGATAGAGTGACATGAATATGTAAAATGTTAATAATGGTTTAGAATGATGGCTTTTTCCTTAATTGTTTTGTTTTTTTTATTTAAATTTTAAGCCATGGAGATCTAAGTTCATTTGATTTAGAATAATAAAGTTAAAATTCTTGATACAAACACAACTAAGAGTCTTTTGTTTTATTAGCATCTTCATTAATTTATAATTACATGGAAAATCATATTACATAATTTTTTAAAAATTTATTTAATAAACATACATATACGAGGAGAGAGAAAAAAACATATTACATATTCTATTTCTACTAGTTCATGTTAGAGTTGGTGCATACTTCATGAGACTAGATCTGTAGAACCCCAGACGAATACCGGGGTCCCGTTTCCCAGAGAGCGGGCGGGGGTTAGGGGGTAGCGCTCGCGAAACTTTTAAGCCATGTGCATTAGTCAGGCCTGGTGTTTTGCTTGGCGGTTTGAGCTTGGGCTCATGAAGAGCCATAGTTCTGCAATATAACGGAAATCCTACTTAGACCCTAATTAGGACATCTTAAGTTGCATATAAATACTCTTTATGTACTGAGCATACATTGTAATATAAATATTTGTGAGGTTGATAATAAGAAACTTCTGACAGGATGTAGCCCTATTCTTGGGTGAACCTAGGTAAATTTTGTCTTTTTTTCTTTCTATTTATAATTTGTGTGATTGACAGGTCTTGAATCTTTCAATTGGTATCAGAGCCAGGTTTTCAAGGATTAACGATCAGAGATGTCGATTGGATCACGGATTGAAATCGAGAAGTTCGGAGGGAAGAGCTTCGAGTTATGGAAACTGAAGATTGATAATCTACTCGTGGATAGGGATCTATAGACGGTGATAGTCGATGAGATACCAAAGAGTAAGGCATCCACGACAGAGGCATCGTCGGTGGTGGTTTCGACATTATCTTTAGTGACCATCAAGGAGTGGGAGAAACTCGATCGGAAGGCACGAAGTTTGATTCGGTTGTGCCTGGCTGATTCTGTCTTGATAAATGTTTCTAGAGAAAAGACTACGAAAGATCTCTGGAAGAAGCTGGAAAGCCTTTATCAGAGTAAATCTCTGGTAAATAAACTATTTCTGAGGAAGAAGTTGTACAATCTTCGGATGGCTGAGAGTGATTCTTTCTATGTTCATCTACATGAGTTCAACACTTTGATAGGTCAGTTATTATCTATTAGTATTGATGTGACGGATGATGATAAGGCTATTACGCTGCTCTGTTCACTGCTTGATTCACGAGATAATTTGATAGTTGCGATTGGTAGTGGTACGACTGATGTCTTTTGAGAATTTCATGGCAACCCTATTATCTGAGAAGATGAGGCGGCAAGGTACAAAAAACTCATCAAAAGAGGCTTTGTCTGTGAGAGGGCGAACCCATGATAAAGACTACAAGTGGTCTGGTGATAAACCCAAGTTCAGGGGAAGATCGAAAAGTAAGGATAAATTTGGGTTGAAGTGTTGGAAGTGTAGGAAGCATGGGCATCTAAAGAATGAGTGCAGAAGTAAGGGTATGAACCCTGAAAAAACAAACAGGCAAGATATCAGCTTCAGGTAACAGGAACCAGTATGATGATGATGCTGGTGACTTAAATATGACATCTTATTTAGCTCAATCAGATCAGAGTGTTTGGATAATTGACACAAGAGCATCATTTCACATAACACCTCACAAGGACTGGTTTCGTGAGTATGAAACCTTTGATGGGGGAAATATTTTATTGGGAGATAACTCTTTGGTGAAAATTATTGGTCGTGGGAAGGTAAAGTTGAGGATGAACAATGGGACAATAAGAACATTTCCAAGCGTGATGCATATTTCGGGTCTCAACAAGTACCTAATATCAGTCAGCAAGATGGCAGATGAGGGAGTGAATTTCAACTGTGACAAAAATTCATGCAAGATTACTTATGGATCGTTAGTAATTGCACGAGGTGTTCGGTATGGTATGTTGTACAAGTTTTTGGGAAATATAGTACAAAGTCAGTGCAATGGAGGTTTTATCTCTAAGAAGGTGACTGATGATGAGGTAACGTCCTCTATGTTGTGGCATCAGAGGCTTGGGTATATCAGTGAAAAGGGACTCTTTAATTTATCGTCAAAACAGATGGTGAAGGGAGTCCCATATTGCTCTATGGGATTCGGTTTCTGTGAGTATTGTCTACATTGCAAGCAGAACCGTGTGAGTTTTAAGTCCACTGGCACGAGGGCAAAAGGTATTCTGGATTTAATATATAGTGATGTGTTTAGGCCAGTTCCAGTCCAATCTCTTGAAAAATCAAGGTATTATGTCTCTTTCATTGATGATTTTTCAAGGTATGCATGGATTTATTTCATTAAGAGTAAAGCTGAAGCATTTGATAAGTTCTGTGAGTTTAAAGCATTGGTAGAAAATCAGATGGAAAGAAAGATAAATGTACTGAGAACAGATAATGGAGGGGAATTTTGCTTAGACAAGTTTAAGCAATTCTGTGTGGTAAACGACATTGCAAAACAGAAAACAACTCCATATACACCTCAACAGCATGGGGTGGCCGAGAGACTCAATCGGTCACTCATGGAGAAATCAAGAAGTATGTTGAGTTGTGCAGGCTTGGGGCTGGAGTTCTGGGCAGAGGCTGTAGCTACGGCATGTTATCTGAAGAACAGGTCACCTACATCAGCTTTACAAGATCAGACACCGTTTCAGGCATTATTCGGGAAGAAGTCGAGTTTGACTCATGTTAGGATGTTTGGGTGTGATACTTATATGCATGTGCCAAAATAAAAGAGGAACAAACTTGACAGCAAATTAGTGAAGTGCATCTTCATTGGTTATAAGGATGGGGTCAAGGGGTACAAGTTATGGAATCCAGAAAACAAGAGTACAGTTTACAGCAGAGATATTGTGTTCAGGGAAACATAAGGGGATGTGGTGTCTGTCTAAGATGTACCGGAACAGCCAAAACAAGTTCAAATTGATCTTAGTCCGGGAGATAAAGAGTGGGAGACTACCTTACAGACTGCATCAGATACTTCAGATACCGAGTCAGTTAGGTCTGAGCAAGATATTCATGTTTATGATGTAGAGGATGAGGATTCAGATGTTGGCTCGGAGGTAGAGACTACGCCTGTCATAAGGAGATTGACACGGGTTAGGAGACCAACCATAAGGTATTCCCCTAGTGCTTGCAGTGCATTATATGCTTTAAATATTACTGGTGATGATCCTAGCATAGTGAAAGAGGCAAGGACCTCGGAGGATGCAAATCTGTGGGAGGATGCTATGAAAGAGGAGATGAAAGCACTGCACAAGAATGAAATATGGAGCCTTGTGAAATTTCCTAAAGATAGGAAGAAAATTAGGTGCAAATGGATTTTCAAAAAGAAAACAAATGCTGATGGAATAGTAGAAAAGTACAAGGCACGTCTGGTTGCAAATAGGTACTCACAAATAGAGGGAATTGACTATGGGGAGATAATTTCCCCGGTAAAAAAGTTAACATCTATCAGATGTGTCTTATCCATGGTAACTGCTTATGATCTAGAGGTTAAGCAATTGGATGGGAAGACAACTTTCCTTTATGGGGACTTAGAGGAGAAAATTTACATGAAACAACCTGAAGGCTTTGTGAATAAAGGCAAGGAAGAGTTGGTTTATAAATTCAAAAAGTCTCTGTATGGACTAAAGCAGTCACCACGGATGTGGTACTAGAAGTTTGAAACATATGCCATTCAGCTTGGGTTCACTGGCAACTATGCTGATCACTGCGTCTACGTGAAAAGGTTAGGGGTTGATTTTGTCATTTTAACCTTGTATGTGGATGATATGCTGTTGATTGGAAATAGTAGGAAGATGATTAGCACTGTGAAGGCATTGTTGGCAAGACAGTTTGACATGAAAGACCTAGGGCCAGCAAACTTTATCTTGGGCATACAGATAAAGAGGGATTGTGAAAATCGAAAACTATGGCAAAGTCAAAAGAAGTATATTGAAAAAGTGTTGAAGAAATTCAACACGTCTGACAGCAAGCCGGTAGTGTAACGACCCATCCTGGGTTGGCCACCTCCGAGACGGTGTCATCACAGTTTGAAAATCCCAGCACGACACATATATGCAACAATAAAACTAATACTAACAAATTTTTTTACTGAAATCCTCAACCCTCAACAGGAGGGGTAAATAAATCTGATATTAACTTAAACGTAATATACAACGACACAATGCATGAATATTTACAATTAAATATTTTATTTATTTCATTTTCTCATTTGTCTGTGGATATTGACACGTACGTGGCTTACAGAAAATGTTTTTGTTTGGCTTTCAACCCACCAGACTATTTGTCCTGACTGCTACCTGAAATCATTGTACAATGAGGGGTAAGCTTCACAAACTCAATGAATTTAATTTACTAAAAGTATTCTATCTGCATAATCAGCCCATTTATATTTAAACATTTATCTATTATACAATTGGATAATAACATATAGTCTAACATTTAAATAATTACTATCACATCATACGTCTATGTCTTTTTCTCACTGTAACTGTCTCTCTCTGTGAGACTCATTTATCTACAAATAATTGCACAATATCCACAACATTTCAGTAATAAAAGATTAACATGTAAAATAGATGCAATGCATGAATTATTATTATGGGAACGTCTTCTCACATGTCGATATGTTTTTATTATCTTAGACCGACCTCCTTGTAATACCCATAATCGTAAAGTAAAGATAAAGAAGTAATTTAATAAATTTGACATTAAATTAAAATAATATATTTACACAAAGGATTAGTATTAAATAAAATTGTTCTTTTTTATAAAAAAGGACATGGACGTCATTAAAAGAAAAGAAAGAAACAATGAATGAAAAAAAAGGGACGTGAAATGTCCAAAGTGCAGAGGAAGAAAGAAAAAAAAAATATGGCGACAAGTGTCGCCACCCGTCACCAACCGAGACAGCCTTGTTGCATGTGAGGCAGCAAGGCTGCTGACGAAGCTAACAAATGAGATTTGTTTCAAAGTGCAACTGATGCACAAATTTATATATATATACATACAAATATTAAGTAACCGTAATTATACTTAACCAAAAATTCATTAGTTTCTTTTCAATCATTCGTTTTCTTTAAAAACTTGGAGACTCAAAGAAATGTTGAAATAACAAAATTTTGAAAGGATTTATTACGGAATTTTATAGAGAATCACGGAAAGCTGTCAGAAAAATAGAAGTTGTTAACGATCTACAACCAGGGAGAATTTTTGAGAGAAACGGGAAATGCAAGGAGGTGATCCACGGGTAGTTTTAAGAGCTACATCGTGAGTTGGATTTACTTTAAGTAGTCTAAATAAAAATCAAATATCTAGTGATAATATTAAAATAAATTATTAGCTTATTTTTTGGTGATAGATAAATATTTGGTTAATAGATATGATGTGAATATTGAACTCGTAGAAAAATTATTATGTGAGAAGAAATATTATTAGAATAATGAGTTGATTTAATAATAATAGTGCTAAATAAATTCTTAATGAGCTATGGTTGATGTTTTGATATGAATTTTGAGGAGATGAATTTTAGTGGATCTTGACAAACTTTGATGGATGATTTGATGTGAAATTTAGTGGATCTTGACAAACTTTAATGAATGATTTGATGTGATTTAGGATGAGAGAATTTTGGTAGAATTTTTATATAAATTGAGAAAAATCAGGATAATCAATTTAGATATTTTGAGTTCATGTTGTTTTTATATTACTGTTTAGATGCATATTTCACATCATTGTTCATATGCATATAAATTAATTTAAAAGAAAAGAACCGGGAAGGCAGCCGGTCTAATTGAAAAATAGTGACAACCAATATATGTGTGAAATAAAAGGGACACCGTGACAACCGGTATATGCTGAAAAAAATTCCGTGGCAGCCGGGACAAGCTGCAAAGAAAAGAACCGGGAGGGGGCCGGTCTAAGATAATAATAACTTGTCGACAGGTGGGAAGACGTTCCCATCGTAATCATTCATGCATTACATCTGTTCTAATTATTGCTTGCATCATTGAAATGTTGATGTGTGGTGTGTTATTATGAAATTGTTTATAGATGAATTGGTCTCATAGAGAGAGACAGTTATGGTGAGAAAGAAACAGAGAATGATAAGAACCATCTAAATGGTGGACTTATGATGTGAACCTCATTACGAGGTAATTAGGAGATAATTGATGATCTTAAGGTGAACCAGTGAATGAGAATAAGAGATTGATAGAGAATGAATCTTATGACATGTGTAGTGATAGTTGAAAGTTATCATCAAGTTATGTGAAATATAAATGATTTAATATAAAAAGGGCTATTATGCAAACTGAATACTTTTAGTAAATTTAATTCACTGAGCTTGTGAAGCTCACCCCTCATTGTGCAATGATTTCAAGTAGCAGGCATGACAAATAATTTGGTGAGTTGAGGTTAAGAAGAAATCATTTTCTGTAAGTCACGTACGTGTCAACATCCTCAGACTAAAGAGAAAAGAAAAGAAAATATTATTTGTAAATATTCATGCATTTTATGTTGTATCTAATGTTTAAAAGATCAGATGGATGTAACTCCTCTGTTGAGGGTTGAGGATTAAGGATTGATGTAAAATTTTCTATTGGTTTTATTTATTTTTATTGTTGCATATATGTGTCGTGCTAGGATTTTCAAAATGTGATGACACCATCTCGAGGGTGGCCAACCCAGGATGGGTCGTTACAATTTTAGTATCAGAGCATTTGGTTTTATGATTCTGTAGACTGCATAAAAAGTAAGAAAGTGAAAGATTAAAATAAATTATATTTTAATGAACAGTCTGAGGATGACATGTGGACGCGTTAAAGCTAGAGTTAGAGTTGTTGATTTGAGAGGGCGTGATAGGCCCCCAATATTTTTGAGAAGTCGAGGTTGAGTCTGAATTTGTGGTTCCTAGAAAGGAACATGTTGATAGTATGATTGATATTAGTAATATAATTGATATTAGTAAAGGTGTGAGAGAATCTAAAGTTGAAAGAGATGAATTAAGATAAGCTCTTACACATGATCTTAAGAAAATGAATGTAACAGATGATAGAGTTGATAACTTATAGCATTGACTTGAGAAACAGGCTAGAGTAGTGCCTGAGGTTGTTAATCCAGTAATAGTAAATGTCCAAAAAGGGAAAAGTGAGTTTATGTAAGAGATGCAGGGAGATTGTTAAGTTGAATACTTTGTTGTTTAAAGGATTTATAAACCCTTTTAAGCCTTAGTTTTGGAAGAAACATGTAGAGAGATTATTTGGTATTTGTACCAGTAACTGACAGGCAAATGGTTGCCTTTGCTTCATTTGAGTTAGAAGGAGAAGTTTTAGAATGATGAGAGGATATCCTTCCTAAGGTAAGTGCAGATATTGATAGACCCTTAACCTGGAATAGGTTTATGGAGGTTTTCCTTGATAAATACTTTCCTTGGAACTTTAGAGCCCAACAAGATAGAAATTTTGTTTATTTGAGGTAAATGGGTTGATTGTGGTTCAGTATGATAGCAAATTTGTGGTTTTATTAATGGTTGTACCGGAAATGGTAGACTTAGAGTAGAAGAAGTGTAAGAAATTTATAGATGAACTATGTTTTAAGATTTGATCAAAACTATCTTACATGAGGCACGTGAATTATGTGTGGACACAACATTTTAGATTAAGACGGATGTGATGGAATTTAAAGGAAGGAGGAATTGGCAGAAGAAGTCTAGATTTGAGGAACCCAGATGTGGTGCCAGTATGAGTGTGCAGGGTAGGAGACCACCTAGAGGAGGTGTTCTTTGTTACAAGAAACTAAAGTACAGAGTCAGAGGCAAGTATGATCTGTTGCTTGAGTAGCTCAGATTAATATTGGTGGACCCTTAGATTTGGAGACAGGTTATGAGAACTGCGAGTCATGGCAGAGGAAGTAACTATGCCACCAAGGGAAAGTGGTAATTTGATATAGGATTGAGAGACAGAAGTTTATTATCGATATATTCAGATAATATATTTTATCTCAGAATTGTTAAAATTTGAAGTGCTTTATGTGTAGAGAAGGTGGACATATCGATATTGGTTGATCTTGGTACAACCTATTCTTTTACATCCAGTATTCATATGAAGTCTTTTGAAGTATATATTAGTCCTTGGATGCATAATATTCTGTTGAAGTTCCCATTAGAGATAGAGTGATAATCATACATGTTTACAAGGGTTGTGTGATTCATATCAGTGATAGAGAATCTGAAGCTGATTTAGTATCTTTGAATATGATATAATTTCATTTAATTTTAAGAAAGAATTGGTTGTCAACGTATTACGATTGGGTTGTTTGTTCCAAAAAAAAGGTAGTGTTCAAGATATGGACATCAGGAGTGTAACTTTCAGAGAGAACATAAAATACTCTCGAACTATCTTATTTTTACTCTGACGACTAGTAGATGGTTGAAGAAAGGATATGAGAAGTATTTGGTATACACAATGAACTCTAAAAAGGAAAATGAGAAGTTAGAATAAATCTTAGTGGTGAAAGAATATTCTAATGTGTTTTGTGATGAGCTGTCTAGGTTGCCTCCCAGTAGGGAGATTTATTTCTTCATTGATATGATATCAGGATCATCACATATACCTATAGCACTCTACAGAGTGACACCCAATGAGTTAAGAAAGTTGAAAGTTCAAGAATTTTTAGATAAACAATTTATCAGACCTAATGTATTTGGGGAGCCTCTGTGCTGTTTGTGAAGGAAGAAGATAGAGCGATGAGATTCTGTATAGATTATAATAGTTGAATAAGAACAAATACCTTTTTCCAGGATAAATAAATTTTTTGAGCAGTTGCGAAGAGTGAGAGTGGTTTTTTAAGATAAACATGAGATTAGGTTATCACCAACTGAGGAGAGAGAAGGTAGACGTGCCAAAGACTGCTTTTAAGACACGTTATGGTTATAAACTTTTTGTGATGTTATTTGGATTAACTAATGTTCCAAAAACATTCATGGACTTGATGAATAAAGTGTTTAAACTATATCTTAACAAGTTTATGATTATATTTGACTTGCTGATATAATCTAAGAAGGAAGAACAACATGTGAAACATTAGACAATGTGTTGGAGATTCCGAGGAGAGAGAAATCATATGCAAATTTCTCTAAGTGTGTGTTGGCTGAATGAAATAACTTTCTTGGAACATGTAATATCAGGAATTGGCAAACAGTTGATCTACAAAAGGTAAAGGCAATATTAAGTTGGGAGAGACCAACTAATGTGATTGAGATTAAAATCTTCTTAGGGTTAGCTGATTTTTATAAAAGACTCTTTCAGAATTTTTCTATTATTGTAATACTGTTGCATAGACTAACCAGGAAAGAGGTGAGATTTGTCTAGTAAGGGAAATGTGAGAAATTTTTTTTAATTACTAAATGAGAAATCGACTACAGCTCTAGTATTGGTGTTTCCTTTTGGTGATAAAGAATTTGTGGTGTATAGTGATACGTCACATCAATGATTGGGATATATGTAACAGGAAAGTTGTGGCCCGTACTTCTAGGCAATTAAAGAATTCATAATGGAAATTACCCTATTCATAATTCAGAGTTGGCTGTTATAGTGTTTACTTTAAAAGATTGGAGGCATCATATGTATGGAGCCACTTGTGAGATATTCATTGATCATAAGAGTTTAACATACTTACCTACCCAAAGAGAGTTGAATTTGAGGCAAGGATGGTGGATGGAGTTGATTAGTAACGATGATTGTACAATTCATTATCATTTAGAAAATGCGAAAGTGATAGCTGATGCATGGAGTAGAAAGTCTACAAGAAGTTTAACTGCTATTAGGAGTCCTGATGTGAAATTGATAATAGATTTAAGAGAGATAATAATGAATTTGAATATCAATGATAGAGGATCATGACTAACAAATTTGGTTGTACAGTCATCCATAGTGAAATGTTTAAGAAATGCAAGGTAGAGATGAAGAGATAGAAAAGATTAAGCATTGAGTGCTTACCAGAAAGCAGTATTAGTTCAAAATTTGAAATGAGGGTATTTTGGTATCAGAACATAGATTGTGTTCCCAATGAAGTGGAGTTGAGAAAGAAGATGTTGATGCACTCAAGTAGCAATAAGATGTATAGAGAATTGAGACAGAAATTCTGGTGGTTAGGATTGAAGAAGGATGTAGCTAAGATTGTGAGGTTGTGTGGAGTACCTTTGATCATAATGTCAAATAGAGATGCTAAATTTACATCTTGGTTTTAGAGAGGCTTTCAAAAAGCCACGGTTACATAGTTGTAATTTAATATAAATTTTTTCATGCTCAGACTGGATTTTTAGAGTAGTAGAAGATATGTTAAGGACAAATGTGATGAATTTCTTAGTAAGTTGGGATGCTTACATACCATCGATTGAAGTTGTTTATAATAATCAGTATCAAATTGGTATTGGGATGGCACCGATTGAGACATTGTATGGTCGGGGGTGTAGAACTCCTATATGTTGGGAAGAAATCGGAGAGAAATATATCTGGTCCATCAATTATTTGAGTTAACAATTGAGGGGATCAAATTGATTAGAGAGAAACGTAAAGCAGCACAGAGTAGATCGAATAGCTATGCTGACACTAAGAGAAGACCTCTTGAGTTTCAAGTAGGTGATTGGGTGTATTGAAAAATATCTCAATAAAAAGGTGTATTGAGATTTAAACAGGAAATGAAAACTGAATCCGAGGTATGTGAGACCCTATGAGGTTGTTGAGAAAGTTTAGGCTTATATTCAAGTATCAGGGAGAAATTTAAACAAAAAAAACAAAACTTGTATAATAAAAATAATTTCATTAGTTTAAGTTTTGCGGCGGAATAAGGATGTTGAAGAAATTATGTGAAAGTGTGAGACAATTATGAAAAAGTATTATTCACTTCTGTTTCTGAAGTTAGGTAAGGAAATTTCGGGGATGAAATTTTTGTAAGATGGGTAGAATTGTAATACCCGTAATTGTAAAGGATAAATAAGTAATTTAATAAATTTGACATTAAATTAAAATAATATATTTACACTGTAGCTCGAGGTTTCAACCCAAGAGGGGGGGTGAATTGGGTTTTTAAAAACTTTTGCGGAATTTATACAAGTTTATAAAAACTGATAAGCAACAAATAATTAATACAAGTAAAAAGCTGTAAATAAAGAGTTTAAGGGAAGAGGATGCAAACACAGTTATAGTGGTTCGGAAATATCGGATTCGTTCCGACCCTACGTTCACTCTCTTCAAGGAACTCCTTGAAGTAATCCACTAAGAAAACTTAGTCGCACAACTTAGCCGGGTGTTGCACAAACCGTACACAAGCAATTTACAGGAATTGCTTAAACCGAAAAATCCCCTTCCTTTCGGAAGTTTCCCCTTCCTCTCAGAAGTAATCCCTTTACAAAGATGGTGTAAAGTAAAAGGTAGAGAGACAACAAATGAAAGCTTATTACAACAGAAATGTCTCTCTTTCAAAGTAAAGCTTGAAGAAATGGCTCAATAAGATTATTTCAAAGCTTTTTGTGTTTCAAGAGTATAAAAACTTGATTATATGAGATCAACTCTTTTTGAATATATGCTTCCTTATTTTTGAAAGCTTTGCTGAATGGGTTTATATAGCAATCAATTAATATGGCCGTTTTGGACTTTAATTTGAAAAAGATTTACTTTAAAACGTTCAGATTTGGATTCCAACGGTCATATTTTTGAATTACCAGTCGACTGGGTCGAGATACCAGTCGACTGGGTTCACTTGAAAAATACTCGTTTTCAGACCTTCTGGGTATCCAGTCGACTGGTATATATCACCCAGTCGACTGGGGACTTTCTGTCCATTTCACCAGTCGACTGGGTTGATTCATCCAGTCAACTGGGAAATTACTGTTCAAAGTACCAGTCGACTGGGTTAATTCATCCAGTCGACTGGGTACCTTCTGACCCTTATACCAGTCGACTGGTATATGTACCCAGTCGACTGGGTTATCTTCCAACCCAGTTTTTCTTCTGTTTTTCATCAAAAACATTTAAAAATAATGGTTTTAGAAAAACCTTTTGTGTTTGAGCCATTGAACAAGCTAATACAATGTATGAGTAAGACTTACATTGGTTCTAAACCTTAAGACCTATTCTAGATCTTCAGTCTTCACTTGATACTTGATTTGGTTCGAGTTTTTGCACTTTGATCCTTGGTTGAATGTGTTTGATCCTTAATACAACTTAGTTTAAACATGTTAGTTAAATAACAGTTGTGTTTTGCCATCATTAAAATATGGGCGAGGGTCAACAATCTCCCCTTTTTTGATGATGACAAAACTAATAATGTAAAAACAGTTTAAAAAACTAAGTGTTAAGATTTTACAAAAATTTGGACAGAGTCTCCTCTGTTTTTCGAGTAAAACCACCCTGTAAACAAGCAAACACAGTTTATATTTCTTTCAACCAATCCAGAATTAAACTCAACAATTCAAAAATCAGTTTTACAAAGATATGGAGCAACGCTCCCCCTAAATCTATGCATTGGTTGCGTTTTACTTAGATTTTCTCAGTTTTACAAAGATATAGAGCAATGCTCCCCCTAAATCTGTGCATTGGTTGCGTTTTACTTAGATTTTCTCGTTTTTCTCATTTTTCTCCACCGTTTTGACAACAGCAACCAAAAGGGGCTAAAAAATAAGCTACTTGGCTAATACAGTCAAATAGGTTATAAGAATACAAAGAAGTACGCGAAGATTTGGCTTCATTTGAATTTCAGAAGCCTTCCCGGAAAGAACCGGAAGTTTTTCAAGCATAAAAGTATTTTATACCAGTTTTAGTGACCAAACAGATATTTAAAACAATTCTAACATATCACAAATAGCGTAAATAAATGCAAGAAATATGGCTAATAGTATTACATCATCATAGAGAAAAAGTCAATACAAGCAGGGCTTCATAGAGCCATAACTAAGAAAAACATACATAAGATGTCCGTGCTATGTGACAAAGACTGGAAAAACACTAAGAACTGATAAAAGAAAGGGACTCATGGTGCGGGAGAGTCCGAGCTGTCACGAAGAAGTTCCCTAATCTCAGCTAGGGAACCTTCGGTGTGCTCTCGATGTAATTCGAAGTCGTCCCGTAGGTGGTCTATGGAGGAGCTCAGCCTCTGGTAATCAGACTGCATGGACTGAAAACCAGACTCCATCATCATCTGAAGACTCGTGATAGCTCGTAGGATGTCACCATAACCAGTTTGACCAGTACTCGAGTCACCAATGGGAGGTGCTCGGGTATTCGTCTCCATCTCAGCAGCCGTATCAGCATCCTCATCACTGTCACTCGCATCCTCTCGGATCCTTAGGCGCTTTCCGGCCTTTGGATAGAGAACCCTTCACGAACAGTACATCCCATCTTCTTCAGAGATGAGATGTTGATGATATCCGTCAATCCGATATCCTGAGCCTCGGAGGCAGGCAAAGGTACCCGAAAGTGCTGGAGGATGAGTGTAATGAGCATCCCATAAGGAAGACACCCTGAGTCGTTTGCTTCGCCGTTTATCATGTTGGCGAGCAGCAGAGGATATATATTAAAGTGGGCCCAGATTTTAGGCACCAAATCAATACCGTATCTATTTTAGATAGATACCCTCGTCTCCCGAGTCTTGGGTGGATGGTCCAACTGACAATCAATTGAAACATCTTTGAGTCGAGGGGCAAGTCACTACATGTGTGAAATATAGTGGGTCTGTACACATAGTTAGGGTCACCCCTGACTATCCGACAGGCCTCCTCAACTTCAACGTTGTCTAGCCATCCATCCAGACTCCATTGAACCCCCCTTATCGGGATTCTCAGAATGCTCATCAAGAGGTCAGTGTTGACCTCAAACTCCACACCGCTAACTCTGGTTCTGAATCTCAGAGCCAGAGGACTGGGTTCACCAAGTTCGCATAGAACTGGTGAATCAGTCGCGGGTAATATTTTTCATGAATTCTGACCAGTGGGGTCAGATTTATTGCCTCAAAGGCTGGTAGAATATCGAAATTACCATGACGAATGGAGTCGAAATCAACGACTCTACCCGTCATGATTTTCTTGTGACGGATTATAGAGTTATACCTCTTATGAGCCGCTGGGCTGTAAAACAGAGTCTGCTCCAACTCTGTTCTGGGCTCCTTGCTGGATGACCCTGCTGCTCCCTTCCCTTTCGACTCTGAACCTGAAGGTTTTGAAGATCTTGGCTTTTTGGGCGCATTAGGTCCACTAGTTGGGAGTTTTATATGGATTTTGTCACTCATTTTGGAGAAATTTGAAGTTTTTGGAAAAAGAAAATTTGGTAAAAATGAGAGATTTTAACCGTAAAAAGTTAAAAATCTCTTTAGGAATGAGTAGATCGGTGTGTTTAGAAGGGATTTGGATGGTTTTTTGATCAAAAAGATGAATTTTTCTAGAGAGAGAAAGCTTGGGCTTTTTGAAAATGGCGTAAAAATGACGAAAATGAACAGTCCCTTTTATAGAATCGCGATACCAGTCGACTGGGTAAATGTACCAGTCGACTGGGCCCCTTTGTAAAGATGAACAGTTTCTTTACCAGTCGACTGGGTAAACGTACCAGTCGACTGGGTTAACTGGCAGAGAGTTACCAGTCGACTGGACTATTTTTACCAGTCGACTGGAGGACAAAGGTTTTTCAAAAAGTTGGCTCCAAACAGGATTTAATCTTATAGACGACTGGAGAAGACTTACTAGTCGTCTGGTTGAATTGGCAGAAAGTTACCAGTTGACTGGGTCAAAATTATCAGTCGACTGGAATATCTGGCAGAGACTTACCAGTCGACTGGGTCATATGTACCAGTCAACTGGACTCTTAGCAAAATTTCCAGTCTGGTATTTTAAGCACGAATTTGTTTATCTATGACATTTTTGAGTGAAGGAAATAATTAAAAAATGATTAATACTCTTTCACTCAATGTCAAATATGCAAATGATGAAATAAGATGCAATCAAACATTCAGTTTATCAAAATCAAGCAATCCCATCAACATTCTAATCTTACAAAAACTAGCTTCACTTAAGG
Organism: Bretschneidera sinensis; assembly: GCA_023935145.1. NCBI lineage: Eukaryota > Viridiplantae > Streptophyta > Magnoliopsida > Brassicales > Akaniaceae > Bretschneidera > Bretschneidera sinensis. The sequence continues at coordinate 12,802,200 of CM043703.1, forward strand.
GTTTTGTAAGAATATCAGCTATTTGATCTTCTGAAGGTATAAATTCTAATATTATATCACCTTTTTGAGCATGATCTCTTAGGAAATGATGTCTCATCTCTATATGCTTGGTTCTAGAGTGCTGAATAGGATTTTTGGTTAGGTTGATGGCACTAGTATTATCACAAAATATAGGAATATTTTTGAGACTCACGCCATAGTCTTCTAGTTGTTGTTTCATCCATAGTACTTGGGCACAACAACTGCCAGCTGCTACATATTCCGCCTCAGCGGTTGATAGCGCAACTGAATTCTGCTTCTTGAAAAACCAAGAAGTTAACATAGCACCTAAGAATTGGCATGTTCCACTTGTGCTTTTTCTATCTAACCTACATCCAGCAAAATCAGCATCCGAATATCCTACTAGCTCAAAAGATGATTCTCTAGAATACCATAATCCTATGGTTTGGGTTCCTTGCAGATATCTAAGGATTCTTTTTACTGCAACTACATGTGATTCCTTAGGATTAGATTGAAATCTAGCACACATGCATACACTGAACATTATATCAGGTCTACTTGCAGTCAAGTACAGTAAAGCACCAATCATGCTTCTATAATATTTAGAATCTACAATTTTACCTCCTTCATCAAGATCAAGTTTGGTGGTTGTGCTCATAGGCGTTCCAATTTGCTTTGAGCTTTCCATCCCGAACCTCTTTAGTAGATCTTTGACGTACTTTTGTTGATTGATGAAGATACCACCTTTTAGTTGCTTGATTTGCAGTCCAAGGAAGTAGGTAAGTTCTCCCATCATGCTCATTTCAAATTCACCTTGCATGCACTTTGCAAACTCTTGACACATAGATTCATTAGTAGCACCAAATATAATATCATCAACATATATTTGAACTATCAGAGTGTCATTTTTGTGAGTTTTTGTGAAGTGAGTTGTATCTATTCTACCTCTTACAAAATCATTATCAATCAAAAATTTACTTAGTCTTTCATACCATGCCCTTGGAGCTTGCTTCAACCCATATAGAGCCTTAGAAAGCTTGTAGACATGATTTGGAAGACTAGGGTTTTCAAAACCAAGAGGTTGTTCAACATAAACCTCTTCTTCTATAAATCCATTTAAAAAGGCACTTTTCACATCCATTTGAAATAGTTTAAATTTATTAAAGCATGCAAAGGCTAATAACATTCGAATAGCCTCTAATCTAGCTACGGGAGCATAGGTTTCATCAAAATCTATTCTTTCCTCTTGGTTATATCCCTTAGCAACTAGTCTAGCCTTATTTCTAGTTACTATACCATTTTCATCCATTTTATTTCTATATACCCATTTAGTTCCAATAATTGAATGATCTTTAGGTCTTGGAACTAGTTCCCAAACATTGTTTCTCTCAAATTGATTTATCTCTTCCTGCATTGCAATTATCCAATCATTATCTTTTTCAGCTTCTATAAATATCTTAGGTTCTACTTGAGACAAATAAGCTACAAAATTGCAAATATTTCTAATGGAAGAGCGAGTTCTTACCCCTTGTGAAGGATCACCAATTACTTGATCAATTGGATGATGATTTACATACCTCCAATCCTTGGGTAGATTTCCCTCTTGTTGACTTGAGGATGGTTGGTCCAAATTTGGAGTTGTCATCCCTTCATTTGTTTGAGTAGAACTCACTTTTGGGTCAACAATGGAAGTAGGAGTTTCCATTCTTGGAATAAAATCTGCATCATCTTTAAAGGAAACTTCTCCACTACTCATTGGGTTAGATTCATCAATAGTTACATGTACAGATTCTTCTACTACTAGAGTTCTTTTATTAAAAACTCTATAAGCCTTACTAGTTGTTGAATATCCTAAAAATATCCCTTCATCAGTTTTGGAATCAAATTTACCCAAGTTAGTTTTATTGTTATTTAAGATGAAGCACTTACTACCAAAGGCACGAAAATAGGAAATATTGGGCTTTATCCCTTTCCATAATTCATATGGTGTTTTATCAAGTAAAGGCCTTATCAAAATTCTATTTAAAATATAGCAAGAAGTATTCACGGCTTCAGCCCAAAAATATTTTGGTAAATTATTTTCACAAAGCATTGTTCTTGAAAATTCTTCTAGAACTCTATTTTTCCTCTCAACAACTCCATTTTGTTGAGGAGTTCTAAGAGCTGAAAAGTTGTGATTAATTCCATTTTCATCACAAAATTTTGAAAAGCTTTGATTTTCAAATTCTTTGCCATGATCACTTCTTATGCTTGAAATACAAATTCCTTTTTCATTTTGTACCTTTTTGCAAAACTTTTCAAATCCTTTGAAAGCTTCATCTTTATAAGCAATAAAAATAACAAAGGTATATCTTGAATAGTCATCAACAATAACAAGAGCATATTGATGGCCTCCTAGACTAATGGTACTAATTGGACCAAATAAGTCCATATGCAAAAGTTCCAAAGGTCTAGTAGTTGAGACTACATTTTTTGCTTTAAAAGATATCCTAGATTGTTTTCCCATTTGACAAGCATTGCAAATTTTGTTTTTCTCAAAATTGATTTTAGGAAGTCCAATAACTAAATCTTTTCTTGAAACAATTTTTAGCAAGTTCATGTTTACATGACCAAGCCTTCTATGCCATAGCCATTGATTTTCACTAAAGGCAGGAAAACATTTTTCATTAACGGAATGCAAAGATTTCAAATCAACTATATAGACATTTTCATGTCTATGGCCAATGAATTTGATCTTGTTGCTCTTGATGTCTATAACTAGACAATGAGAGGTCTCAAATGTGACTTTATATCCTTTGTCACATAATTGACTAATGCTAAGTAAATTTGGCTTAAGGCCTTGCACTAGCAAAACATTATCTAGGGTTGAGAAATCATTACCAACTTTTCCATGCCCGATGATCTTTATTTTAGTATTGTCTCAAATGGTCACAAGTCCACCATCTCTTAGAGTTAGCTCATTGAATACGCTTTTATCACCGGTCATATGCTTCGAGCAACCGCTATCAAGGTACCAACAGTTACCTTTCTCTTTGGTGTGAAGACAAATCTATATCACACAAGGATATACGATAGCACTTTTAGGTACCCAAAATTTCTTGGGTCCTTTGGGGTTAGTCCTGGAAAATACGGTTCCTTTTGGGACCCATACTTTCTTAATATGTGGTACTCTATGAACAAGTTGATGATGTACAATCCTAGTATTATAGTCATAGAAATTTCTAGGGAATCTTACATGTGCATTCCTATAATCCTTAGGATGATAGTTCCTAGGATACATGTTTCTAAGGTAAGGGATATGAAAATGCATGTCATTTCCAGAAAATGAACGATGATGCATTCTAGGATACATGCTAGCATATGTATGCAAGTTATTTCTAGAATAGCCATGATGGTGATTCCTAGGATGAGCAGAATGCATTCTTTGATTATACACATTGTTCCTAGAATGAACATGATGATTATTTCTAGGGTGTGTATGAGCATTTCTAGAATGAGCATACAAATAAGCATGAGTATTTTTAGGATGCTTCAATTTAGTATGATCATTTAAGTTTCTAGACTTCCTCGGATTTATCAAGGGAGTGCTTTTAACAAGGTTATGAGCTTTTGAAGTAGAAGCTCCATCTACACAGGAGGCTTTCATGAATAAGCTCTCTTTTGTTTTTTGTTTTCCCAATGGAGAATATCCTACACCAGATTTTCCTCCACTTAATCTTTGGGAAGAAAGCACTTCATCAAGTTTTTCTTTACCAAGCATAAGTCGAGATATAGTGCTGTTTAATTCAGAAATTTTATTTTTCAAATTCTCATTTTCATCTTTAAGAAAATCTTGAGACGAATTATACAGTAAAGATGATAATTTTTCTTTTTCTTCTCTAAGAACTATCATTTCTTTAGAAAGAGATGATACTTCTTTCTTAAGAACAAAATTTCTAGAATCAAATTTCTTTAATTCTTCATGCATTTCATTTATGACTTCTAGCAGTTCTTCACTACTAGTAACAATATTATTTTTTGAAGAGGGAGAAGAAGTTACCTCACTTTCATCATCGATTGCCATCAAACAAAGGTTGGCAATTTCTTCGTATCCGATTTCTTTGTCTGATGACTCATCTTCTTCGTCATCGCTCCAGGTAGTTGCTACCATAGCTTTCTTCTTGAAACCCTTGTATGGTTTGCTTGAAACTGGACAGCTAGCTTTTATATGTCCTGGCTTCTTGCAGCCATAGCACATAAGTGGTTCCCTTTTTGAGGTGGGATCCTTTGAGTAAGGTTTCTTGCTTTTCTTCAAGAACCTATGGAATCGTCTGGTGATTAAAGCCATTTCACCATCCTCTTCACTGCTCTCTGCTTCTTGTTCTAATTCCTTTTCTTTGTTGCTCGTAGAAGCTTTGAGAGCAATTTGCTTTTTCTTCTTCTCATCATCATTGACGATGGGAGTCATTTCTTCCATCTCGTATGTCAATAATGACCCAAGCAGCGTCTCAACATCAAGCTTGTCAAGATTTTTGGCCTCTTGAATGGCAGTCCTCTTTGGTTTCCATTCTGGTGGCAGAGATCTTAAGATTTTTCTGGTTAGTTCAACTTCCTCAATATTCTTGCCAAGCAATTTTAAACCATTTATAATAGTAGTGAATCGTGAGTGCATTTCGGAAATGGTTTCGTTAGGAGACATCTTAAAAGATTCATACTCAGAAATTAGCATGTAAATTTTAGACTTTTTTACTTCACTTGTTCCTTCATATGTGACTTGCAATTTATCCCATATTTCTTTAGCAGAAACACATGCAGATATTTTGTTATATTCAGAAATATCTAATGCACAATGTAGCATGCTTGTTGCTCTGCTATTGAGAGACATCGTTCTACAATCCTCGTCAGTAAACTCAGTTTTGAGTTTAGGCATTGTATGAAGAGTCTTTCCAATAACTATTTCTTTTAAGGGAATTTTAGGTCCCTCTTCTATAATTCTCCATAGATTGTAATCTTGTCCTTCGACGAAGATTTTCATTCTATTTTTCCAGTAGTTATAATTTGATCCATTGAACAATGGTGGTCTAGTATAAGAGTGTCCCTCAGAGTAGCTATTTGCTGCCATTGGATCAACTCTAGGAATTTAAGCCTTATAAAGAGAACGAGGCTCTGATACCAATTGTAGCTCGAGGTTTCAACCCAAGAGGGGGGGTGAATTGGGTTTTTAAAAACTTTTGCGGAATTTATACAAGTTTATAAAAACTGATAAGCAACAAATAATTAATACAAGTAAAAAGCTGTAAATAAAGAGTTTAAGGGAAGAGGATGCAAACACAGTTATAGTGGTTCGGTAATATCGGATTCGTTCCGACCCTACGTCCACTCTCTTCAAGGAACTCCCTGAAGTAATCCACTAAGAAAACTTAGTCGCACAACTTAGCCGGGTGTTGCACAAACCGTACACAAGCAATTTACAGGAATTGCTTAAACCGAAAAATCCCCTTCCTTTCGGAAGTTTCCCCTTCCTCTCGGAAGTAATCCCTTTACAAAGATGGTGTAAAGTAAAAGGTAGAGAGACAACAAATGAAAGCTTATTACAACATAAATGTCTCTCTTTCAAAGTAAAGCTTGAAGAAATGGCTCAATAAGATTATTTCAAAGCTTTTTGTGTTTCAAGAGTATAAAAACTTGATTATATGAGATCAACTCTTTTTGAATATATGCTTCCTTATTTTTGAAAGCTTTGCTGAATGGGTTTATATAGCAATCAATTAATATGGCCGTTTTGGACTTTAATTTGAAAAAGATTTACTTTAAAACGTTCAGATTTGGATTCCAACGGTCATATTTTTGAATTACCAGTCGACTGGGTCGAGATACCAGTCGACTGGGTTCACTTGAAAAATACTCGTTTTCAGACCTTCTGGCCTTCTGGGTATCCAGTCGACTGGTATATATCACCCAGTCGACTGGGGACTTTCTGTCCATTTCACCAGTCGACTGGGTTGATTCATCCAGTCGACTGGGAAATTACTGGTCAAAGTACCAGTCGACTGGGTTAATTCATCCAGTCGACTGGGTACCTTCTGACCCTTATACCAGTCGACTGGTATATGTACCCAGTCGACTGGGTTATCTTCCAACCCAGTTTTTCTTCTGTTTTTCATCAAAAACATTTAAAAATAATGGTTTTAGAAAAACCTTTTGTGTTTGAGCCATTGAACAAGCTAATACAATGTATGAGTGAGACTTACATTGGTTCTAAACCTTAAGACCTATTCTAGATCTTCAGTCTTCACTTGATACTTGATTTGGTTCGAGTTTTTGCACTTTGATCCTTGGTTGAATGTGTTTGATCCTTAATACAACTTAGTTTAAACATGTTAGTTAAATAACAGTTGTGTTTTGCCATCATTAAAATACGGGCGAGGGTCAACATACACGAAGGATTAGTATTGAATAAAATAGTTCTTTAAAAAAAATGGGACATGGACGTCATTAAAAGAAAAGAAAGAAAGAAAAAAATTAATGAAAAAGGGGATATGAAACGTCCAGAGTGCAGAGGAAGAAAGAAAAAAAACTAAAAGTTTTTTTAAAAAATAGAAATAAAAATATGGCGATAAGTGTCGCCACCCGTCACCAGCCGAAACAGACGAAGCTAACAAATGAGATTTGTTTCAAAGTGCAACTGATGCACAAATATATATATATATAGACACACACACACACACACACACACACAAATATTAAGTAACTGTAATTATACTTAACCAAAAACTCATTAGTTTCCTTTCAATCATTTGTTTTCTTTAAAAACTTGGAGACTCAAAAAAATGTTGAAATAGCAAAATTTTGAAGGGGTTTATTGCGGAATTTTATAGAGAATCACGGAAAGCTGTCAGAAAAATAGAAGATGTTGATGATCTACAACCGGGGGAAATTTTTTAGAGAAACGAGAAATGCAAAGAGGTGATCCACGGGTAGCTTTAAGAGCTACGTCGTGAGTTAGATTTACTTTAAGTAGTCTAAATAAAAATCAAGTATCTAGTGATAATATTAAAATAAATTATTAGCTTATGTTTTGGAAATATATAAATATTTGGTTAATAGATATTATGTGAATATTGGACCCGTAGAAAAATTATTATGTGAGAAGAAATATTATTAGAATAATGAGTTGATTTAATAATAATGGTGATAAATAAATTTTTAATGAGTTATGGTTGATGTTTTGATATGAATTTTGAGGAGATGAATTTTAGTGGATCTTGACAAACTTTGATGGATGATTTGATGTGATTTGAGGTGGATCTTGACAAAATTTGATAGATGATTTGATGTGATTTGAGATGAAATTTAGTGGATCTTGACAAGGTTTAAGGAATGATTTGATGTGATTTGGGATGAGAGAATTTTAGTGGAATTTCGATATAAATTGAGAAAAATCAGGATAGTCAATTTAGATATTTTGAGTTCATGTTGTTTTTATATTACTATTTAGATGCATATTTCACATCATTGATCATATGCATATGCATTAATTTAAAAGAAAAGAACAGAGAAGGCAGCCGGTCTAATTGAAAAACAGTGACAACCAATATGTGCTGGAAATAAAAGGGACACCGTACTAGCTGGTATATGCTAGAAAAAATTTCGTGGCAGCCAGGACAAGCTGCAAAGAAAAGAACCGGGAGGGGGCCGGTCTAAGATAATAACAACTTGTCGACAGGTGGGAAGATATTCCCATCATAATCATTCATGAATTGGTCTCACAGAGAGAGACAGTTATGGTGATAAAAAAATAGAGAATGATAAGAACCATCTAAATGGTGGACTTTATGATGTGAACCTCATTACAAGGTAATTATGAGATGATTGATGATCTTAAGTGTTGACCCTCACCTGTATTTTAATGATGATAAAATACAACTGTTAGTATACTAACTAAGTGTAGTAAGCAACAAAAGCATTCAACCAAGGATCAAGGTGCAAGAACTCAAACCGAATCAAAGTATCAAGTGAAGACTGAAGAACTAGTATAGGTTTAAGGTCTTAGAACCAATGTAAGTCTCACTTATACATCGTAATAGCTTGTTCAATGGCTCGAACAAAAAAGGTTTTCTAAACCGATCGTTTTAAAACAAATATTTTAAAATTAAAACATAAAAACTGGGTTGGAAGACAACCCAATCGATTGGGTACATATACCAGTCGACTGGTATATGAGACAGTGTGTCTCCAGTCGACTGGGTCATTCATACCAGTCGACTGGTAAAATGGACAGTAAGTCTCCAGTCGACTGGATACCCAGAAGGTCTAAAAACGAGATTTTTTCAAGTGAACCCAGTCGACTGGTATCACCACCCAGTCAACTAGTAGTTCAAAAATATGACCGTTGGACTCCAAATCTGGATGTTTTAAAGCAAATCTTTTTCAAATTAAAGTCCTAATGGCCATATTATTTGATTACTATATAAACCCATTCTATTAAGCTTTCAATATACAGCTGCACACATTCAAAAAAAGTTGATCTCACACAATCAAGTTATTATACTCTTGAAACTTGTTGACCCTCGCCCGTATTTTAATGATGGCAAAACACAACTGTTATTTAACTAAAATGTTTAAACTAAGTTGTATTAAGGATCAAACACATTCAACCAAGGAACAAAGTGGAAAAACTCGAACCAAATCAAGTATCAAGTGAAGACTGAAGATCTAGTATAGGTCTTAAGGTTTAGAACCAATGTAAGTCTCACTCATACATTGTATTAGCTTGTTCAATGGCTCAAACACAAAAGGTTTTTCTAAAACCATTATTTTTAAATGTTTTTAATGAAAAACATAAGAAAAACTGGGTTGGAAGACAACCCAGTCGACTGGGTATATATACCAGTCGACTGGTATATGGGTCAGAAGGTACCCAGTCGACTGGATGAATTAACCCAGTCGACTGGTACTTTGACCAGTAATTTCCCAGTCGACTGGATGAATCAACCCAGTCGACTGGTAAAATAGACAGAAAGTCCCCAGTCGACTGGATGATATATACCAGTCGACTGGATACCCAGAAGGTCTGAAAACGTATATTTTTCAAGTGAACCCAGTCGACTGGTATCTCGACCTAGTCGACTGGTAGTTCAAAAATATGACCGTTGGACTCCAAATCTGAACGTTTTAAAGTAAATCTTTTTCAAATTAAAGTCCAAAACGGCCATATTAATTGATCGCTATATAAACCCATTCAGCAAAGTATTCAAAAACAAGAAGCATATATTCAAAAAGAGTTGATCTCATATAATCAAGTTTTTATACTCTTGAAACACAAAAAGCTTTGAAATAATCTTATTGAGCCATTTCTTCAAGCTTTACTTTGAAAGAGAGACATTTCTGTTGTAATAAGCTTTCATTTGTTGTCTCTCTACCTTTTACTTTACACCATCTTTGTAAAGGGATTACTTCCGAGAGGAAGGGGAAACTTCCGAAAGGAAGGGGATTTTTCGGTTTAAGCAATTCCTGTAAATTGCTTGTGTACGGTTTGTGCAACACCCGGCTAAGTTGTGCGACTAAGTTTTCTTAGTGGATTACTTCAAGGAGTTCCTTGAAGTGGATGTAGGGTCGGAACGAATCCGATATTGCCGAACCACTATAACTGTGTTTGCATCCTCTTTCCTTAAACTCTTTATTTACAGCTTTTTACTTGTATTAATTATTTGTTGCTTATCAGTTTTTATAAACTTGTATAAATTCCGCAAAAGTTTTTAAAAACCCAATTCACCCCCCCTCTTGGGTTGAAACCTCGAGCTACAATTGGTATTAGAGCCTCGTTCTCTTTATAAGGCTTAAATTCCTAGAGTTGATCCAATGGCAGCAAATAGCTACTCTGAGGGACACTCTTATACTAGACCACCATTGTTCAATGGATCAAATTATAACTACTGGAAAAATAGAATGAAAATCTTCGTCGAAGGACAAGATTACAATCTATGGAGAATTATAGAAGAGGGACCTAAAATTCCCTAAAAAGAAATAGTTATTAGAGAGACTCTTCATACAATGCCTAAACTCAAAACTGAGTTTACTGACGAGGATTGTAGAACGATGTCTCTCAATAGCAGAGCAACAAGCATGCTACATTGTGCATTAGATATTTCTGAATATAACAAAATATCTGCATGTGTTTCTGCTAAAGAAATATGGGATAAATTGCAAGTCACATATGAAGGAACAAGTGAAGTAAAAAAGTCTAAAATTTACATGCTAATTTCTGAGTATGAATCTTTTAAGATGTCTCCTAACGAAACCATTTCCGAAATGCACTCACGATTCACTACTATTATAAATGGTTTAAAATTGCTTGGCAAGAATATTGAGGAAGTTGAACTAACCAGAAAAATCTTAAGATCTCTGCCACCAGAATGGAAACCAAAGAGGACAGCCATTCAGGAGGCCAAAAATCTTGACAAGCTTGATGTTGAGACGCTGCTTGGGTCATAATTGACATACGAGATGGAAGAAATGACTCCCATCGTCAATGATGATAAGAAGAAGAAAAAGCAAATTGCTCTCAAAGCTTCTACGAGCAACAAAGAAAAGGAATTAGAACAAGAAGCAGAGAGCAGTGAAGAGGATGGTGAAATGGCTTTATTCACCAGACGATTCCATAGGTTCTTGAAGAAAAGCAAGAAACCTTACTCAAAGGATCCCACCTCAAAAAGGGAACCACTTATGTGCTATGGCTGCAAGAAGCCAGGACATATAAAAGCTGACTGTCCGGTTTCAAGCAAACCTTACAAGGGCTTCAAGAAGAAAGCTATGGTAGCAACTACCTGGAGCGATGACGAAGAAGATGAGTCATCAGACAAAGAAATCTGATACGAAGAAATTGCCAACCTTTGTTTGATGGCAATCGATGATGAAAGTGAGGTAACTTCTTCTCCCTCTTCAAAAAATAATATTGTTACTAGTAGTGAAGAATTGCTAGAAGTCATAAATGAAATGCATGAAGAATTAAAGAAATTTGATTCTAGAAATTCTGTTCTTAAGAAAGAAGTATCATCTCTTTCTAAAGAAATGATAGTTCTTAGAGAAGAAAAAGGAAAATTATCATCTTTACTGTATAATTCGTCTCAAGATTTTCTTAAAGATGAAAATGAGAATTTGAAAAATAAAATTTCTGAATTAAACAGCACTGTATCTAGACTTATGCTTGGTAAAGAAAAACTTGATGAAGTGCTTTCTTCCCAAAGATTAAGTGGAGGAAAATCTGGTGTAGGATATTCTCCATTGGGAAAACAAAAAACAAAAGAGAGCTTATTCATAAAAGCCTCTTGTGTAGATGGAGCTTCTACTTCAAAAGCTCCTAACCTTGTTAAAAGCACTCCCTTGATAAATCCGAGGAAGTCTAGAAACTTAAATGATCATACTAAATTGAAGCATCCTAAAAATACTCATGCTTATTTGTATGCTCATTCTAGGAACAATGTGTATAATCAAAGAATGCATTCTGCTCATGCTCATCCTAGGAATCACCATCATGGCTATTCTAGAAATAATTTGCATACATATGCTAGCATGTATCCTAGAATGCATCATCGTTCATTTTCTGGAAATGACATGCATTTTCATACCCCTTACCATAGAATCATGTATCCTAGGAACTATCATCCTAAGGATTATAGGAATGCACATGTAAAATTTCCTAGAAATTTCTATGACTATAATGCTAGGATTGTGCATCATCAACATGTTCATAGAGCACCATATATTGTTAAGAAAGTATGCGTCCCAAAAGAAACCGTATTTTCAAGGACTAACCCCAAAGGACCCAAGAAATTTTGGGTACCTAAAAATGCTATCGTATATCCTTGTGTGATGTAGATTTGCCTTCACACCAAGGAGAAAGGTAACTGTTGGTACCTTGATAGCGATTGCTCGAAGCATATGACCGGTGATAAAAGCGTATTCAAAGAGCTAACTCTAAGAGATGGTGGACTTGTGACCATTGGAGACAATACTAAAATAAAGATCATCGGGCATGGAAAAGTCGGTAATGATTTCTCAACTTTAGATAATGTATTGCTAGTACAAGGCCTAAAGCCAAATTTACTTAGCATTAGTCAATTATGTGACAAATGATATAAAGTCACATTTGAGACCTCTCATTGTCTAGTTATAGACATCAAGAGCAACAAGATCAAATTCATTGGCCATAGACATGAAAATGTCTATATAGTTGATTTGAAATCCTTACATTCCAATAATGAAAAATGTTTTCCTGCTTTTAGTGAAAATCAATGGCTATGGCATAGAAGGTTTGGTCATGTAAACATGAACTTGCTAAAAATTGTTTCAAGAAAAGATTTAGTTATTGGTCTTCTTAAAATCAATTTTGAGAAAAACAAAATTTGCAATGCTTGTCAAATGGGAAAACAATCTAGGATATCTTTCAAAGCAAAAAATGTTGTCTCAACTACTAGACCTTTGGAACTTTTGCATATGGACTTATTTGGTCCAATTAGTACCATTAGTCTAGGTGGCCATCAATATGCTCTTGTTATTGTTGATGACTATTCAAGATATACCTTTGTTATTTTTATTGCTTATAAGGATGAAGCTTTCAAAGGATTTGAAAAGTTTTGCAAAAAGGTACAAAATGAAAAAGGTACTTGTATTTCAAGCATAAGAAGTGATCATGGCAAAGAATTTGAAAATCAAAGCTTTTCAAAATTTTGTGATGAAAATTGAATTAATCACAACTTTTCAGCTCCTAGAACTCCTCAACAAAATGGAGTTGTTGAGAGGAAAAATAGAGTTCTAGAAGAATTTTCAAGAACAATGCTTTGTGAAAATAATTTACCAAAATATTTTTGGGCTGAAGCCGTGAATACTTCTTGCTATATTTTAAATAGAATTTTGATAAGGCCCCTGCTTGATAAAACACCTTATGAACTATGGAAAGGGAGAAAGCCCAATACTTCCTATTTTCGTGCCTTTGGTAGTAAGTGCTTCATCTTAAATAACAATAAAACTAACTTGGGTAAATTTGATTCCAAGACCGATGAAGGGATATTTTTAGGATATGCTACTACTAGTAAGGCTTATAGAGTTTTCAATAAGAGAACTCTAGTAGTAGAAGAATCTGTGCATGTAACTATTGATGAATCTAACCCAATGAGTAGTGGAGAAGTTTCCTTTAAAGATGATGCAGATTTTATTCCAAGAATGGAAACTCCTACTCCCATTGTTGACCTAAAAGAGAGTTCTACTCAAACAAATGAAGGGATGGCAACTCCAAATTTGGACCAACAATCCTCAAGTCAACAAGAGGAAAATCTACCCAAGGATTGGAGGTATGTAAATCATCATCCAATTGATCAAGTAATTGGTGATCCTTCACAAGGGGTAAGAACTCGCTCTTCCATTAGAAATATTTGCAATTTTGTAGCTTATTTGTCTCAAGAAGAACCTAAGACATTTATAGAAGCTGAAAAAGATAATAATTGGATAATTGCAATGCAGGAAGAGATAAATCAATTTGAAAGAAACAATGTTTGGGAACTAGTTCCAAGACCTAAAGATCATTCAATTATTGGAACTAAATGGGTATATAGAAATAAAATGGATGAAAATGGTATAGTAACTAGAAATAAAGCTAGACTAGTTGCTAAAGGATATAACCAAGAGGAAGGAATAGATTTTGATGAAACCTATGCTCCCATAGCTAGATTAGAAGCTATTAGAATGTTATTAGCCTTTGCATGCTTTAATAAATTCAAGTTGTTTCAAATGGATGTGAAAAGTGCATTTTTAAATGGCTTTATAGAAGAAGAAGTTTATGTTGAACAACCTCTTGGATTTGAAAATCCTAGTCTTCCAAATCATGTCTATAAACTTTCTAAAGCTCTATATGGGTTGAAGCAAGCTCCAAGGGCACGGTATGAAAAACTGAGTAAATTCTTGATTGATAATGAATTTGTAAGAGGAAGAATAGATACAACTCTCTTCACAAAAACTCACGAAAATGACACTTTGATAGTTCAAATATATGTTGATGATATTATATTTGGTGCTACTAATGAATCTATGTGTCAAGAGTTTGCAAAGTGCATGCAAGGTGAATTTGAAATGAGCATGATAGGAGAACTTACCTACTTCCTTGGACTGCAAATCAAGCAACTAAAAGGAGGTATCTTCATCAATCAACAAAAGTACATCAAAGATCTACTAAAGAGGTTCGGGATGGAAAGCTCAAAGCCAATTGGAACGCCTATGAGCACAACCACCAAACTTGATCTTGATGAAGGAGGTAAAACTGTAGATTCTAAATATTATAGAAGCATGATAGGTGCTTTACTGTACTTGACTGCAAGTAGACCTGATATAATGTTCAGTGTATGCATGTGCGCTAGATTTCAATCTAATCCTAAGGAATCACATGTAGTTGCAGTAAAAAGAATCCTTAGATATCTACAAGGGACCCAGACCATAGGATTATGGTATTCTAGAGAATCATCTTTTGAGCTAGTAGGATATACGGATGCTGATTTTGCTGGATGTAGGTTAGATAGAAAAAGCACAAGCAGAACATGCCAATTCTTAGGTGCTATGTTAACTTCTTGGTTTTCCAAGAAGCAAAATTCAGTTGCGCTATCAACCGCTGTGGCGGAATATGTAGCAGCTGGCAGTTGTTGTGCCCAAGTACTATGGATGAAACAACAACTAGAAGACTATAGCATGAGTCTCAAAAATATTCCTATATTTTGTGATAATACTAGTGCCATCAACATAACCAAAAATCCTATTCAGCACTCTAGAACCAAGCATATAGAGATTAGACATCATTTCTTAAGAGACCATGCTCAAAAAGGTGATATAAGATTAGAATTTATACCTTCAGAAGATCAAATAGCTGATATTCTTACAAAACCCTTAAGTGAAGCTAGTTTTTGTAAGATTAGAAAGTTGATGGGATTGCTTGATTTTGATAAATTGAATGTTTGATTGCATCTCATTTCATCATTTGCATGTTTGACGTTGAGTGATAGAGTATTAATCCATGTTTAACTATTCCCTTCACTAAAAAATGTCATAGATAAACAAAATCGTGCTAAAAATTCAGGACTGGAAATTTTACTCAGGATCCAGTCGACTGGTAAATGCTCTCCAGTCGACTGGTAAGTCTCTGCCTGTGTTTCCAGTCGACTGGTACGTTTAATCCAGTCGACTGGTAACTCTCTGTCAAAACTTCCAGACGACTGTTAAGTCTTCTCCAGTCGTCTATAAGATCAAATCCTGCTTGGAGCCAAATTTTTTTTAATACCCCTTGTCCTCCAGTCGACTGGTAAAGATAGCCTAGTCGACTGGTATCTCTCCGTCAGTTGACCCAGTCGACTGGTACGTTTACTCAGTCGACTGGTAAAGAAACTGTTCATCTTTTCAAAGGGACCCAGTCGACTGGTATCGCGATTCTATAAAAATGACTGTTCATTTTCGCCATTTTCAAAGAGCACAAGCTTTCTCTCTCTAGAAAAATTCATCTTTTTGATCTAAAAACCATCCAAATCCCTTCTAAACACACCGATCTACTCATTCCTAAAGAGATTTTTAACTTTCTACGGTTAAAATCTCTCATTTTTATCAAATTTCATTTTTTCCAAAAACTTCAAATTTCTCGAAAATGAGTGACAAAATCCGTATAAAACTCACAACAAGTGGACCTAATGCGCCCAAAAAGCCAAGGTCTTCAAAACCTTCGGCTTCGGAGTCGAAAGGGAAGGGAGTAGCAGGGTCATCCAGCAAGGAGCCCAGAACAGAGTTGGAGCAGGCTCTGTTTTACAGCCCAGCGGCTCATAAGAGGTATAACTCTATAATCCGTCACAAGAAAATCATGACGGGTAGATTCGTTGATTTCGACTCCATTCATCATGGTAATTTCGATATTCTACCAGCCTTTGAGGCAATAAATCTGACCCCACTGGTCAGAATTCATGAAAAATATTACCCGCGACTGATTCACCAGTTCTATGCGAACTTGGTGAAACCCAGTCCTTTGGCTCTGAGATTCAGAACCAGAGTTAGCGGTGTGGAGTTTGAGGTCAACACTGATCTCTTGATGAGCATTCTGAGAATCCCTATAAGGGGGGTTCAATGGAGTCTGGATGGATGGCCAGACAACTTTGAAGTTGAGGAGGCCTGTCGGATAGTCAGGGGCGACCCTAACTATGTGTACAGACCCACTACATTTCACACATGTAGTGACTTGCCCCTCGACTCAAAGATGTTTCAATTGATTGTCAGTTGGACCATCCACCCGAGACTCGGGAGTCGAGGGTATCTATCTAAAATAGATACGGTATTGATTTGGTGCCTAAAATCTGGGCACCACTTCAATATATATCCTCTGCTGTTCGCCAACATGATAAACGGCGAAGCAAACGACTCCGGGTGTCTTCCTTATGGGATGCTCATTACGCTCATCCTCCAGCACTTCCGGGTACCTTTGCCTGCCTCCGAGGCTCAGGATATCGGATTGACGGATATCATCAACATCTCATCTCTGAAGAAGATGGGATGTACTGTTCGTGAAGGGTTTCTCTATCCAAAGGCCGGAAAGCGCCTAAGGATTCGAGAGGATGTGAGTGACAGTGATGAGGATGCTGATACGGCTGCTGAGATGGAGACAGATACCCGAGCACCTCCCATTGGTGGCTCGAGTACTGGTCAGACTGGATATGGTGACATCCTACGAGCTATCACGAGTCTTCAGATGACGATGGAGTCCGGTTTTCAGTCCATGCAATCCGATTATCAGAGGCTGAGCTCCTCCATAGACCACCTACGGGATGACTTCGAGTTACATCGAGAGCACACCGAGGGTTCCCTAGCTGAGATTAGGGAATTTCTTCGTGACAGCTCGGACTTTCCCGCACCATGAGTCTCTTTCTTTTATCAGTTCTTAGCGCTTTTTCAGTTTTTGTCATATAGCACGGACATCTCATGTTTGTTTTTTTTCTTAGTTATGGCTCTATGAGGCCCTACTTGTATTGACTTTTTCTCTATGATGATGTAATACTATTAGCCATATTTCTTGCATTTATTTACGCCATTTGTGATATGTTAGAACTGTTTTAAATATCTGTTTGGTCACTAAAACTGCTATAAAATACTTATATGCTTGAAAAACTTTCGGTTCTTCCCGGGAAGGCTTCTGAAATTCGAAAGAAGCCACATCTTCGCGTGCATCTTTGTATTCTTATAACCTATTTGACTGTATTGGTTAGTAGCTTATTTTTTATGTTATGCCCCCCTTTGGTTGCTGTTGTCAAAACGGGGGAGAAAAATGAGAAAAACGAGAAAATCTAAGTAAAACGCAACCAATGCATGGATTTAGGGGGAGCATTGCTCCATATCTGTGTAAAAATGTTTATTGATTGGTTGAGTTTAATTCTAGATTGGTTGAAAGAAATATAAACTGTGTTTGCTTGTTTACAGAGTGGTTTTACTCGAAAAACAGAGGAGACTCTGTCCAAATTTTTGTAAAATCTTAACACTTAGTTTTTAAAACTGTTTTTACATTATTAGTTTTGTCATCATCAAAAAGGGGGAGATTGTTGACCCTCGTCCGTAATTTAATGATGGCAAAACACAACTGTTATTTAACTAACATGTTTAAACTAAGTTGTATTAAGGATCAAACACATTCAACCAAGGAACAAAGTGCAAAAACTCGAACCAAATCAAGTATCAAGTGAAGACTGAAGATCTAGTATAGGTCTTAAGGTTTAGAACCAATGTAAGTCTCACTCATACATTGTATTAGCTTGTTCAATGGCTCAAACACAAAAGGTTTTTCTAAAACCATTATTTTTAAATGTTTTTAATGAAAAACATAAGAAAAATTGGGTTGGAAGACAACCCAGTCGACTGGGTACATATACCAGTCGACTGGTATATGGGTCAGAAGGTACCCAGTCGACTGGTACTTTGACCAGTAATTTCCCAGTCGATTGGATGAATCAACCCAGTCGACTGGTAAAATGGACAGAAAGTCCCCAGTCGACTGGATGATATATACCAGTCGACTGGATACCCAGAAGGTCTGAAAACGTATATTTTTCAAGTGAACCCAGTCGACTGGTATCTCGACCCAGTCGACTGGTAGTTCAAAAATATGACCGTTGGACTCCAAATCTGAACGTTTTAAAGTAAATCTTTTTCAAATTAAAGTCCAAAATGGCCATATTAATTGATTGCTATATAAACCCATTCAGCAAAGTATTCAAAAACAAGAAGCATATATTCAAAAAGAGTTGATCTCATATAATCAAGTTTTTATACTCTTGAAACACAAAAAGCTTTGAAATAATCTTATTGAGCCATTTCTTCAAGCTTTACTTTGAAAGAGAGACATTTCTGTTGTAATAAGCTTTCATTTGTTGTCTCTCTACCTTTTACTTTACACCATCTTTGTAAAGGGATTACTTCCGAGAGGAAGGGGAAACTTCCGAAAGGAAGGGGATTTTTCGGTTTAAGCAATTCCTGTAAATTGCTTGTGTACGGTTTGTGCAACACCCGGCTAAGTTGTGCGACTAAGTTTTCTTAGTGGATTACTTCAAGGAGTTCCTTGAAGAGAGTGGACATAGGGTCGGAACGAATCCGATATTGCCGAACCACTATAACTATGTTTGCATCCTCTTTCCTTAAACTCTTTATTTAGAGCTTTTTACTTGTATTAATTATTTGTTGCTTATCAGTTTTTATAAACTTGTATAAATTCCGCAAAAGTTTTTAAAAACCCAATTCACCCCCCCCTCTTGGGTTGAAACCTCGAGCTACAAAACTCAAAAAGCCAACCCGAGATGGGTCGTTACACCCCTCCTGGTTCTTTTCTTTACAGCTTATCCTGGTTGTCACGACATTTATTTCCAGCATATGCCGGCTGTCACGGTGTCTCTTTTATTTCCAGCATATACGAGCTGTCACGGTTTATCAATTAGACCAGCCCCTTCTCGATTTTTTCGGTTCTCTTATTTAATGCACATGCATATGAACAATAATATAAAGCCACATGAATTTAAAATATTAAATTAACTATCCGGTCTTTCCTCAACTTTCTGCTTGATAAATTTCACAATTTTCTTCTCCTCATATATCACATCAATTTATTAACCAAAACTCGTCAAGAATTTATTTATCACCATCACTATTAAATTAACTCATTATACCAATAATATTTCTTTTCACATAATAATCTTCTATGTGTCCAATATTCATATTATACAAATCAATTTAATTTTTATCTACCACCAAAGCATAAGAAAATAATTTATTTTAATATCATCACTAGATATTTCATTTTTTTATTTAGATTACTTAAAGTAAATCTAACTCACCACGTAGCACTTAAAGCTACTCGTGGATCACCTCTTTGCCTTTCCCGTTCCTCTCAGTAATTTCCCCCGGTTGCTGATCGTCAACACCTGACATAATATTTGTGTTAAATTTCTAATTATTTATTCAATTCTTCATAAACTACACCCTTTGAAAATTCCCACTTTGAATTCGGGAAAATTTCATTATGCTCTTCTGGTTGCTATTCGTGATTCTCTACAAAGTTCTCTCGTAAACCCCTTCAAAATTTTGCTATTTCAACCTTTCATTGGGTCCCCAAGTGTTTAAGGAAAACGAGTAATTTGAATGAAAAACTAACGAAATCAGTTAAGTATAATTACGATTCCATAACACACACACACACACACATATATATACACGCGCTACTTTGTCACCATTAACATAATTTTTTTTTTGGTCTCCAATCCTCCACGTAAAATGCCAGTTGGAGGACATGCAAATTTACAAGCCTTGCACTTGGCAGTAGGTGTGCCACCTGCTTCCATGATTCCTTTTTTTTTTTTTTTTGAATTTGCTTTATTCAAATTTGGACTTTTTGCATTTAACTATACATGTATTATTTTAACTCTATGTCATATTTATTGAAGTACTTCTTTGCCCTTATTTTACAAATACGGGTATTACAATTCTCCCCATCTTACAAAAATTTCGTCCTTGATATTTTCTTACCTAAAATCATGAAAAAAGTTGGGGTATTCCTTCCTCATTCTTGCTTCATGCTCCCACGTGACTTTTTCGACCTCTTTGTTCCGCCATAATACTTGAATCAAGGGAATGACTTTATTCCGCAAGACTTGTTCCTTTTTGTCTAGGATTTTGATCGGTACTTGCATAAAAGTCAAATCTTCTTGAAATTCTATCGCTTGATTCGAGATACTATGGGAGTCATCGTGTAAGTACTTTCTCAGCAGTGACACGTGAAATACATTATGTTATTGTTTTAACCCTGGAGGCAAATCCAAACTATATGCTACTGGTCCAATTCTCTCGATCACCTCATAGGGTGCCACAAATCTCAGGCTCTGCTTTCCCTTCTTTTTAAATCTCAACACTCCCTTCCACGACGATATCTTAAAAAATGCCCAATCACCAACTTGGAACTCGAGAGGTCGTCTTCTATTATCAGCATATCTCTTTTGTCTGTTCTGGGCTGCTCTGAGGTTCTCCCTAACCAGTTTGATCCTCTCAGTAGTCAAATCTATCATTTATGGGCCATATATCTTTCTCTCTCCAACTTCTTCCCAACATAATGGAGTTCTACACCTTCAACCATATAAAGCCTCGAAGGGTGCCAGGCCAATACTAGTTTGATACTGATTATTGTATGCAAACTTGACCAAAGGCAAGTAAGCATCTCAGCTCACTGAGAAACTCAATATACTTGCCCTTAGCATATCTTCTAGTATTATGATGATTCTCTCCATCTGCCCATCAGTTTGTGGATGAAAAGCTGTACTAAACTGCAATTGTGTACCCATCACTTTTTAGAAACCCCTCCAAAATCTAGAGGTAAATCTAGAACCTCTATCTGATATGATATTCAAGGTTATTCCACGTAATTTTATCTGCTACATATAACTCAACCAACTTTTATGGACTCTAGGTAGTTTTAATATGAAGAAAAAGTGAAGACTTAAAAAGTCTATCCATTATAACCCACAAAGTGTCATGTCCCCCCTAGGTACGGGGAAAACCAGAGACAAAATCCATACTCACATTTTCCCATGGCCACTCAGGTACTGGAAGAGGTTGTAATAAACCTGCTGAATGTCTATTCTCAGACTTTACCTGTTAACAAGTCAAACATCTAGTAATGCATTCTACTACATCATTCTTCATCCTTGACAACCAATAATTCTGTTTCAACCCCTTGTACATCTTATTATTATCTGGGTGCATGGAATATATAGAATCATGAGCCTCCCTTAGAACCTCATTTCTCATCTCCACATCATTGGGAACACAAACTCTATGCCCCAATACTACCAAACTATCTTCTCTAATTCTAAACTCAGTTGACTTTCCACTAAACACTTCTCGCCTGATCGTCTTTATCTCTTCATCTCTACCCTGCATCTGTAATAAACGATTAATAATAGGAGATTGTATCACCATATTTGCCATCAATACTCCTCTATCATTGACACTCAACTGTATCCTCATGCTTCTTAATTCTATCATCAAGCTAGTATTATGACTTTCAATAACAGCTAATCTTCCTGTAGCCTTTTTACTCAGTGCATCAGCTACTACATTAGCCTTTCCTAGATGATAATGAATCATACAGTCATAATCACAAATCAACTCCATCTATCTCCTCTGCCTCAAATTTAACTTCTTCTGGGTCGGTAAATGCACCAAGCTTTTATGATCGGTAAAAATTTCACAATTGGCTTCATATAGATGATGTCTCCAATTCTTCAAAGCAAAAACTATGGCAGCCAATTCTAAATCATGGGTCGGGTAATTTCTTTCATGGTTTTTCAGTTACTTAGATGCATAAGCTATAATTCTACCATGTTGCATCAACACACATCCCAACCCCTGATGTGACGCATCACTATAAACTATAAATCCTTTATCACCAGAAAGAAGCACTAATACCCGGGTAGTAGTCAGTTTCTCTTTCAACAGCTGGAAACTTCTCTCACATTCCTCTGACCACCTAAACTTCACATCCTTCTTGGTCAATTTAGTCAAAGGTCCAGCAATCATAGAAAATTTTTAGACAAATCTCCTATAATAGCTAGCCAACCCCAAAAAGCTTCTAATTTCAATTAAACTCGTGAGTCTTTCCAAATTTAACATTGTTTCTACTTTTTGTGGGTCAACAACTATCCCCTCTCCCGACACAATATGCCCCAAGAAAGATATTTCGCTCAACCAAAACTCACACTTAGATAACTTCACATATAATTTCTCTCCTCAAAATCTCCAAAACTATCTCCAAATGTTGTATATGCTCCTCTTCATTCTTGGAATATACCAAAATATCATCAATAAACACAATCACAAATATGTCCAAGAATGGTTTAAACACCCGATTCATAAGGTCCATAAATTCTAAAGGAGCATTAGTTAACCTAAATGGCATCACTAGAAACTCATGATGGCCATAACGTGTCCTAAAAGCAGTCTTAGACTCATCCCCCCTCATTTATCCTCAATTGATGATAACTCGATCTCAGGTCTATCTTAGAAAACACTCTAACTCCCTGTAACTGCTCGAATAAATCATCTATCCTGGGTAAAGGATATCTATTCTTGATGGTGATCTTATTCAGCTATCTATAATCAATACACAACCTCATTTTCCTATCATTCTTCTTGAAAAATAACACAGGGGCTCCCCAGAGTGACATACTAGGTCGGATAAACTTTTTATCTAGCAACTCCTAAAGCTGAACTTTCAACTCTCTCAATTCAGCTCATGCTATTCTATAGGGTGCTATAGATATGGGTGCAGATCCTAGAACCACTTCAATAGAAAACTCAATCTCCCAATTGGGAGGCAAACCAGAGAACTCCTCAGGGAATACATCAGAAAAATCTTTTACCACCAAGATTTCTTCTAACTTCCTATTCTCTTTGCTAGAATCCACCACATATGTCAAATACCCCTCACAACCCTTCCTCAACCATTTACTAGCAAATAAGGCAGAAATAAGACAATTAGCAAGTATCTTACGTTCTCTGAAAATTAAACTCCTCTTATCTGAGTATCTTGAACACCACATTTTTCCTAAAACAATCTACCCAAGCATTATATGCAAATAACCAATTCATCACCAGAATTAAATCAAAATCTGTCATATTTAAAGGCAATAAATCAACTTCAAATTCTCTATCCGTAATATTAATCACACAACCTCGATAGATTGTCTTGATAATAACTCTATCTCCAGTAAGAACCTCCACAACAGTAGCATGCATCAAAGGACTAGCACTAGCATCAATAGATTTCATATAAATACTAGATGCAAAGGTATGGGTTGCACTAGGATCAATCAATAATCTAGCAGGCCTACCAAGGATAGACATCATACCCATAACAATATTAGGAGTGGCTTGTGCATCCTGTTGGGTCAATGCATAGACTCTGCTATCTCTGGACTGAAATTGGCTGCCACACCCTAGCTCTGCTATTGGTCCTCGACCTCTGCCTCTCACACTTCCTGATCCATCACTTCTCTCCATCGTTCTTCTTCAAACATTTCTAACACTTACGTCAGTAGGTTTTCCCGCTAGACAATCTGCAATAACATGTCCTTCCCCACCATATACAAAGCATATATGTGTAGGGAAATTTTGACATTGATGCCCTGTCTGATTACATTTAAAGCAAACTCTTGCCTCTCGACTATACATCAGATTACTACTTCCCCCTGGTGGCATACTTACTCCTCTACCATAACTCCCAAATTTAGGGATCCCACTGGTATTACTCTGAGCTATGCAACGGATCTTGCTTGCTTCTGACTTTGCACTACATTTCTTTGTGACAAGGAACGCCCCCTCTAGGATGGTCTTTCACCCTGTACACCCATACTGCTATCACCTCTAAGTCTTTCAAATCTAGACCTCTTCAGCAAATCCCTCCTACCCCTCAACTCTATCAAATCCTTCTCAATCTGTAATGCTTTATCCACCAGTACAGCATAATTCTCCATGCCCATATAAGAAAGTTTAGTTCGAATGTCATAGTGTAATCCGTCTAAAAATCTTACACTTTCTCTCCTTCATATTCACTAATTCAGGTAAAAACCTTGACAGGTCTATGAATCTACTATCATATTCAGCCACCAATAAACTTCCTTGTCTTAGATGAATAAAATCTCTCTCTTGTTGTGCCTGAAAGATATTTAGGAAATACTTCGCAAAGAACGCATCCTTAAATTTACTCCGAGTTAAAGGTTGTTTTGCTCGTGTGCTTACCCTGGGCAAAATATCCTCCCACCATTGAGATGCCTCACCCTCCAATATAAATGAAGCAAAAGCAACCTTCTGTCTATCTGACACTTGTAAGACTTCAAAATATTTCTTCACATGTCTAATCCACTACTCAGCTTCCATAGGATTTACAGATCCCCTAAAAGACTGAGGTTTAAACTTAAGAAATCTTATAAAATAATCCCGTTGCATCTCACGTGCAAAGATACCTTCTCCCTCATGAACCTCTTGCCTTACCACATCAAGTTCTCTTCTACCCCTTTCCTCTAATCTTCTCTGTAGATTATCAGCCATTTCTTCGGCTGCATTCATCCTCTCTATAGCACGATCAAGAGCTCCTCTCAATTCATTCTTCCTAGCCTCAGATTATCTCCCAGTTCTTCTAGTACTAGATGCACTATCAATATGTTCCCTTGCAGGAACCACAGACTTAACTTCTTCCTCTGCTTCAGTTCTTCTAAAAATTGGGGGTTTACCACGTCCGCTCTGATTCAGAACTCCACCTCTACCTCTAGCACATCCACATGTCATCCTCAGACTCTGCATTTAAAATATAGTTTATTTAGATCTTTCACTTTTTAAGTTCTCGTGCAGTCTACAGAATCTTAAAACCTAATGCTCGAATACCAAAAATTGTAACGACCCATCCCGGGTTAGCCACCCCCGAGATGGTGTCATCACATTTTGAAAATCCCAGCACGACACATATATGCAACAATAAAACTAATACTAACAATTTTTTTTACTGAAATCCTCAACCCTCAACAGAAGAGGTAAATAAATATGATATTAACTTAAACATAATACACAATGACAAAATGCATGAATATTTACAATTAAATATTTTATTTATTTCATTTTCTCATTTGTCTGAGGATATTGACACGTACATGGCTTACAGAAAATGTTTTCGTCTGACTTTCAACCCACCAGACTACTTATCCTGACTACTACCTGAAATCATTGTACAATGAGGGGTAAGCTTTACAAGCTCAGTAAATTTAATTTACTAAAAATATTCTATCTGCATAATCAGCCCATTTATATTTAAATATTTATCTCTTATACAACTGGATAATAACATATAGTCTAACATTTAAATAATTACTATAACATCATACTTCTACGTCTTTTTCTCACTGTAACTGTCTTTCTCTGTGAGACTCATTTATCTGCAAATAATTGCACAATATCCACAACATTTTAGTAATAAAATATTAACATGTGAAACAGATGTAATACAAGAATTATTATTATGGGAACATCTTCCCACATGTCGACATGTTTTTATTATCTTAGACCGACCCCCTCCCGGTTCTTTTCTTTACAGCTTATCGCAGTTGTCACGACATTTATTTCCAGCATATGCTGGCTGTCACGGTGCCCCTTTTATTTCCATCATATACTGGCTGTCACGGTTTTTCAATTAGACTAGCCCCTTCCCGGTTCTTTCGTTTCTCTTATTTAATGCACATGCATATGAACAATAATATAAAACCACATGAATTTAAAATATTAAATTAACTATCCAGTCTTTCCTCAACTTTCTGCTTGATAAATTTCACAGTTTTCTTCTCCTCATATATCGCATCAATTTATTAACCAAAACTTGTCAAGAATTTATTTATCACCATCACTATTAAATTAAATCATTATACCAATAATATTTCTTTTCACATAATATTCTTCTACGTGTTCAATATTCATATTATACATATCAATTTAATTTTTATTGACCACCAAAGTATAAGCTAATAATTTATTTTAATATCATCATTAGATATTTTATTTTTTTATTTAGATTACTTAAAGTAAATCTAACTCACCACGTAGCACTTAAAGCTACTCGTGCATCACCTCCTTGCCTTTTCCGTTCCTCTCAGTAATTTCCCCCGGTTGCTGATCGTCAACACCTGACATAATATTTGTGTTAAATTTCTAATTATTTATTCAATTCTTCATAAACTACACCCTTTGAAAATCCCACTTTGAATTCGGG
Source organism: Bretschneidera sinensis (assembly GCA_023935145.1). Taxonomy (NCBI): domain Eukaryota; kingdom Viridiplantae; phylum Streptophyta; class Magnoliopsida; order Brassicales; family Akaniaceae; genus Bretschneidera; species Bretschneidera sinensis. The sequence continues at coordinate 12,828,538 of CM043703.1, forward strand.
AAAATTTCATGAATGCTAAAAATTCAAAAAGAAACACTATGTTATTACCTTCTGCTCTTCTGGTAGCTATTCGTGATTCTTTATAAAGTTCCCTCGTAAACCTCTTCAAAATTTTGCTATTTTGACCTTTCGTTGGGTCCCCAAATGTTTATGGAAAACGAGTAATTTGAAGGAAAAACTAACGAAATCGGTTAAGTATAATTACGATTACATAACACACACACACACATGTCCTCCAAGTGGCATTTTATGAGGAGGCTTGGGAGACCAAAAAAAAAAATTAGGCTGATGGTTACAAAGTAACACGCATATATATATATATATACTATTTTTTTTTGGTCTCCCAAGCCTCCACGTAAAATGCCACTTGGAGGACATGCAAATTTACAAGCCCTGCACTTGGCAGTAGGTGTGCCACCTACTGCCACGATTCCCTTCTTCTTTTTTTGAATTAGCTTTCTTCAAATTTGGACTTTTTGTATTTAACTATATATGTATTATTTTAACTCTATGTCATATTTATTGAAGTACTTCTTTGCCCTTATTTTAAAAATATGGGTATTACAATTCTTCCTATCTTACAAAAATTTCGTCCCCGAAATTTCTTTACCTAAAATCATGAAAAGAGTTGAGGGTATTCCTTCCTCATTCTTACTTCATGCTCCCAAGTGATTTTTTCGACCTCTTTGTTCTGCCATAATACTTGAATCAAAGGAATTAATTTATTCCGCAAGACTTGTTCCTTTTTGTCTAGGATTTTGATCGGTACTGGCATAAAAGTCAAATCTTCTTGAAATTCTATTGCTTGATTAGAGATACTATGAGATTCATCGTGTAAGTACTTTCTCAGCAATGACACGTGAAATACATTATGTAATTGCTTTAACTCTGGAGGCAAATCCAAACGATATGCTACTGGTCCAATTCTCTCGATCACCTCATAGGGTGCCACAAATCTCGAGCTCTGCTCTCCCTTCTTTTTAAATCTCAACACTCCCTTCCACGGAGATATATTAAAAAATACTCAATCACCAACTTAGAACTCGAGAGGTCGTCTTCTATTATCAGTATATCCCTTCTGTCTGTTCTGGGCTGCTCTGAGGTTCCCTTAATCAGTTTGATCCTTTCAGTAGTCAAATCTATCATTTATGGGCCATATATCTTTTCTCTCCAACTTCTTCCCAGCATACTAGAGTTCTACACCTTCTACCATATAAAGCCTCGAAGGGTGTCATCTCAATACTAGTTTGATACTGATTATTGTATGCAAACTCGACCAAAGGCAAATAAGCATCCCAGCTCACTAAGAAACTCAATACAGTTGCCCTTAACATATCTTCTAGTATTCTGATGATTCTCTCCGTTTGCCTATCAATTTGTGGATGAAAAGCTGTACTAAACTGCAGTTGTGTACCCATCGCTTCTTGGAAACCCCTCCAAAATTTAGAGATAAATCTAGAATCTCTATCTGATATGATACTCAAGGGTACTCCATGTAATTTTATCTGCTACATATAACTCGGCCAACTTTTTTGGACTCTAGGTAGTTTTAATAGGAAGAAAAAATGAAGACTTAGAAAGTCTATCCACTATAACCCACATAGCGTCATGTCCCCCCTGGGTACGGGGAAAACCAGAGACAAAATCCATATGTTGCGCGATTATCTACCTAAATAAATAAGCAAATAATTACACTCGTTTTACTTGCAAGTGCACAAGGTCAACAGTGTAGTATAGTGTGCGAAAGCAAGATCATCTCCACATGGATTGGTAAAGTTCGATTTTAGAATTAGTTTCTTCAAAGTAAAAAGAAATAAATAATTGTTGAATGTGATTTGATAATAATAAAGACATAGGGCTTTGATATCCACCACTAGTCATACTTTCCCAATTATATAATGTATCAGTGCACTAGCCTTATCATGTATACCTAATGGTTGCCAACCTAAGGGTATGGTATCTACTCCTTAAGCTATTGATTTCCCTAAACAACGAGTTAGGCATGGTATCTACTCTAACTCTTTTTTTCCTTAAGGGATTCAGCATGGTATCTGCATTAGTTGTTCCTTAAGAAAGCATAAGATTTATGAAAATCGACAACCACATGAGACCTAGGGTATGGTATCTACTCCCAGTTTCCCATGTTGATTAATCCAAGAATCCAGTGTGGATATCTTTTATTACTAATGTTAGACCCAGGACTCGGTCATCCAAATTGATCTAACTAATCAATCCATACCACATGCATACGTTGGCCATACACATACATGTGTGGAATTTAAATAAGCATAGGCATTAATCAAGTTAAGCAACATAATAAAGGCTATTAGCAAAGATTTTATCAATGAATAAATATATGAGAAAGTATAACTAGGGCTTCAATCGAGCCCTATAAGAAAGTTAGTTACACATGCTGTCTAAGATAAACATCATATATAAACTAAACATAAAGAGAAGAATAAACTCGAGAGAAGAGGCGTCAATTATCTCCTAAAACTTACAACTCCAAGTAAAAGATAAAAGAAGTGTTCTCTCTCAAAAGTGAACATTTGTGTGTCCTTTACAGGTGTATTTACAGGGCTTGAGTAGTCCTAGAAGGCTAATGAATTCCCAAACTTTCCTAAAACACAAAACTTCTTTATTTTCAAAATAGGGTTCTGCAGTTTACTGTTCACTCCCGTACATGTGCGCTCGATCGCATGCGTCTTGCGCTCAATCGCAGTGCTGCACTCGATCCTTTATGTGTGCGAACGATCGCATGTGTGCTCAATCGCATGCAATAGTGCGATTGATCGCACTTTGACCAGAAGCTTCTCCAGGATTTCCAAGCTTCTTCATTTAAGTGCCAAAACTGCTTCTTTTTTCTCCAAGACCTATAAACACATGTGAAACACACAAATGAAGTAAAATGAACTAAATTAACATAACTAATGACCTAACAAGTGTAAATAAGGGGGCTTAAATATGAATATTTAAGCACCTATCACCATACTCACATTTTCCCATGGCCACTCAAGTACTAGAAGAGGTTGTAATAAACTTGCTGGATGTCTATTCTCAGACTTTACTTGTTGACAAGTCAAACATCTAGCAATGTATTCTACTACATCATTCTTCATCCTTGACCACCAATAATTCTGTTTCAACCCCCTGTACATCTTATTATTACCTGGGTGCATGGAATATACAGAATCATGAGCCTTCCTTAGTATCTCCTTTCTCATCTCCACATCGTTGGGAACACAAACTCTATACCCCAATACTACCATACTATCTTCTCTAATTCTAAACTCAGTTGACTTTCCACTCAACACTTCCCGCCTGATTTTCTCTATCCCCTAATCTCTACCCTGCATCTGTAATAAACGATTAATAATAGGAGATTGTATCACCATATTCACCATCGATACTCTCTATCATTGACACTCAACTGTATCCTCATCCTTCTTAATTCTATCATCAAGCTAGTATTATGACTTCTAATAGCAGTTAATCTTATTGTAGCCTTTCTACTCAGTGCATCAGCTACTACATTAGCCTTTCCTGGATGATAGTGATTCGTACAGTCATCATCGCAAATCAACTCCATCCACCTCATCTGCCTCAAATTCAACTCCTTTTGGGTCGGTAAATGCACTAAGCTTTTATGATCAGTAAAAATTTCACAATTGGCTTTATATAGATAATGTCTCCAATTCTTCAAAGCAAAAACTATGGCAGCAAATTCTAAATCATGGGTCGAGTAATTTCTCTCATGGTTTTTCAGTTGCCTAGATGCATAAGCTATAACTCTACTACTTTGCATCAACATACATCCCAATCCCTAATGTGACACATCACTATAAACCATAAATCCTTTATCACCAGAAAAAAGAACTAATACCCGGGCAGTAGTCAGTTTCTTTTTCAACAGCTGAAAACTTCTCTCCTCTGACCACCTAAACTTCACATCATTCTTGGTCAATTTAGTCAAAGGTCCAACAATCATAGAAATTTTTTGGATAAATCTCCTATAATAACTAGCCAAACCCAAAAAGCTTCTAATTTCAATTAAACTCGTGGGCCTTTCCCAATTCAAAACTGCTTCTACTTTTTGTGGGTAAACTGTTATCCCCTCTCCCGACACAATATGCTCCAAGAAAGATATTTTGCTCAACCAAAACTCACACTTAGAGAACTTCGCATATAATTTCTCTCCTCAAAATCTCCAACACTATCTCCAAATGTTGCATATGCTCCTCTTCATTCTTGGAATATACCAAAATATCATCAATAAACACAATCATAAATCTGTCCAAGAATGGTTTAAACATCCAATTCATAAGGTCCATAAATGTTGCAGGAGCATTAGTTAACCTAAATGGTATCACTAGAAACTCATGATGGCCATAACTTGTCCTAAAAGCAGTCTTAGGCATGTCCCATTCATTTATCCTCGATCGATGATAACTCGATCTTAGGTATATCTTAGAAAACACTCTAGCTCCCTGTAACTGCTCGAATAAATCATTTATCCTGGGGAAAGGATATCTATTCTTGATGGTGATCTTATTCAGTTATCCATAATCAATACACAATGTTATTGTCCTATCCTTCTTCTTGACATATAACACAAGGGCTCCCCAGAGTGACATACTAGGTCGGATAAACTTTTTATCTAGTAACTCCTGAAGCTGAACTTTCAACTCTCTCAATTCATCTCGTGCCATTCTATAGGGTGCTATGGATATGGGTGCTGATCTTGGAATCACCTCAATAGAAAACTCAATCTCCCTATTGGGAGGCAAACCAGAGAACTCCTCAGGGAATACACTAGAAAAATCTTTTACCACTAAAATTTCTTCTAACTTCCTATTCTCTTTGCTAGAATCCACCACATATGCTAAATACCCCTCATAACCCTTCCTCAACCATTTACTAGCAATTCAGGTAGAAATAAGACAATTAGCAAGTATCTTACATTCTCCCTGAAAATTAAACTCCTCCTATCTGGGTATCTTGAACACCACATTTTTCCTAAAACAATCTACCCAAGCATGATATACAAATAACCAATTCATCACCAGAATTAAATCAAAATCTAACATATCTAAAGACAATAAATCAACTTCAAATTCTCTATCCACAATATTAATCACACAACCTCTATAGATAGTCTTGATAATAACTCTATCTCCAGTAAGAACCTCCACAACAGTAGCATGCATCAAAGGACTAGCACTAGCATCAATAGATTTCATATAAATACTAGATGCAAAAGATTGAGTTGCACCAGGATCAATCAATAATCTAGCAGGCCTACCAAGGATAAATATCATGCCCATAACAACATCAGGAGTGGCTTATGCATCCTGTTGGGTCAATGCATAGACTCTGCTATGGACTGAAATTGGCTGCCACACACTCGTTCTTCTATTGATCATCGACCTCTGCCTTGCACACTTTCTGATCTACCACCTCTCTCCATTGTTCTTCTTCCAACACTTACGTCAGCAGGATTTCCCGCTGGACAATCCGCAACAAAATGTCCTCCCCCATCACATACAAAACATATCTGTGTATTGAAATTTCGAGACAGATGCTTCGTCTGATTACATTTAAAGCAAACTCTTGCCTCTCGACCATACATCAGATTACTACTTCCTCTTGGTGGCATACTTACTCCTCTACCATAACTCCCAAATTTAGGGGTCCCACTGGTATTACTCTGAGCTACAGAAGCAACAGATCCTACTTGCTTCTGACTCTTCACTACATTTCCTTATGACAAGGAACGCCTCTTCTGGGGTGGTCTTCCACCCTATACACCCATACTGCTACCACCTCTAGGACTTTCAAATCTAGACCTCTTCAGCTAATCCCTCCTATACCTCAACTCCATCAAATCCTTCTCAATCTGTAATGCTTTATTCACCAGTACAGCATAATTCCTTATACTCATATAAAAAAGTTTAGTCCGAATGTCATAGTGCAATCCGTCTAAAAATCTCTTACACTTTCTCTCCTCGGTATTCACTAATTCAGGTAAAAATTTTGACAGGGCTATGAATCTACTATCATATTCAGCCACCAATAAACTTCTTTGTCTTAGATGAATAAAATCTCTCCCTTGTTGTGCCTGAAAAGTATCTGGGAAACACTTCGCAAAGAACTCATCCTTAAACTTACTCCAAGTTAAAGGTTGTTCTACCCGTGTGCTTACGCTGGGCAAAATATCCTCCCACCATTGAGAAGCCTCACCCTCCAATATAAATTAAGCAAAAGCAACCTTCTGTCTATCTGACACTGGTAAGACTTCAAAATATTTCTTCACATGTCTAATCCACTGCTCAGCTTCCACAGGATTTACCGATCCCCTAAAAGACTGAGGTTTAAACTTAAGAAATCTTACAAAACAATCCCCTTGCATCTTACGATCAAAGACACCTTCTCCCTCATGAACCTTTTGCCTCACCACATCAGGTTCTCTTTTATCCCTTTCCTCTAATCTTCTCTATAGATTATCAGCCATTTCTTCGGCTGCATTCATCCTCTCTATAGCACAATCAAGAGCTTATCTCAATTCATCATTCCTAACCCTAGATTTTCTCCCAGTTCTACTAGTACTAGCTGCACTATTAATATGTTCCCTTGCAGGAACCACAGACTTAACTTCCTCCTCTACTTCAGTTCTCCTAAAAATTGGGGGTCTACCACGTCTCCTCTGATTCAGAACTCTACCTCTACCTCTAGCACGTCCACATGTCATCCTCAGACTCTGCATTTAAAATATAGTTTATTTAGATCTTTCACTTTTCAAGTTCTCATGCAGTCTACAGAATCTTAAAACCTAATGCTCTAATACCAAAAATTGTAACGACCCATCCCGGATTGGCCACCACCGAGACGGTGTTTGAAAATCTCAGCACGACACATATATGTAACAATAAAACTAATACTAGCAAATTTTTTTTACTGAAATCCTCAACCCTCAACAGGAGAGGTAAATAAATATGATATTAACTTAAACATAATATACAACGACAAAATGCATGAATATTTACAATTAAATATTTTATTTATTTTATTTTCTCATTTGTCTGAGGATATTGACACATACATGGCTTACAGAAAATGTTTTCGTCTGACTTTCAACCCATCAGACTACTTGTCCTGACTGCTACCTGAAATCATTGTACAATGAGGGATGAGCTTCACAAGCTTAGTAAATTTAATTTACTAAAAGTATTCTATCTGTATAATCAGCCCATTTATATTTAAACATTTATCTCTTATACAACTGGATAATAACATATAGTCTAACATTTAAATAATTACTATCACATCATACTTGTACGTCTTTTTCTCACTGTAACTGTCTCTCTCTGTGAGACTCATTTATCTACAAATAATTGCACAATATCCACAATATTTCAGTAATAAAATATTAATATGTAAAACAGATGCAATGCATGAATTATTATTATGGGAACATCTTCCCACATGTCAACATGTTTTTATTATCTTAGACCAGCACCCTCCTGGTTCTTTTCTTTACAGCTTATCACAGCTGTCACAACATTTATTTCCAGCATATGTTGGCTGTCATGGTGTCCCTTTTATTTTCAGTATATACCGACTGTCACGGTTTTTCAATTAGACCGGCCCCTTCCCGGTTCTTTTGGTTCTCTTATTTAATGCACATGCATATAAATAATAATATAAAACCACATGGATTTAAAATATTAAATTAACTATCCGGTCTTTCCTCAACTTTTTGCTTGATAAATTTCACAGTTTTCTTCTCCTTATATATCACATCAATTTATTAACCAAAACCCGTCAAGAAGTTATTTATCATTATCACTATTAAATCAACTAATTATACCAATAATATTTCTTTTCACATAATAATCTTCTACGTGTCCAGTTTTAATATTATACATATCAATTTAATTTTTATCTATCATCAAAGCATAAGCTAATCATTTATTTAATATCATCACTAGATATTTCATTTTTTTATTTAGATTACTTAAAGTAAATCTAACTCACTACGTAGTACTTAAAGCTACCCGTGGATCACCTCATTGCCTTTCCCATTCCTCTCAGCAATTTTCCCCGGTTGTTGATCGTCAACACCTGACATAATATTTGTGTTAAATTTCTAATTATTTCTTCAATTCTTCATAAACCACACTCTTTGAAAATTCCCACTTTGAATTCGGGAAAATTTCATGAATGCTAAAAATTCAAAAAGAAACACTACATTATTACCTTTTGCTTTTCTAATAGCGATTTGTGATTCTCTACAAAGTTCCCCCGTAAACCCCTTCAAAATTTTGTTATTTCGACCTTTCGTTGGGTCCCCAAGTGTTTAAGGAAAACGAGTAATTTGAAGGAAATATTAACGAAATCGATTAAGTATAATTACGATTACATAACACACACGCGTGTACACACACACACACATATATATGTGCGTTACTTTGTAACCATCAGCCGAAATTTTATTTTATTTTTGTCTCCCAAGTCTCCACGTAAAATGCCACATGGAGACATGCAAATTTACAAGCCTTGCACTTGGCAGCAGGTGTGCCACCTGCTGCCATGATTCCCCCCCTTTTTTTTTTAATTTGCTTTATTCAAATGTGGACTTTTTTGCATTTAACTATATATGTATTATTTTAACTCTATATCATATTTATTGAAGTAATTCTTTTGCCCTTATTTTACAAATACGGGTATTACAGGTAGGGACTCCCATGCCTTTGGGAACCAAGTTATCTGCGGAACAATGTCCAAAGATGGAGGAAGTAGCTGAAGATATGGCGCACGTACCTTACACTAGTACGGTTGGAAGCTTGATGTATGCCATGGTGTGTACAAGACCAGATATTGCCCCAAGTAATGGGAATGAGACATTGATAGCATTGGACTGCAATCAAGAGAGTTCTTAGATATCTTCATGGCACGTCAGAGTTTACATTATGTTATGGAGGTATGGGAGGTAAGAAGAATCTTGATATTGTAGGATCAGTTGATGTTGACTAAGGAGGGGACATTGATAGCAGGAGGTCTACAAGTGGGTATGTGTTCAATCTGTTTTGTGGGGCAATGAGTTGGATTAGCAAAAGGCAAAGTGTTGTTGCTCTTTCATCTACATAAGCAAATTATATGGCAATAACTCATGCTGGAAATGAAGCGGTTTGGCTTCAAAGGTTGTGTGTTGAGCTTGGGTTTAAACAAGAAGCAGTGAAGGTGAAATGTGACAATCAAGGTGCTATCTTCTTAGCAAAAAATCATGCATTTCATTCACAGACGAAGCACATTGATATCTAATATCACTCCATCCGGGAAAAGATTGAAGAAAATGTTATAATCTTGGAGAAAGTCGATATAGCTGTGAACAACGCAAATTTCTTGACTAAAGCAGTTAGTCTAACAAAGTTTGAGTGGCGTGCTACTGAGATGGGCTTGAAGAAACAGAGTCCTGTGAAGTTTTCCATGTGTGTGAAGTATTTACCAAGTGGGAGATTGTTAAAGTTGGTGTATACTTCATGGGACCAGATCTATAGAACCTCGGATGAATACGGGGGTCCCGCTCCCCGGAGAACGGGTGGAGTTAGGGGGCAGTGCCCCCTAAACTTTTAGGCCATGTACATGAGTCGGGCCTGATTTTTTGCTTGGTGGTTTGGGTTTGGACCCATGAAGAGCCGTAGTTCTGCAGCATAACGAAAATCCTAATTAGGACGTCTTAAGTTGCATATAAATACTTTTTTATATACTGAACATACATTGTAACAAAGAAATTTGTGAGGTTGATAATAAGAAACTTCTAGTAGGACGTAGCCCTATTCTTGGGTGAACCTGGGTAAATCTTGTCTTCTTTTTTTTCTGTTTATAATTCGTGTAATTAACATGTCTCGAATCGTTCAGTTCATACATAGTCGGATGAGTTTTGAATTAGTATTCATTAGATATATATTTATGCTAAGCTAACTAACTAACTTATGCAATTAATGACGGATCCAAAGATTTTTGCTAGTGGGGTACTACACACTTAAAATAACGTTTTCACAAACAAATGCATCTTTTTGTATTTGTTGATTTAAATAAATAATTTTCATAAAATTTAGGTTAATTAATGATTTTACTTCATGGACTTCAAAACGGTTATATTTTACTCTCTATTTTGTCAGTTGCTCAACGTACTCATTTTCTGTCCAAGATTTTTTCAATGCCCATTGCACAGACAATAGCTCCAAAATAACAGAACCAAATGAATATAAAAATTGAGATTAATCAACCTTAATACGGTTTAAGATCGCTTTCTCTCACTAACTTAGCAATTAAACAATTGTTTTTTTCTCTAATTTAACGACTATCAAGTGTTTATTTTTTTAAAATTTAGCAACTATTAGGTGCCTCCCTCTAAATTATGATTAACAACGGTGAAATAAGAAAAATAAAAGACAATCATTTATCTAACAAATTGCTAACGGGTTAACAAACACAACTCCAACAATATGGTTCCCCCTACAATATGTATGTTGTATAACTAGCAAAATTATTCTTCTCTCTCTCTCTCATATTATGTGTCTCTCTCTTTCTTGATTAAATTCTTAAAAATGTCCATAGTTTTCTCATGGGGTCATGTGGATGTAATGTATGGATAATAAAATCAGAAAATACTAAAATCCTTTATTTTCTACTTAGACCAAAAGCATTTCCCTTTCTCTCATACTACACATTTCAAAACTTAGGCCGTAAACTTGAGACCATCAGTTTTTTTGCTAGAAACAACAAACGGCTACTTTTTTGCGAAAATTTACACCAAACTTAATTAGGTATAGACTGTAACGATTAATTTTTTTTATGCACAAAGTTTTTATTCTCTTCAACATTTTGTGAAAATAAAGATTGGTGCAAATGTGGCATGTAGTTGATTTAGTAAAGATATTTTTGATATCATGTGATCAACATGTGATGCCACATCATTATTTAATTTATAAGTTTTGGGGAAAATGACACGTTTTGAAAACTTCAAATATGTTTATATTTATAATCAAATTTAAAAGATATAAATATAATTTAACCTAGAGTTAAGTTATCAACCATATTTAAGGGGAATGCTAAACATATTAGCTGTGTCCACGTCACATTTTATCTATTAGACAGAAAGCTGAAACAAAATTGGCAAAAAGACATGAAGTGGCATTAAAACAGTTTTTTTTTTTTCATGAGGTATTAGACTAATGGTTAAAGTTATGGTCTTGAGACCACAAGATCTTAAATTCAGTTCTCACGATGTGTGAGTTATTTGTCCGATATAAGTATTGGTTATTACTTTATCGTAAATGGGTTGTAGTAGTATTATGGGTTTATATACGAGTAATGAGATACCATAAGTTTATGTTGTAATCAAATAATTTATTATACTATTTATATATAACATCACTTCAATAAAATAAAATAAAAATTTACCATGTATTTAGACATTATTTTCTGAAACTGTTTAATGTTTTAGGCAATTTATGATTTTATATGTTAAATGGAAAATTCCAAGGCATTTTCTATGTAAGCATTGGAAGTTGTTTACAAGGTGAGAAGTAGACATTTTATTGCATTCTTTCTCCTCATCAACGATGGTAAGTTGTAACAAATCTCTTTTAATCGGGAATATCTAAGATAGAACATAAATTTCTATTGGTCACTGGCATCATTCCTTGGAGGTAAAAAGATGAGTCCATTAGTATTATATAAGGGGGAGAAGATGCAATTTTCTTAGTAGAAGGTGCACATCAAACATACTATATAATAGCATAGATAGATATCTAGTAGGGTATAAAAAATGAATCCTATTTTGTTCGATCTCTGACTAGTTCATCTAATGCTCTACCATTGAACCAACAAAGGAATTGATTGATACAGTACATATTAATTGTTTAAGCAATGTCAAGTAAAACCCAGAATTTTATATCTGTACATGTAAACTTCTCCAATATCAGGATGATTTTCTCAATCTGACTAATATACTGTTATTTACATTGTTATTTTGTATACATAATTCCCCGTGTGCACCGCACAGACAAGACTACAATTTTCTCCTTTGTTATTATAAATTTATGGTTATGTTTGGCAATTTGAGTAGAATAGGGTAAGGTTGTTGAATAGGATAGGGTATGTTACTTATTGGATGAACCCTTTAGTTATACGCAGCTGGATTTGAAAGCACCTTCAGTCTCCTTGGACAGGTGTCACACGCATAAGAGGAAGTAACAACTAATCAAGCTATCCAGGTTTTTGTGATTCAACAAGATTGATAATCATGGACCGTCTGATCATAAGACCAAAAGAAACACCCATCTGATGAATTTTAATATAGGAGATCTCCATAATGTGGACCCTTTGTACATGGGTTCCCACCACAAGATTTCTGCCACTTTGCTATCAAGACAGGTAGGACACCCCCCTCAGGTCTCATATGAGAAATTCATTAGAGAAGCATTTTGGTGACTAAAGAACAGAAAACTTGACCTCATAGCAAGATAGAAACACTTTTTTAAACTGTATGATTTATAATACTGGCTTCTTGTTATAATTTCAATAAAAGAGCTAACTGAGCTGTCAATGTCGTGCACCCTCTAAAGGAGACCTTTTCAAGCCCATGCTAAGCAGTTAAGCAATCTGTGTCATCCTCTTAAAGAACCTATTCAATATTTTGAACTTGCAAAAATGGGTTTTAAGTAAAGCTGTTTGGTGTCCTATTCTCGTTTTTGGATGTGCAATTTTGTTGGCAGCTAGTTCATTACTTATTTGGTAAATTACATTGCATTATTTTTAAATTTGTTGAAATAACATTAACATACCAAATCTTTTTAAAACTCATAATTCATCCAAAAACACTAATTTTCACCAAGCAACTCCAAAATGAATTTTTTTGAAGAATAAAATTTTCAATTGTGTATTACTTTTTATGATGACCAAAGCACTCTTAAATATCATAAAAAGTTACTTTTTAAAAAATAGAAATATTATAGATGGAACATATTTAACAAAAAAAAATTTAGGGCTTTTTTTAAAAAGAAAATTACTATTGTTCTTTTCTAAAAATTGTTAAAAGTATATTTTAAATGGATTTATATTCTATTATACGGTATAAAACAAATTTTACTTCATATATTTTAAAAAATAATATGATATTATTACTTATCGTATCTTCAAATAAATGAAAATCAAAGGCCATCATAAAAGAAAATTAAATATTTTAAATGAAAAGTTTGTTGATATGTTTTTTTTATAAAATTAAATATTCTAACATCTCAAATAAATAAATATAAAAAACCATCATAAAATAAAAATTAAAGACAAATTTTTTCTATTTTAAATATTAAAATGATACCGCATGTTTTAATTATTTTAGAAAAATATGAATTCAAATAATTTAAAATTTTGTGTTATAAATTTTTTTAAAACAAATAATTGATAAATAAAATTGTTAAACTTATCATAATCACTTGGAGATATTTTAACACTAAATGTACTTTAGTTATCATAAAAAGTAATATGTAATTAAAATTTTGATTTTTCAAAAAAAATCCATTTTGTTGCTACTTGATTGTGGAAAGAGGTAGTTTCGTGTGAATAATGGGTTTGAAAAAAAATTTAAAATATTAGTGTCATTTTAACAAACTTAAAAATAGAGCAATATAATTTGCTTTACATATTATACATACGAAGGAAACAAAATTTTAGACAACTAAGTTTTGATCAAAAAGTGCATCAAAACGCTATGAATAAAATATATTTGGGTCCTAACAATGGATTGACCTTAATTAACATCTGGTTGGTTTGCATAATGAATAGAATATATATATATATATATATATATATATATATATATATATATATATAAAATACTTTAAAAATGAAAATTGATTTAGTAATTTTATTTTTTTCAATTCTATTCGACAAAAAACAAAATACTTAGCAACAAAAATCCATACATTTTATAATTCTCTCTTTCCTGCTCCAACTTCATTTTTAGAGTAATAATAATCTTTCAACTTTCGAACTCCATATGTTTCTCTAAGCTTACATTTATTTAGAGTAATACACCTACTTCATTCATATTCTAGCAAACCAAAAGGACTCTTGCAGGTCTAGAACTCCATATGTTACTCTAAGCTTACATTTCAAGTTTGCAAACAATAAAATATTAAAGGAAACACGAACAACTTATAATAAGACTTTAGGATCTCCATGTTCATGTGTAATAGCTCTAGGTTTTGTCTATATTCCATTCCCTTATTGGTCTATACATGAAGCTTCATCCTATATTATAGCAACAAGTGGCGAACTAAATGCATAATATAATCGCATAATGCTTATAATGATGGATAATAAAACTCACAGTAACCTACCTACAATTTAGTCCTTGTTCTGCATCAAGTTAAGTCCGTGGCTCAATGGCACGACTGAGTCCGTGGCTCAATGGCATAGCGGTGCTCTATGTGTTGATAATTGGTTAACATCATTGCTCTGAACAAGCAGCTTCCTTTACCTACTCATTAGAAGTTTTTACCAAGAAATTAAAACAAAAGCAGATACAGTAGTTACATGCATATCTAGAACACTTCGGTTTGCAATCACTAGTGATGTATGCATTAAGATTGAGTTTGACATAGGAATTTAAGAATATGAGATAATGTTTTACAACTAAAGCAGATCTAGGAAGAAATCTAAATGCAAGAAAGAGAATCGAAAAAAAAAATGAGAAAACAAGAACAACATTTGTTGCATCTTCCATGGCATCAACATCACATAGATATGGAGTATTTAGCATAGATATTGGAAGATTTCAAGAAGTTGGTAATACCCATTAGATTTTAGTATTTAATGATACACTATAGGTTAGTTTTGTATACTTAAATTGGTCAGAGATCCTCTGAACCTCCATCGATACTCTCAAATCTAGGGCAGGGTCCTGTTGTTCCTGAAAATCTCCTAAAAAAAGGCCAGAATTCTGCCTCGTGCTCCTTCAGCTTCATGTCATATGTTCTCCTACAATGATGCGTCAGAGAGAGAGAGGAAGCATCATGTAAGCTTCATATCATGCTAGGCTCCTAACACAAAATTCTATAGATGCCGTTGACAAGGATAATTAGTGGTTTGTACACAGATTTATTCTAAACTATTCTATCTTCAACTACTTGTACAGCTTCTTAATCAAACAACTTCACAAAACAAATTGGTCCAAGTATTATATTTAATATCTAACTAGCTGTAAGTTTTGCTACCTATTTAAGAGGATCTCCTAATGGTTGATGAGATACGCCAGCACTTCTTCTCCTACCTTTCTATACTCCCCACGTTTCCCACCTCAAACTCTTCTAATTTCTGGTAACTAAAACCTGTCCAATATTTTCTTTTCTGTCAAAACGCATATCAGCATTATAATCCTCTGTTGCCTTGAACTATAGGGGACTTATCTTCTCTGCAATCCAAGATCTTCTCTTAACTTGTCCGTATATATTTGAGTGAGATGTGGGCCTTGTACATTGGAGCTTTGGTTATTATAAGCATCACAAATTGGATTTACAGATGGAGAAATCCCAGATGCAACGGAAGGCTCCCACCAGGTTCAATGGGCTTCCCACTTCTCGGGGAGACCCTCCAGTTCTTCACTCCCAACACTTCTTCTGAAATTCCTCCCTTCGTCAAAAAGAGGATGGATAAGTAAGGTTCTCTCAACTCACCAATTTTCCTGTTCCACAAGCAGTATCGTCATTTTTCTTCTGCTTCATCTTGGTTAAATGTTCTCTGCATATTCTTTCAGATATGGGCCAATATTCCGGACTAGTTTGGTGGGACGACCATTCATAGTATCAACAGACCCGGATCTCAATTATTTTATCTTCCAACAAGAGGGACATTGTTTCCAGAGCTGGTACCCAGATACCTTCACAGAGATCTTTGGACGACAGAATGTAGGTTCGTTACATGGGTTCATGTACAAGTACCTCAAGAACATGGTGCTAAATCTCTTTGGTCCTGAAAGCATAAAAAAGATGCTCCCTGAAGTTGAACAGGCTGCATGTAGGAAGTTAAAGTTGTGGTCAAGCCTGGATACAGTTGAATTGAAAGAAGCAACTGCAAATGTAATTTCAGAATAACAATTCATCTTCAACAAGAATCTTTCAATAATTCTTTGTAAGTTCTAACAACCATTTTATCTTAGCAGACAATATTTGATCTGACAGCAAAGAAGTTGATAAGTTATGATCAAGACGAGTCCCCAGAGAATTTAAGGGAAAACTTTGTCGCATTCATGCAGGGATTAATTTCCTTACCTTTTAAAATTCCGGGAACTGCTTATCACAAATGTCTACAGGTGAACCATGTATATGCTATACTAGAAGTTATAATTTAAACATGCATTTCTTCTTACGTATACCGTGTAAAATCCATAATACATTCACCTTCTTTCTGGTCTTGACTTCTCATTGCTTTGCCAGGGTAGGAAAAGGGCCATGAGAATGCTGAAGAACATGCTACAGGAAAGGCGAGCAATGCCCCGGAAGCACCAGAGTGATTTTTTTGATTATGTCCTCATAGAACTTCAGAAAGAGGGAACAATTCTCACAGAAGAAATTGCACTGGATTTAATGTTTGTGCTACTGTTTGCCAGCTTTGAAACAACTTCTTTGGCTCTAACATTAGCCATCAAATTTCTCTCAGACCATCCTCTAGTGCTGAAGCAATTAACGGTCCGTGAAAACATTCAATTTAAAATTCTGAAACCTACTTCTTTGCAAATTTTAAGTTTCCCCAACTAACATGTTCTAAATGCTTTCACCTTCTCTCAGGAAGAGCATGAGGCAATTCTGAGAAATCGGGAAAATACTGACTCTGGACTTACATGGAAAGAATACAGATCAATGAAATTTACATTTCAGGTAGGTTAACCACTCCTAATTCTTGTTAAAAAATCTTAAAAACATTGAAATATGCAGTTCTATTTCACAAACTGACACATTCTACTTGCAGTTCATCACTGAAACAGTTAGATTGGCAAATATAGTTCCAGGAATCTTCAGAAAAGCATTGAGAGATGTCCAGTTTAAGGGTATGTAATAGTAGTATATTAGTTAATTTCTACTATAGTAAATACATTCTGTTCACCACTTTCAATTTGATATATAATAAAACTTGGTAATGATGCAGGGTATACCATTCCAGCTGGCTGGGCAGTAATGGTCTGTCCCCCAGCTGTACACTTGAATCCAACAAAATACGAAGATCCCCTTGCCTTCAATCCATGGAGATGGGAGGTGGGTCAAATATTTCAGAATATTTTGTGTTCATTCTCCTGCAAGATGGTGGCCACTAAGCTCATTTATCTAAGATTACTGCAAAACCTTCTATGTTCTCAATTTTAAATGGTGGCTTTCAGGGAGTAGAATTAAATGGTGCATCTAAGCATTTCATGGCTTTTGGTGGTGGCATGAGGTTTTGTGTTGGAACAGACTTCACCAAAGTACAGATGGCTGTATTTCTCCATTGCTTGGTCACAAAGTACAGGTAAACATCCTACAATATCTTGTCTGTGAGTGATATTGTGTATACATGTCTGTCTGAGAGAGAGACTGACCTATTTTAGATTTGAACTTTTCAGGTGGCAAGCAACTAAAGGAGGAGATATACTTCGGACTCCCGGTTTACAATTCCCAAATGGTTTCCACATTCAGCTAATGGAGAAAAATACAACAAATAACTCCACTTAGTCAAGCCAGTAAGAAAACAAGGCAAGTTATTCACATAACGATACTGAAAGATTCTGACTTGGCATCTTACCAATCAGGATGGCTATCTGAGGCTGCAAAAGAGGCTAATAGTTCAACATTACAATTTTCAGAGACTTCGACAATGGAAGTCCTACATACTTCTACTCTCAGGCTGCACAGAGAAGATAACACCGTCAATAAATTTGGAGATTGTAGGAAACAGAGAAGCAGTCGTTATGGTCACTCCTCAAATGATGACCAAGTTACAGTTTAGCTCAGTGAACCAAACCAAGTTTTTGTGGTTTACCTCAATATGTATACTTATAAAAGGGAAAAAAAATGTCAAAAGCATGTACAAGGTCCAATTTATAGCATACTCACCAAAGTGAAAGTTAAATTGTAACAATTAGTGCAAATGTTTCTATCTCATCCTTTTTTGTGAAAACTTCTCTCAGTACAGCAGTTTTACATCGAATATTTGCCAAAGGCTTCCAAGTCTTCAATTCTACTTGGTCCCCTTTTTTTCCTCAATAAAAATGGAACTAAACTATGAATAGACTGGTCCTTAATGAGAATGGATATAAAATTTTGATTACAGAGGATATAAGTTTCATTTCCACTATCGTCTCTGCTTTGCGTGCATAAACTGTGAGTCACCAGATGAAACATACTTGTATTTGTAAAAATCACCTCAATTTAGTCATTTTGGATGGTCCTTTTATAGTCTCTCTTTCCTTTCTGCGTCTGCGGTGCCCAATGTTGTCATTCTCCCTTCCGTCCAAGTAGATTTGCTGCATCATACTTGATTGCCCATTGCGTCCATAGTTGTGCTTGTCCTTGTGAACATGGTGAAGATAATAATAGTAATCGGTTTCCTTCTGAATGGTTATGTCTGTGCTCATTATGAATGCTACTTCAATTGTGTCGAACATCATGCTTGCGGTTTCTGGTTCCCAGGTGATGATTTCTAAAATGAATATGGGGGCGGTCAATATCAACATTGAGTTTCTCCATATCTTGATTCTTTGATTATCATCCTGAACATGATCTTTTCACCAGTCATAAAGAGGATTGAAGAGGCCTTTTTGATGTAAAAGCCATAGTAGCACTAGCACTGCAACTCAAAGTACAGTGTATTATGCACTCTAGTATTCTCAAAAAAAACATTCAGTTATCGATGTATGACGGATAAGTAGAAAGAGATTTGACGTAGGATAGAAAGAGAAGCAGATTAAGAAAGAGGAGAAACAACATAGAATCAGAGATATTAGACCTAGAGTAAATAGATTAGATATAAATTAGACAGGTAGAAAAGAAAATAGACCAAGAAGAATAAAGAACAGGGAAAAAAGAGGGACAAGAGATAACAAAACTAGAAGTTTATTCCATAATCCAATCTGTCATTACAATCCTAATATGAGTGCTCTTGTATAGACACCAAACATTATTGAAAGAAGAAAGTAAATCAAATCCTAATAATTGTCTAAATCTAAGTTTCCTAAAGTACCATCTCCAAGAAAATTGTCATTACAACATAATCTCAAAATAATAGATATTGTCTTTCCTATTCTGCATCATTCTACCCACTTGCAAAAACTCGACCTTGAGTTTTGAAGTGATAAATGATCAAAATTCGTGATTGCTGGAGTGGATTGGTGAAAACTGGAAATTGTCTGGATGTGGTGTTGCAATTGGGAACAATAAAGATATCGAAGGAGCTTCAACCTAAAGCGGTAGAACAAACTCGATGGAAGAAATGTCAAGTACACATATGTCGGTATTCATGTTTTGGCACTTGTGATCTTCATTGTGAAAGGGTTCAAGAGAGACGTCCCGTACATCTTGAGATTTGAGTCCTTCTACGACGACTGGAGCTTGCTCTTCAAATTGTTCTTGGATTGGAGAAATGGCTTGATATTTGGTGTCGTCGTGACACGAACCTCGATGGATAGAAGTTTTGGCTAATGTTGTTTCCACTGATTGTGTTGTTCTTGCAAGGAATTGTTGTATTAGGAGGATTCGAGTTTCAAAGATCTCCAGCTAACAACGGTTGTCATAAATGCAACGACCATAAAGCTCAGTCTCAGCCCAAATAGCATCTTGAGGCAAACTGGATTGCACAAGCGCTTGAAAATCCAATGAATTTAGAAGAAGACTAATTTTCTCGATATGACTTTTGGAGGAAAAATCGGATTGAGCACGTTTTCTATAATTGGATATAAGTGACTCCAATTTTATCTAAATAAAAAAAATAAACATAAATAAAACAGAAAAGGAAACTATGATTTTTTTCTACTTTTTTTTCTTCACTTTTTAAAAAAAAAAAATCAGAAACTACAATATATATATATATATATATATATATAAAACGCAGACCATTATTCATTGGCACTGTAGCAACAGGACTGTTCACGTACTACAACGGCACTATTCATGACAAAAAAACAATTTTTTTTTTTTTTGTATACATGGATATTGTATGTGATTTAAAGGATAGATAGAGGTAGGATGCAAGATCTTTCGACTCTGATATCACTTTGATGTAGGACAGATAAGTAGAAAGAGAAGCAAATTAAGAAAAGGGAGAAACAAAAGAGAATCTAATATATTAGGCCGAGAGAAAATAGATCAGATAGAAATTAAACAGATAGAAGAGAGAAAAGACCAAGAAGAATAAAGAACATGGGAAAAAGAGGGATAAGAGATAACAAAATTAGAAGTTTATTCCATAACCCAGTCAGTTCTTACAATCCTAATACGAGAGCTCTTATATAGGCACCAAACATTATTTAAATAAGAGAGTAAACCAAATCCTAATGATTGCCTAAATCTAAGTTTCCTAAAATACCATCTCCAGGAATATTGTCATTACAACATATTCACAAAATCCCAAAATAATAGATATTGCCTTTCCTATCTACTAATTTTGCAAATAAGAATGTAAGCTTTACCTGTTGGAAAAATAGCCAAAAGATTACCAAACATCACCATCCAACTCATACATATATACTATATGTGGTAGCTGAAGTCAAAGAAACTGGAGCATTTACTTCTGCTCACAAAACAACCATGTAGTATCATTAAATGAACTGCCAGAATATAACAATTATATAACTAAAGAAGATGCTATGATTAGGAGAGACGTAAATAGCACTTGCAATGTCTGAAAGAAATAAAGAGGATTTTCTATTCATGTGCAACACTTCATATTTAGACTGCCAAAAAAATCAACTTCTGTTTACATGTAATTGTGTCAGTTCCTTGAATATTAAATAGGAACGGAGAAACAGCATCAACAAATTGAGATTTATGCATGGATTATAGATGCTACAATATGTACATCAAGTGACCTATATGTGGAAACAGAATCACACACCAAGGCAAGTTTCAGCGGTCTTTTCTCAAGGTACCTTTCTTGATGCTTATTAGATTGAAGATATTTGAAAAGAATTTACAATCATGTATGCTATTGTATTCCTGGGTTGCAAGCCAATATGCATTAGACACAAATTCAGTATATTACAATACAAAGACAGCACAAAACAATTCACCTCAAATCCATATTTCATCAATCATTTAATAAAATAATCCTACAATTATGAATTTCCCTGGAAAATCTAGTTTCTTTTGTTATCCTTACACCATTTTTCTGTTTCTATATCTGCACAAAATTCCTTCCCATAAGAATTCACTACGGCTTCAATTGATTCTGTGCAGAATTATGTTTTATTGTTTCTCGTCAGCGCCTAAAACCACAAAAGAAAACATAAACACATGAACAGAGCCACATCTAAGTTACCTTCAAAATGAGCATCATCCTGCACTGTGACTCCATTTACAAGCACAAATTATAAATTTGACAAAAAGAAATACCATAAAAAATAGGTTGTTTACAGTGTCATGAGTTATTATATTATATTATATTTTATTTTCTGAATTAGTTTCAACAAACCTTATGCCAAGTATTAAGGTGCACAATATTGATGCCAACTTTTTTAGTTCACCAAAGCATGCATGCACAAGCTCAAATGTAAAAGTAACGAACTGAGGTGTATGACAGCCGCTCCTGTGCTAAATATGTTTATGGGACATGGGTATAAAATGATGCTCAATGGAACCAGCTTTAAACGCTGAATTTTCTTTTTGCAAAGACTGAAAGCAATAGGAAAAATCCATCAAAGAATCATTCATTAACATCCATATCAATTACAATTAAACATGCCTGATCTATATACCTTCCTAGAACAAGTACCTGCAAGTTTCTCCAGTGATGAAGTCAACCAAACCATCCCACAGTTTCTTTCAAATGCTTTCAATAGACTCAAAAGAAACCATTTATGCTGGTATGGGGTGGTTGATAGGGAATAATCTGCAACAAATTCATGATTAAGTGATTGATTTAATTATAACTCAACAGTCATTTACATAGTAATATTAAAGCATCACTTCTTTTCAGTCATTAGTCAAAATTCTTAACCAAAGAGTACCCATCTTTACAAATCCAGAGAAAAGAAAATTCATAAACTAGGTTACTTTTAGTGTATCAACAGAGCAAACTAAGTAATTTTTCATAATTTGAAAAAATGTTGAAACAGATTATGCCTTCTTCCAAATGACCGTATATTGGACACTTGAGTCATGGCACGATAAAAAGCATGGGAGAACTGAAACATTTTCCTTGAAAAAAAATCTATTTAATATCAGTGGAGGAAACAGATGAATCACTACTTGCTAATCCACCATGAAATCAGTAGACCCAGACGGGTTTGCCTCGTTTAAGTCATAGTATCACCGGACCTCATAGCATCAGACCCAAAAAATACAGCATGGGGGATCTTTGTCCATGCAAAGGAGTGGCATTCTTCATTAATGGATTCTTGTTGTGTTTGCAGGTAAGTTAAATATTCTGTGGTAACATAAGAGCATACTCTTATAGATTAACATCCCAGCCATTTTAATGAGTTCCAGATACCCAGTAAGGTGAAACATGTTAAATTCCCATTTAATTTCAAACCTCTGCATCAGTAGGCCTTTACATTTGTTGAGAAAAAAATACCACTTATGCTGCTGTTTGATTCAGAGAAATAATTTTTCTTATCTCATAAAAATTTGCTCAGTTTGCATTTTTAACATGAAGAATCCATCCAATATGTAACCTATGTTTTAAGCAATGTCAACATTCTACAATATCCTTAAAAATGCTCACTACAAAATCAAGAATTTAAGAAGGAAAGATGTAAATGATTCAGATGGCTAGAAGACATACGACTAGATGCTTTTACAACTCAAGTAAATCAACTAAGCCTTAATCCCAATCTAACTGGGATCGAATGTATATATTTGGGGTCGGCTATATTTAATTTTCTCCAGTTTGCCTGATTGTGAGATTTCAGAAATCAAGTCTTCTCTACCTAACTCAATCCATGCACTCTTACATCTATCCTCACCCCTCTCCGGACCATCTACCTTGGATTGAGCACCATATGCACTAGTGCATCTCTAGGCCTGCACATGTCTAAACAATCTAAGGTGCCTTCTCTCAATTAATCCTTATTGGTGCTACCTCCAACATTGAGCGAATGAATTCATTTCTTATTCTATCGTTTCATCATCCACCTCAACATCTTCACTAGAATAAATTAAAGGATTTATGATTTATCTATCATATGCTACTAGAGGACAATCTTAATTATGTTTGTATAATATAAAAGTATTACTCTCAAAATGGATACATCTACAGTACCTCTTTAGTCCTTTGTATAAATATTAATCATTATTTTCATCTGATCAGTTTAGGATCGATTAACATTTGGGCTGAAATGAAAAAAGTCATTCATGTACAGCTCAGGCTTGACTCTGATAATTAACTCGTTTGTATTCATTTGTTTAGGTTTTGAACAAAGCTCAGCTTCGTTATGAAGATCGTTTATTAAACACGCACATTTTGAATACAGTGGCCATATATTTTCAGCTCATAGCGAGCAAGCGCCACTAGTAACAATGAAAATGTGCCTTTATATGGCAAAGGCAAGAGAAAACAAAACCTAAATGTTCTCCTTACCCTTATGAACGTTAGCTCGTAAAGAGCGTATGCTGCAGATTTGTTGACCGTTACAATAGGTGGTATTCGCAGTGTTTGCATCGTAGTCGAATTCTCCTCCATCTCTGCTATTTCAGCAATAATGGAAGCCTCTCCACCGCTCTTTAAAAGAAAGAGAAAAACCATCATTACAAAATGATCTTAAAAACAATGCAAGAGCATTGACGCGACTGACAAATTGACCACCATTAACCATTAATTTCAAAACGCCCTAACCACGAAAGTGATCATATCACCTCGATTAACCTCTTAATACAATAAACTATCAAATGTTCTATCTATGCATCAGAATAAAATACTCGTTTCTGAACCAATTCAACATCAAATTGGGGCAAAATTACAAATTAATCACAGCAAAAACAAAAAAAAAAATTATTGTTTAGAGAAAGAAGAGGAAAGTGAGTACAGATCCGCTAGGGACAGCCATGTTTAAGAGAATCTTAGTGGAGCAATTCAGTTTGTCCGAATCCGAAGTCTTCTCGCACTTTTCGACTTCGATTTTGAGAATCTGGACCCCGACGACGAAGTTTAACGAAAATCAGAATCGTGTGTCCCATTTTGTGGAATTTCGCTTTGGATTCTCAATATGCTTTTGTTTTTAGGTGGCCTCTGTAATTTCTCTGTTTGAGATTTGAATAGCGAGAGATCATGAGTGGTCAATGGTAGTTTTTGAAAACTGGCACCAACGGTTTTTCATTTTTGTTTTTCGCCGATTCATTGACGGCCTTTTGTTTGGATGAAGCGAGAACGAGAAGAGTCACATCGATAACCTACGTCGTCGTTTCAAATTTTAGATGGCACATAAAGGCCCGGTTGTTAAGTTTGTGGACCCGATTATGAAAAGAAAGCTTTTGAGTTTTGACCAAGCTAAAAAGAGAAAGCATTTGACCCAAGTCCACTTGCTCACTGTAATAAATAAGGAACTTAAGGATAATTTATATACAATTCAATTATTTTATTAAATTTAATAATTATTATTATGTTAAATCAGTAAGACTGTCTGTTATATTATTTAAAATTTTTAATTTTATGTTCTTTTCAATAAAAACTATTTTACTTTCTTTTTTTTTTCTTTCTTTAACTTATTTATTCTCTGTTTAAGGTTTTAATAATTAAAAAATATTTAAAAAATTAATATTTTTTTATTAAAAAATTAATTTAGTGTCATTGTTTTCAATTTTAATATTGTTATGATTTTTTTTTCAAATTATAGGGTTTGTTAAATTCATGTTTCTAGTTAGAATCAATGGGATTCAAAATAAATTAAAGTATGTTTACTTTGAAACATAATTTAAATCATTATAAGATATAATATAAACATGTACAATAAATAAATAAATATTGATCCATATTAAAACAAGCAAAATAAAACAACTATATCTTGAAAATAAGTTGGCAATATTTGATCGATGATTGTAAGAAACTCATGTGAAACTTGCTCTCACAAAAAAAAAAAAATGAATGTATACGAACCACATAAAAAAAAAATGATAACACCAAGACAATCTTTATAAATTAAGTTGGGGGTTCCTACAATTTTTTGGGATTTATTTTTAAAAGTTATTTTTAATAAGGTGTTCATTTGCTTTAAGTGATCTCACTCGTTAACTTTTTTTTTAAAAAAAAAAAAGGTAATTTTTTGCATTTTTATTGCTAAAACCCCAAATAGAGAAAGTAAAAGAAGAAGAATAAAAAAAAGAATGAAAAAAAAAACTTAAAATTAAAAAGATTTAAGCAATATAATAAACAGTTTCATTTACGATCTTATTGATTTTGTATAATAATCACCATTAGATTTAATAGTATGATTGAGATACATATAAAATGTTTCAATGTTTTCGTACAAAATTGAGATGAGCAAGATCTAATAAATAAGCCTCCTTTAATGTTGGATGTTTCTTATCCTATACAGTGCTAATTCCAAAAAACTTGATTAATGCCAACGTACTATATTACCACTCTAGCTCCAACGATAACACGGACAAAACTCCTAATAATTTCTAGACCAATGAAAGCAATTTGGTTACGGCTCAACAAATCAAATCACACAAGACAAACAAAATATATTTCATCATTGGCGTCACGATAAGTACTACGTAAGGGTAGTAATTTGGGTTAATGGGTCGTGTTCATGTCGTGTTAAAATTGGGTATAACACTAAATGAGTTGATACGAACACGACACGATTATTAATCGTGTCAAGAAAACCCAACACTAACACGACCTGTTTATTAAACGGGTAACACTATACAACACACTTAACCCGTTTAATAAACAGGTCATGTTAGATACGACAACACGATAACCCAACACGACACAACTAACATATTAAATATGACAACCCGACACGACACAATTAACATGTTAGACACGACAACTCGTCACGATTAACCAGACACGACTTGTTTATTATGTAAACAAATATAACCATCCATCTAATCAATCATAATCCAAAATATTCATGATCCAAATACACATAAAAAATCTAATTAATAACATAAACATTATTTTATCAACTATCATCTATATTGAGAGAGAAGAGAAAGTCTGTAGACTCTATGAAGCGTCGCTATTAAGTGAGTCTGTGAGAAAGTGCTTTGTGTTTGTGATGTGGTGAAAATAGGAATTATGGTTTATTTTATACACACTAAGAATTTTTTTTTAAATGGATCATAATCATGTAATGAGTCATAATCGTGTCGACACCACTCATCATACCCATGAATTTATTCGTGTCATTTCGGATTGATGGGTCAACTCGCGACACGACACGAACCCGATTATACTCAACACTAACACATTTTATTTCGTATCGTATCGTGTCGAGTTCAAGTGTCGTGTCCAAAATTACCACCTCTAGTACTACGTACCAAAGTACACATCTCTCTAGATTTTTTATCAATGCCACGTGTACAGGTTGTATAACAATTGGAACACAGTTGAGTGCAAGCAACCTAACCAAACACTACCTTGCTTTAGTCATATCATCGGCGGCAAGGGCATCAGGTAATTTTCACACTCAAACTCAGGGACATTTCGTCACAAGAACCAGACAAAAGAGCCCCAATTAGCTTAACCAATAGGTAACTATGTACATTCTTCTCAAAATATCAAAGCCCATCCCTCATTCGCTTCTCCCAATGGTACACCTGTCCACACATGATAGCTTCCAATTGCTTGCCTCCGACACGTGGCATACTCTATTTAATACCACGATTCATAAGCAAAAATACTAATATTATTATTTCATAACGTAAACACTATACGCGACCAACTTGTAATATAGTAATAGAATTATTAAAAGCTTGATGCGCATTGCGCAGCGGATCTCCGGCGAGTTTAATGGCCGAAAACGAGTCAGGAGCCAGTATGTACCGATTCCTGGTGGATCGGTGCCTGAGTCTGGAGGCGAGTCTGGCGAATCTGAGGGAGCAGGCCGATGAGCTGGTGCAGCAGGAGAAGAGGAGGAGGAACGAGGTGGTCGTGACGTCAGGTTCCGGCGAGGTAACGACAAATTCCGACCGGGGAGTGATCCCTGGGTTCTTCTTATCGGGGAGTCCATATAGGAGCGTGTTGGAGTCCATGGGACACGCAGTTCACGTGTGCACAGTTGATGGAGAGATCAGATACTGGTATGTAATTTATGCATAAGTGCTGTTTGTTTATATGCATGTATATGCTCAGTTCAGAGAGTAAGCTTTTGGGTTTTGTTTTTGGTGGTCTTGATTGCCCATGTCTGTGTTTCTCTTTTATCAGTTTGCTATGTGGGTATATTTTGACTATTTTTATGAAACAGTTGCTTACAAGTTTAGTTAAGTGAACTTAAATGATGCAGAAGTCTGTGTGTTTTCTAAGAAAAGAAAATTTTTGTCTAGCATGTTGTCACGTAAGATGTAACTTTTATGATTTTGTGATAGGCAAAAGTTTTTCCTTAAAGAGTGTTTTGAGGCAAAAAATTTTCCTCAAAGAGTGTTTTGAAAAGCAAAATAGTTAAAATTGACATGAATTGAAATGTAAGTTGACTCTTATCCTATCTATTTTTCAAAACTTAGTGATAGGCAAAATTTTCTCAAAAAAAGAGTGTTTTGAAAGTAGTTGGAGTTGACATGATTTGAAATGGAAGTTAAAGCACTTGGCAAATGAATATTGTTGGTTATTTGCATCAGGATCACTACTCCATGTTTGCTGTTCCACTACTCCATGTTTGCTGTATCACTACCCCATCAAAAGCTGCATTATTTCCAGTTATCAAAAGATCATCTACATAGAGAGAAATAACAAGAATATCAACCTCACAATGCTTGACATAAAGAGTGGACTCAAATAGGCTTTTTTCGAAGCCTAAACTTAGCAGATGATCATCAATTCTGCTGTACCAGGCTCTTGGAGCTTGCTTTAATCCATAAAGAGCCTTCTTGAGGAGATAAACTTTGTCTTCTTCTCCTTTCTTCACAAAACTTTCTGGTTGCTCAACATAAATTTCTTCTTGTAAGAAACCATTTAGAAATGCTAATTTAACATCCAACTGGTACACTTTCCAGCCCTTTTGTGCTGCAACAGCAAGTAGCAGCCTGATGGTGTCAAGTCTAGCTACAGGTGCAAACGTGTCTGAATAGTCTACACCAAAAATTTGAGCTTCTTAGGCAGAGACTTGGAGTTTGCAGCTCCTAATGCAAGGAGGAGTGTTGGTTATTTGCATCAGGATCACTACTCCATGTTTGCTGTATCACTACCCCATGTTTTATGTCCTTACTATCCCATGTTTGCTGTACCATGTGTTATTTGTTTTTGTTTACTTTGTCTACCACTTTGCTTTTCAGTTTTTTATATAATGCAAGCTTGATGCATTACAAATATATTGAATTCCTAGTTTGAGTTCATGTGTATCTTCCTCCATTTTCTCACCTTGTTCTAAGAAATCTCATTGTTCTTTCATTCTTTAAACTAACAATTGGTATCAGAGCTTTATTCTTGAGGGATCTGTGAGTTCATTTGAGTGTTCTAATGGAAGGTGAATCCAGTTTTTCATCGATTGCTCCTCCGGTGTTCGACTGAGAAAATTATCAGATTTGGGCTGTGAGAATGGAAACAAACCTAGATGCAATGGATCTTTGGGAAGCTTGTAGAAGAGGATTACGAAGTTCCTCCTCTGCCAAACAACCCCACAATGGCCCAGATCAAGAATCACAAGGACAGAAAAACAAGGAAGTCTAAGCTTGGGTTCACTGTCTATCCCTTACCACAGGTTTCAACATCTGTCGTTGAGCCCTACAACAGTGTCCTTTCAACTCACTTCCTTTTGGAACATGCTGACGTTGGTGTGTTGCTTGATAATGAGGCAATTTATGATATTTGCAGGCGCTCCCTTGATATTGAGCGCCTTACCTACACCAACCTAAACCGTCTGGTGTTGGTTATTTGCATCAGGATCACTACTCCATGTTTGCTGTACCACTACTCCATGTTTGTTGTATCACTACCCCATATTTTCTGTCCTTACTACCCCATGTTTGTTGTGCCATGTGTTATTTGATTTTGTTTACTTTGTCTGCCACTTTGCTTTTCAGTTTTTTATATAATGCAAGCTTGATGCATTATGAATATATTCAATTCCTAGTTTGAGTTCATGTGTATCTTCCTCTATTTTCTCACCTTGTCATAAGAAATCTCATTGTTCTTTCATTCTTTAAACTAACAATTGGTATCAGAGCTCTATTCTTGAGGGATCTGTGAGTTCATTTGAGTGTTCTAATGGAAGGTGAATCCAGTTTTTCATCGATTGCCCCTCCAGTGTTCGACGGAGAAAATTATCAGATTTGGGCTGTGAGAATGGAAACCTACCTAGATGCAATGGATCTTTGGGAAGCTGTAGAAGAGGATTACGAAGTTCCTCCTCTGCCAAACAACCCCACAATGGCCCAGATCAAGAATCACAAGGACAGAAAAACAAGGAAGTCAAAAGCAAAGGCCTGTTTGTTTGCTGGCGTCTCATTGACTATCTTCACCCGAGTCATGTCACTCAAATCAGCAAAAGCAATATGGGATTATCTCAAAAAAGAGTACGAAGGAAATGAGAGGATCAGAGGGATGCAAGTGCTGAATTTGATCAGAGATTTTGAACTGTAGAAAACGAAGGAATCAGAAACCACTAAAGAGTATTCTGACAAACTTCTAAGCATTGCCAATAAGGTAAGACTGCTTGGTTCTGATCTACCCGACTCGAGGATTGTTGAAAACATCCTAGTACCGGTGCCTGAAAAATTTGAGGCAACCATTACAACCTTGGAGAACACCAAGGATCTGTCCAAGATTACCTTGACAGAGCTCGTAAATGCTTTACAGGCACAAGAGCAAAGAAGGGTTATGAGGCAAGAAGGAGTCGTTGAAGGAGCACTGCCAGTCAAGCATCAAGAAGGAGGGAAAATGAGGAAGAAGAACAAGAAGATTTTTGCTACAAGTGGCGATGCTACAGCAAACAGCAACAAGAGCAAGACTGGAGGTACGAAGGGAAATCATCTTCCATGCCAACACTGTGGCAGAAAGGGTCATCCTCCTTTCAAATGCTGGAGGAGACCTGATGCAAAATGCAGCAGGTGTAACCAACTTGGTCATGAAGCTATGATTTGCAAAAGCAAAATTCAGCAGCAAGAAATAGATGCTCAAGTTGCTGATCAAGAGGAGGAGGATCAGCTCTTTGTTGCTACTTGCTTCTCAGGCAATGATTCAAGTGAGAGCTGGTTAATTGATAGTGGTTGCACTAACCATATGACACATGACAAGGAGTTGTTCAAGGAATTAAGAAGCACGGAGACTTCAAAAGTCAGAATTGGCAATGGACAACATATAGCAGTCAAAGGAAAAGGCACCATTGCAATTGCAAGTTGTTTAGGTACAAAACTTATCTCTGATGTTCTCTATGTTCCAGAAATTGATCAAAATCTGTTAAGTGTTGGTAAGTTGATAGAAAAAAGCTTCAAAGTACATTTTGAAGACAAATACTGCCTGATAAAAGATGCATCTGGTCAAGAGATGTTCAACGTCAAGATGAGAGGAAAGAGTTTCACACTTAACCCACTTGAGGAGGAGTAAGCTGCCTTTCCTACCAAGGAAAGTGTCACGGAGATATGGCACAAGAAGCTCGGTCATTATCATCATCAAGGACTACTACTGCTTCAAACAAAGCAATTAGTAAGGGATTTACCTGTTTTAGAATATCATCTTCCTCACTGCAAAGCGTGTCAATATGGAAAGCAACACAGAAAACCATTTCCAAAAACAGCTTGGAGAGCAACACAGAAGCTACAATTGATCCACACTGATCTAGCAGGACCACAAAGGACACCATCGCTCAATGGTAGCCTTTACTATATTGCCTTTATTGACGATCTAACAAGAATGTGTTGGATTTTCTTTTTTAAATACAAATCAAAAGTTTCTAGAATATTCTGGAAATTTAAAGCTAGAATTGAAAATGAGAGTGGCTGCAAAATTCAGCAATTGAGATCAGACAATGGCAAGGAGTACACATCTGCAGTGTTCAATCAATTTTGTGAGGATGCAGGTATTGAACATCAACTAACGGCTCCCTACACTCCACAACAAAATGAGTCAGTGAGAGGAGAAATCGATATATTATGGAAATGACAAGATGTATGTTACATGAGAAGATTTGCCAAAGAAATTCTGGGCAGAGGCAGCAAACACTGGGGTTTTTCTCCAAAACAGGCTACCCACAAAAGCGTTGAAGGTGCAGACACCATTTGAAGCTTGGTATGGATATAAACCGTCTCTAAACTTCCTTAAGGTGTTTGGTTGTTTGTGCTTCACCTATGTTCCTCAGGTTAAGCGTGATAAAACTAGACAAGAAGGCAGTACAAGGCATTTTCGTAGGCTACAACACAAGATCCAAGGCTTACAAAGTCTTTTAGCCACAAACGGGGAATATTGTCATAAGCAGGGATGTGCACTTTGTAGAAAATGAAGAATGGAATTGGGAGACTTCAAAGGACTCGAATCAACTGAAGCTAAACATTCCTGTCAGAAATGTCGAAGAGCAGAGAAATGACAGTTGGCAGAGTGAGATAGTGGACGACATTCCAGTTACAAGCACCACATTGCTCGCTGATATTTATCAGAGATGCAACATTACAGTTCGTGAGCCTGCAAGTTATGATGAAGCTAAATATGATCAGAATTGGACTGCTGCAATGAAGGAGAAGCTGTACATGATCAAGAAAAACAAGACATGGTAGCTTGTTGATAGACCTCAAGACAGAAAAATCATTGGGGTCAAATGGGTGTTCAGAACCAAGCTCAACGCTGATGGTTCCATCAACAAATACAAAGCGAGGCTGGTTGTTAAAGGATATGCTCAAATTTTTGGTGTAGACTGTTCAGACACGTTTGCACCAGTAGCTAGACTTGACACCATCAGGTTGCTACTTGCTGTTGCAGCACAAAAGGGCTGGAAAGTGTACCAGTTGGATGTTAAATCAGCATTTCTAAATGGTTTCTTACAAGAAGAAATTTATGTTGAGCAACCAGAAGGTTTTGTGAAGAAAAGAGAAGAAGACAAAGTTTATCTCCTCAAGAAGGCTCTCTATGGATTGAAGCAAGCTCCAAGAGCTTGCTACAGCAGAATTGATGATCATCTGCTAAGTTTAGGCTTCGAAAAAAGCCTATCTAAGTCCACTTTTTATGTCAAGCACTGTGAGGTTGATATTCTTGTTATTTCTCTCTATGTAGATGATCTTTTGATGACTGGAAACAATGCAGTTTTAATTGATGAATTTAAGCTGGAAATGATGAAAGTATTTGAGATGACTGATCTTGGATTGATGCCTTACTTTCTCAGAATGGAGATCAAGTAGAGTCAAGATAAACTTTTCGTTTGTCAAAGAAAGTATGCTAAGGAAATACTTAAAAAGTTTCATATGGAGGAATGCAAAGAAATGGCTACACCAATGAGTCAGAAGGAAAGCTTAAGTAAGGAAGATGGCACAGACAAAGTCGAAGAAGGCTATTTTAGAAGTTTGGTTGGATGTCTAATGTACCTAACTGCAACCAGGCCAGACATCTTTTTTGCTGTAAGCATTCTCTCTCGTTTTATGCATTGTGCTAGTGAAATGCATCTTAAAGCAGCAAAAAGAGTCATTAGGTACATCAAAGGGACTGTTAACTTTGGTGTAAAATTCAAGAAGTGTCAAAACTTCAAGTTGATGGGATTTTCTGACAGTGATTGGGGTGGATCCGTGGATATGAAGAGTACATCTGGTTACTACTTTAGTCTAGGATCAGGTGTGTTCTCTTGGTTTTCCAAGAAACAAGAATTTGTAGCACAGTCTACTGCAGAGGCTGAATTTGTTGCTGCTACAGCAGCAGTGAATCAAGTATTGTGGCTAAGGAAACTGTTATGTGATTTACATTTGAAGCAACTGAATGATACAAAGGTATTTGTAGACAATCAGGGTGCAATTGCAATATCTCATAATCCGGTTTTTCATGGAAAAACTAAACATTTTAAGATTAAGCTATTCTTTCTAAGAGAAGTGCAGAAAGAAGGAGATGTGAGCTTGGTTTATTACAGATCTGAAGATTAGCTTGTAGACATTTTCACAAAACCTCTACCAGCAAATAAATTTGAGCTTCTTAGGCAGAGACTTGGAGTTTGCTGCAAAGAGGAGTGTTGGTTATTTGCATCAGGATCACTACTCCATGTTTGCTGTACCACTACTCCATGTTTCCTGTATCACTACCCCATGTTTTCTATCCTTACTACCCAATGTTTGATGTACCATGTGTTATTTGTTTTTGTTTACTTTGTCTGCCACTTTGCTTTTCAGTTTTTTATATAATGCAAACTTGATGCATTATGAATATATGGAATTCCTAGTTTGAGTTCATGTGTATCTTCCTCCATTTTCTCACCTTGTTCTAAGAAACTCATTGTTCTTTCATTCTTTAAACTAACAAATATATTAATTAGTACTTTTGAGTCGGCTTAGTAATTATCTAATTAAGGTGGGTTTTAAACAAAGACTGCATAGTAGCGTAAGGTTTCAAAGCACGGTATTTATTTTTTTTCCTTCAATAAAGTAATTCATCCAAAATGGTACAATATAAAAGACTAGACGGCCCTTTTTCAAAAAATAGCTTAAACTTAATTTTGGAACTTTGCTTCGAGTTTGTAAATTTCGTGTCAGACAACGTTTCATTTTAGCTATTAAATGAAATGTTGCTGTGCTGTTTTGAATTTAACGATATTTTCAAATATGTTTTTATCAAATTACATACTTTTTAAAAAAATATATATCAATTACGGATACAAACCATAATAAAACCAACATCATTCAAATATAAAATGATAAAAATGGTGTATTAACCAACACCAAATCATAATTATAATCCAAAATTCAAATACTATTACAAAACAGCACGAAAGTCGTGTTATTTTAAAAACCACTAATCTAAAACAACATTAACTAAAAATGTTTAGAAGTTACATTCCCAAACTTTCTAAACTTAATTAAAGGTGTTATTGTAAAAAAAATATAATGTGAAAACAAATTTAAACTGATGGAACAGGATAAAAGAAAAAATGAAAAAAAATAAATAAATATCATATATTGTTATGTTTTGGTCGAAATAAGGTGTTTTAACCTAAACAATCGAAACATATCGAAATAGAAAACAAAACGAAATACAAGAGTAATTTGTTTCGATTTAGTATTAAAACCAAAACATTTTGACTATTTCGATCGAAACGGAACGGAATTCATAATCTTGTTTTGCATTTTACATTATTGCACCTATTAAGAATCCTAATTAGTTTTATGTTGATAGTCATAATATGTGTCATAGTAAGTTTCTTAAATCTTATTTAGTTTATGTTTATTTTATCCAGTTAATGTCTTCTAGTTCTATTACGTTTGGTATTCATATATATATATATATATATATTAGTTTCTATTTTTTTCGGCAATTTTTCCAGCGTTTCTATGGTGTGTCTTCTTTTCAGCAGGTTCTTTCTTTTCCATCAAGTTGTTTTGCTGTTTTTCCGGCGAGATTCTACAGGATTTCGTCTCTATTTTTGTTTCTCTGTTTCTATTGGAGAAAAGGAAGAAGAAAAGATGAAAAAGGGAAAAAGATAACAATTGTGAAAAAAAATAACAAAACAAAGGTAGAATAAAAAAATATGTTATGTGTTCTTGTATTTTCTCTTCATGAAAAAGAAGAATAGTTCTTGACAGTTCTTGAATAAGAGTTCTTGACCGTTCCTGAAAAAGAGTTACTCACCTCAATATTGATGTTGTTGATCCATGCATGTTGATGTTGTTAACCCAATCCAACGTGTGTTGATGTTGAATCCTCATCACTTATTAATTGTGTTGAAATTAAGAATTGAAAAGAATTTTGTATTATTGATTGATTATCTTAATACAATTCAACAGTCCTATATATAGACTTATGAATATCAAACCTAATATGACTAGGAGACATTAACTAGATAAAATAGACATAAATTAAGTAAGATTAAAAAACTTACTAGGACATATAATATGAAACTTAATTAGGACTCTCAACACCCCCCTCAAGTTGGAGCATACGTATGCACCAACTAGTTACAAAGAAACTCATACCAACAACAAACCACATTCAATCTGAAACAAATAAACCCAAACCCATAAATTACAATAACCCATGACAACACGTCGAGGCTCTACACCTATGACAAACAATTAGGTCGTCACGTCGGTACCACCTAATGAGACAAGATCCGAGAACACCGGATCAATAAGACTGACTTTTTGTCCTTTTTTTTTTACTAACTTTGACTTTGATTGAATGGGCTGCAATTAATGACTTAGGAAGAAACAACATCAACACAAGTTGGATCGGGTCAACAACATCAACATGTATGAGTCAACAACATCAACATCGGGGTGAGTAACTCTTCTTTTTCTTCTTGAGCTATTCTTCTTGTTGAACTCTTCTTCTTCTTCTTTTTGAACTCTTCTTATTCTTTTTTTAAACTGCTGTTTTTGTTTTAATATTGAGGCTTTTTTTACTGTCCTTTTTTTGTCTGTTCTTTTTTTTACTGTTTTTCATACGAATCTATTTATCAAACTTTCTACGTGTGAACAGTATCAGAAAATAGTGTCGTGAACAGTACCCAAAAACAGTTTTTTTAGAATTAATGACTGGATGAGCAGCATTAAGTCACTAGCCGAAATTACAGAAGCTCAAAAGACGACTCTCAAAACATGTTCAATAGCTCTATACCATGTTGAAATTAAGAATTGAAAAGAATTTTGTATTATTGATTGATTATCTTAATACAATTCAACAATCTTATATATAGACTTATGAATATCAAACCTAATAGGACTAGGAGACATCAACTAGAAAAGATAGGTATAAACTAAATAAGACTAAAAAACTTACTATGACACATAATAGAAAACTTAATTAGGACTCTCAACAACATAAATCTAATGAGGACTCTCAATAGATTGCAACCCATTCAAGTCAAAGTCAAAATTAGTAAAAAATAAGATGAAAAGGTCAAAGTCTTGTTGATCCAATGTTTTCGGATCTTGTCTCATTAGGTGGTATCGACATGGTGACCTAACTGTTTGTCGTGAGTGTGTGGAGCCTCAACTTGTTCTTATGGGTTATTGTAATTTATGTGTTTGAGCTTATTTGTTTCAGATTGAATAAAGGTTTGTTATTGGTATGAGTTTCTTTCTAACAAATTGGTGTATGTGTATGCTCAAACTTGAGGGGGAGTGTTGAGAGTTTTAATTAGGTTTATGTTGAGAGTGCTAATATCTGTCTTAGTAAGTTTCTTAAATCTTATCTAGTTTATGTTTATCTTATCTAGTTTATATCTTCGAATATTATTAGGTTTGATATTCATAAGCATATATATAAGATCGTTGAATTGTATTCAGATCATTTAACATCAATAATAAGAATTTTCTATAATATTTCTTCTCAATCTATCATCTCTCTAAACTAAATTTCAACAGCACTTATTCATGAATTATTTTTAATTCATTTTCCCCATCTCCCTATAATTGTGCTTTAAAAGGGCATGTGTATTCAGCATTGCACTAAATCTTTTTTATCAAACTTAAATTATCCATGCAAGCCTGTCAAATTCCCTCGTTTAATAGTCTGCATTCTATAGAGCATTGCCAGTGATAAGCTATGCTTGTCCTGATAAGTTACATCCAATGAATAGATGGTTTGTAAACTCCACACCATTATCACATAGAGCATCACGCGTATCACCTTCAATACTCAACTTTGGCATATAGTCCATGAAAGTCAATGTTGAATAGCCTACGAAGTATTGAAGCTGTCAATGAAAATAGCTTGTTTGTATAGCTACAGAATAAGGTTGTAATCTCACTGTTTTCCACTTATGATATTTTCCTTATCCTGCATAGCAACATAGGGTGACTGTTGAACAATTACCTTAGAAACTCTTACAGTTATAGGTGATCTAGAGTTATAAATAATTTGTGCCCTCAAGGCTCTTACGATAGCAAGATTTAAAGCATAAGGGTATCTTTGACATTTTTAGTTTTATGCTTGTTAGAACATAATTAGAAAACTCTGTTCCTATTATAATTAGGAAATTCTATTCTTATTATAATTAGGTTTTGTTTATTTGCCTAATTTACAATTGTCATCCCTGACTTTTTGTACCACTATATATATTGTTGTATAATTAAAAAATTCAATATACTCAATACAGTTCTTCTCTTCCAAAACCCTATTTCTCTCTTATTTTCTATCAATGCTGAACAAACTATCTTGCCTCCCATAGGCTTGAGACACTATGGTTGCCCAAAAGCTCCTGTTTTTCAATAGATAAGTTTCATCCAAGCTATCCCGAATGGAACCAGTGCTAAAAAATGCCAGTTTTGAATCATCATTGCAGCTCTATTCCAGTCATATACACTTTTTAAACCCAACATTCCGTATTGAACCTTTTCTGATTCTTCATTGGATGCTCCGCTTAGGGCTTTTTGATGAACTGACGAAAATAATCTTGTTCTTTTTGTTAGTTATGTAACTGCTCATTATAATAAAAACCCATGCTGGCTGTGATCATCATCTTGAAACTACATATATCATACGACATCTGCTTTAACTTTTGGCCTAGAATTTGGAGAAATTCAGTTAGTATGCATAGTCATATAACAAGCAATGCTGCAAGTGTCAACAGCAAATAGAGCATATTATATGCCAATGCAACGTTTTCTAAGCTCTAGTCATCCATAGCTTTGGTGGTTAATTAGGTTGTTATCTGATCACCTTCGAAATCAAAGATTTTAAGCCTGGTATGTCCCAGAAAAGAAAAGATGTTTAACCATAATACTTGAGCTCTAGAGTCTAGACCTTTAATGATGTGAGACACTAATCAGAATTTGATAGCAATATCTTTCATGAAAAGGAGAGCAGAGCAGATGTACACTCCTGACTCTCACATTATCTTAGTCTATGTTAAAAGATAAATTACTACTAAACTTGATATGTCATCGGGCTTTTCTCTGAAGTTGCAGTCTTGCAAATGGAGCTAGTTCTTAATTGCTGATTATTGAATTTCATTTCTACATTCTAACAACCTGCATGCATTTCCAATTTGCCCATAGCTGTGTGATTCTCATGGCAATATACTTTTTTATGTAAATAATTTATTACTATTATGGAAATACTAAGTTCTTTTCTGAAAATTTCTTGTACATTTCCACTATCATTAGATATCACACTTAGCTGAGTGAAGTTTTTCTATCTCAGGAATCGTGCTGCTGAAAATCTCTATGGATGGAAGGCCTACGAAGTCCTTGGGCACAGTGTGGCTGAGCTTCTTATATCAGAAGAATACTATACACCTCTAAATAAAATCATGGAAAGGTTGAGTGCTGGGCAATCATGGTCAGTTCAGTTCCCTTTTATGAAGAGGTCAGGTGAAATATTTACAGCGAAAGTGACAAAAAGCCCTTTATATGAGGATGGTGAGCTTGCTGGTGTTATCACAGTCTCAACTGATGCAGCAGTATTTAATAGAGTAGATTCACAAAACCTAAGAACATATCAAGATCGTGGTAGATTACAGGGATTAAACTCGAAAACGATTCAGTGGCACCCTCCACGACTACAGATTGAAGCTGTGCCACAGATTGCATCGTCTGTTTCCAATCTGGTACTCATGTATTTCCCATTTTTTCTGTATTTCTTTATACTTTCATTTATGTTCTGGTTTGTTGTTCCCTTGTACCATCAAACCAAGCAGGCCTCAAAGCTTCTATCACAGAGACATGGAGATGATAAGTGCAATGCAACTGCAAGTTCCGGGGACAGAGATGACACTGCAACAGAGGCTGAAGATTTTAAGTTAGAAAAGCCTGGTACACTAGTAAGTTTTAGTTCCTCTGTTTTTTTTTTTGAACAAGTAGTTCCTCTGGATTATATCTCAACTTTATGTTGGATATTCAATATAAAGGGCATCTAGGATGCTTTGTTTTAGTCCATGAAGAAGGAACCTTAATCCCAGTTTCCACAATGGGAAGAAAGATAGATGAAGGGGCTTTCTGATCAACATTAAAAAATTGTAGTATTTAATTTCTTTTATACTTCTAAAAGAATTGATGAAGTTGGTCACATGTTAAAGATGAAATTCCAAAAAGTTTTTTCTCTTATCTCATATTGTATATGGCCTCTGCTTTTGTTAAATATTTGGATGGAATGAATGTAGGCAGCAAAAGTCTTAGCGAAACTGCACATCAGAGCCGGAAACGGTGGAAATGAAGATGTTGGTAGTGTACAACAAAACGGTGCAACTGACACAACATCAGTTGGAAATAAAATGATCAGTGAGTGTAATTCTCATAGAGGTCCAAAGGCATCAACTGCAGACAACTGCACCAATAATACTGAGGGTAGGGGAGAAAACCTGGCAAAAGCAAATTATTCTTCACCCAAAAGTGCAATGTCAAATGTACACAGGAACAGAAGTGGAAACTCTGTTGAAGAGAGTCCTGCTGTAGGCCTTTCAAGGGAGCTCAATGAATGCTTTGCCTCATCTAGACCAGGAGATTCACTACCAGGATCAGGCTGTCACACGGATTCGAATGAGTTGGAACCGGAAATAATGAACTCAGAACCCTTGGAGGTAGGAGATGAAGTGCAGAAACAGATGCCAAGTTTAGGGGAGAGTATTGGCAGCCAAGAAAGTTCATCAAGCAAAGGGGATAACGAATCAAGCTCAATGGAAGGCTGGGAGATTCGCTCAGAAGACCTAAAATTAGGAGAGGAGATCGGTCAAGGTAACTTCAAGTTCATTTATCTCAAATTTATAGCGTATACTATGTTTGAAGATGCTTATGTCTCTGTGAACGAGTTTGAGCAGGGAGAAGTAGGTTTTTGGAACTGTCACGTTGTTTGGGGCTCGCTGAGAAAACATTTAACTATAAAAATGACAAGAAAATTGTTAGGAATATATTCAAATGAAGGGAAGATGATGTCAACAATGTCACTTTGTGAGGAACGTTTTTCTGGAAAAAGATTTGGTCTAATTCGTATCATCTGTGAAATACAATCTAGTCAGTGTTAATAATTGAAGATTATTTTTTTTTTATGTGATGACGATTATTATTACATTTCATGTAAAATAATTAGCCCAAATATTGAGAAATCAGGAATGTATAAACTGCATAATCGAGGGTTTTGGACTTCTTGTATCAAACAATTTTTTTTTTTAATTTTTACCTTGCAGTTTCATATGCTGTTGTTTACCGTGAAATTTGGAATGGATCGGTAAATTCCTAGATTCACAAATCTTTTGAGTTTCTGTTCCAAGTTGGTGACAGCTCAATATATGAACCTGAAATAAATTTGTTTCTGTAAACAAGGACATTGCTGTTAAGGTTTATTTTGGCAACGACTACGGGGTGAGGGGACTTTGCAAGACTACAAAAAGGAGGTATATCATAAGTTCTCAATCTAATATTGAACTGCTTACAAGTTATATTTGCGGAAGGAAGCATCTAATCTAGCGATCTTACTTGTGTACTTCAGATTGGTATAATGAAGAAACTTAGACATCCGAATGTATTGTTGTTCATGGGAGCAGTATACTCACAAGAACGACTTGCCATAGTCACCGAATACTTACCAAGGTAAGATAAGTGTTACTCTTTCTTGGGAGTTGTCAATTGATAAAACTAATTATGAGTACTATTCCTATGTAACCTTGTGTTGTATATCAACCTTCTTTACATTATTAGTTGGGATAGTGGATGCCCATTCAACTATCTGATTTTGGATGATCAGTACCCATGTGCATGTCATGGATCAGCTCTTATGAAAGCCTTATGCGTGGATATTCTTTTTTGTGTTACAACTCATACAAGGGGATCATGTATTTCGTTTTATTTTGCATACCTAGGGGAAGCCTTTTCAAGACACTTCACAAGAATAATCAGGCATTAGACCTAAGAATGGCCCTTGATGTTGCATGTTTTCTACTTCTTTCTTTCTTCCTTCCTCTTTCTCTTCACTCTAGAGCGCAATGGTAGATTGTTGAGCTTGGTAGATATCAAGCAAAATCACACACATGTTCTTTTCTTGCAGGCTAGAGGAATGAATTATTTGCATCTCAGGAACCCACCAATAGTACATAGAGACCTAAAATCTTCTAACCTACTTGTTGACAGAAACTGGAATGTAAAGGTATTGAACATATATTGGGCTAATGTCTTCAAAATAGCTGAGAAAATTGAAAACTTACAATTAACTTGCAGTTCATTTGATGCTTTTCTCTCAGGTTGGAGACTTCGGCTTGTCAAGGTGGAAGAATGCGATGTTCTTATCCACCAAGTCTGGGAGAGGAACTGTAATGATTTTTTATTTCTAGCGCTCTGATCAATCATTGTTGTTAACACTGATAACGTTCATAAGGTACATCATTGTTTTGAAAATGAACTCACTTAGCTTCGTTGTTTTTCAATCTGCAGCCCCAATGGATGGCCCCTGAAGTTATTAGGAATGAACCTTCAAATGAAAAGTAATCTCTGGAAACCAAACTTATATTTTCTTCAGTAATTCTTTATTCTCTCTTCCCACTTTGTGGCACACTGGCACTTGTTCATAATGAGTAGAAAGGTGCTTCATGGATCAAATTAAACCTTGAAACAGAAGAATCATATCCACACTTTTGTCTTCAAATTATACAGGACCAGTGACATTCTTAAATGAAAAATAATTATGAATTTTTTCCTCTTCCTTCCTTCCTTTATTAGTACATGATGTTTTCCATTTCTTGCATCTAAACAGGTCTGATGTGTACAGTTTTGGTGTCGTCCTATGGGAACTAATGACCGTTTCCTTTCCATGGAACAACCTAAATTCTTTACAGGTGTCTCTCACTAACTTATGCACATGTGTACGAAGTATAATTAAAACTTTGGTTTTCCATCTGAAAGGTTGTTGGAGCCGTTGGCTTTATGGACAGAAGATTAGAGCTTCCAGAAGGCCTTGATCCTCGAGTAGCGTCGATCATACTTGACTGTTGGCAAAGGTGCATCTTTATATTCTTGCAAAAAGTGTATTTCAGTGCTTTCTTTTCATTTTTATTTTTTCAAACATCAGAACTTGTGAGTCAATAGAGACTAATTAATCCTTTTGATTTCATATGTAAATCAACAAGCAGTGATGCGGAGAAACGACCATCATTCAAAGATATAATTCGTAGAATGACTGGCCTATCCCACAAAGTTGCTGCTGCATCGGGTCGCAAGATTTCAGAACCTTAAATTTGCAATATGAAGATGAATATATATTTTTGCCTGCTCACTCAAGATAGCCACATAGTTTAGATATCAGATGATAGAAAACTATAGAGAACTATGGTTTTGGATGAGATGTCTTGATTTATAAATATACTGCCACGTGTATAGTGATGCAAAGAGCTATATATGGTAAGTATAAATTAGGCAAGTAATTAAAATTTAATTAAACAAGCAATCTAATATATATTCTAACACCTCTCTCAAACTCATCGTGGTAAAGTACATGTCAACTTGGGTTTGTCCACTAACTCATGAAAACGGTTAGGTAAATGAGTTTAAGTGAAGATTTCATCAATCTAAATAGCAATGCGAACAGAAACAAAGAGAATGGTACCACGGTCGATATGTTGACGAATAAAATGAAAATCATTCTTAATGAGTTCGGTCTGTTCATGAAAAACATTATTATGTGTAATAGTCATGACGATTCGATTATCGCAATAAATAACAATGGTAGCAGAATGTGTAACACTCATATCCTGGAGTAACCAACGAAGCCAAGGAAGTTCAATAGAAGTATACAAATGGTTTGATATTCTGATTTTGTACTAGATTTAAAAGTAAGAGTTTATTTCTTGTTGCGTCAGGAAATAAGTGAGTCAGCCAAGAAGAAACAGAAACCAGTGGCAGAACATCAATCAATAGGATCCTCAGTCTAATCAACATCAAAATAGGCATGTAACTCAAGAGAAGACTGTGAGAAGAAATGCAAGTCATGAAACAAAGTACCTTTGACATACTGAAGGATGCGGAGAATAGAATCATAATGAGTGGTACGAGGTGAAGACATAAATTGACTAACAATATGAACAACATGAGCAAGATCAGGACGAGTCACAGTAAGATAAACCAAGCTCCCAACCAATTGACGATAAAATCTAGGATCACTAAGAGGTTAACCATCAGTACAAGTGAACTTGACATTGGCCTCAAGAGGGGTAGAGGCAACCTCGTTATCTGTCAAACCAGCTCGAGTAAGAAGATTAGAAGCATACTTAACTTGAGATAAATAATAACCACTGGAATAAGAGGATACTTAAAGACTCAAAAAGTAGCTAAGAGGACCCAAATCTTTCATTTCGAATTTTTGACTAAGAAGGCTTTTGAGCTCAGAAATACCATGTATATCACCACATGTCGTGATCATATCATCAACATACAAGACGAGAAAAATGGAACCTCGTTCAGTTTTCTTGAGAAAAATAGTTGTGCCATAAGGGCTTGAAGTGAAACTAAACCGACTTACCGGGGAGCTAAATTTTGCAAACCAAG
The DNA here is from genome assembly GCA_023935145.1 of Bretschneidera sinensis. Lineage (NCBI taxonomy): Eukaryota > Viridiplantae > Streptophyta > Magnoliopsida > Brassicales > Akaniaceae > Bretschneidera > Bretschneidera sinensis. Next base: position 12,872,541 of record CM043703.1, read on the forward strand.
CTCATGGAGCTTGTTTAAGACCATACAGAGCTCATCGTAGACGACACACTTTATTAGGTGGGTGATCATAACCAAGATGGAGTTACATGTAAACTTCTTCATCAAGATCACCATTGAGAAATGCATTTTTGATGTCTATTTGAAACAGATTCTATTTCCGTACTGCAACGATAGCAAGCAAACTATGAACAAACGTAAGACATGCAACATGAACAAATGTTTCTTCATAGTCAATACAATATTCTTGGTTGGGTAATAGAGTTAGAGAGAACCTGTTTTAAGAAGGATTTAAGATCATCGATCGCAAAGATGGGAGTTGATGACCCATTTTGAGAACCTTCAGATGCAGCAGCAGTGGTGACCCGAGATCCAGAGTTGAAGGTAAATTGTATACCTGGTTTAGACTAAGTACCTTGAGGAAAATTACTTCTCTATTGTCGGATGGAACAATCTACAAGAAAATGATCATTCTGATGACAATACCGACATACCTTATTTGGATAATCTGCAATAAAATGTCCAGGCTGCTGACAATAGTGACAAGTCTTCTGATTTCGGGAAAAACGAGCAGTAAGGGTGGCCATAGTAACGTAGCAAAGAGAACTGAATAATGGGAGCAAAATCTGAGAAAACAGACCTCAAAATCGAAATGAGCACGTCGAAAAACCTTAAGAACCGATCTGACAGAGACAAAAATCAATAAAAAATGAGCCGAACCGGAAAGGTTAAAGTTGAATCGATTTGACCAGAACAAATGATGTGGTAGAACCAACAAATGTAATTGGATCGAATGTTGACATGGTAGATGATGTGGTTATATGCTTAAGTGTAAGGACCCATCCCGGGTTGGCCATCCCTGAGACGGTGTCATCACATTTTGAGAATCCCAGCACGACACATAAATGCAACAATAAAAATAATACTAACAGGATTTTTTACTTTAACCCTCAACCCTCAACAGGGGAGGTACATCAATCTGATATTAACTTAACCATAATATACAACGTAAAATACATGAATATTTACAAATAAAATTTTTATTTCATTTTCTCATTTGTCTGAGGATATTGACACGTACGTGGCTTACAAAAATGATTTCGTCTGACTCTCAACTCACCAGACTATTTGTCCTGCCTGCTACCTGAAATCATCGTACAATGAGGGATGAGCTTCATAAGCTCAATGAATTAAATTTACTAAAAGTATTCAAATTTCATAAATAACCCTTTAACATTTAATCATTTATCTCTCATATAATTGGATAGTAGAATAAAGTCTAACATTTAAATAATTCCTATTATATCATATTTCTATGTCTTTTTCTTATTGTAACTGTCTCTCTCTGTGAGACTTACTTTTCTACAAATACATGCATAACATCAACAACATTCTATAAAAATATCAACATGTAAAAGCAGATGCAATGCATGAATTATTATTATGGAAACGTCTTTCCACATGTCGACATGTTTTTATTATCTTAGACTGGCCCCTTTCCCATTTTTTTATTTTCAGCATATACCGGTTGTCACAGTGTCCCTTTTATTTCCAGCATATACCGACTGTCACGGTTTTTCAATTAGACCGGCCCCCTCCTGGTTCTTTTGGTTCTCTTATTTAATGCATATGCATATGAAAAATGATATGAAATATGCATATGAACAGTAATATAAAAACCACATGAATTCAAAATATTTAAATTAGCTATCCGGCCTTTCCTCAACTTTCTGCTTGATAAATTTCACAGTTTTCTTCTCCTCATATATCACATCAATTTATTAACCAAAACTCGTCAAGAATTTATTTATCATCATTATTATTAAATCAACTCATTATTCTAACAATATTTCTTTTCACATAATAATTTTTTACGTGTCCAATATTCATATTATACATATCAATTTAATTTTATCTACCACCAAAGCATAATCAAGCAGGGCAAGTGGATGGTCGGATCATAAAAATACCAAAAAAAAAAACCTATAACTTTGACCTGGAAAATTTTAAAAAAAGAAAATAAGTCTTGGGCTCTAATACCATAATAGAAAACAATAGAGATTTAGGTTTTAGGAAGAAAAAAATTGTATTCAGATAAGTATGTAAACAAATATAAATTAAACAAGTAATTAAAATCTAATTAAACAAACAACGTAATATATATTCTAGAGAAAGTTCATAGAATTAATTTGACAAACAAATTAGTGTAGTTAATTTTTTTTTTCTTGGTCCTTTCTGTTTTCCCTCTAATAAGTTGAAGTAAAATGGAGGAATTTATTGTTGAATGTAACTCTTTCTATTCTAGCTTTTATGTTAGCGCATGATCAATTAATTAGTAAACAAAAGTCCAATTGGGATTTTAAAATGGAATACATATTTATATAAACATCAATGAGAGACGTAAATTTTGTGGTGATAGTGAAACAAACATCTCGACTATGGATTAATAAAATCGCGTCAAATAAGTACAAAATGAAAATGTTCTTAAAAACTAAACAGGCCCCGAATTTTGACATGACACAATCTTTAATAGCTATCTTTAACTTTAATGAGTTCAAAATAGAGTTGATAATTGGTCCACTGGCCCGTCGGGCCTTCTTGGCCCAGTCCGTAGATTTTGCACAAGAAAAAATGATCAATAAATCAGATTTGAGTAAATATTTAAATTCGGTTTAAAAATCGAATCAATAAGTCAACCGGTTGGTTAAAATATATTATGTTTAATATAGTTAATTATTTATATATTAAATAACATACACTCTATTTAACGTGTGATATTAATTTTAAGATCCTTTTATTGTAGCATTTCAAAAAAAGATGGGAAAATGTAATAATTTGAGCTACTTCGAGTAGAAAAAAAAAAGTTCGAGGATGATGTTTTGGGCTTAAACTAACTTATTAGGATCGGATTTGAACAAAAATTAAATTAAATTTTTTTTTCTTTTTTCTTTCTGTTATGAAGTCTCACGTGAGAGTTAACCTAATGTCTTCGGACAAGTAACGAGGTTCAAACCCTAACTAGAAATAAAACTCACACATCTCCACTCAATGATCATTTTTTTTAGATTTATTGACGTTGTATTTGGATTTATTAATTTAAAATGCATATATTTGCATTTGAAGTTATTTAAAAGGAGTATAGACGCAATTTCAAAGTTAAAAAGTTTTTATAAATGAATCAATTCGATTTTTAGAGCTTGTGAATTTGTGATGCATAGACTTTGAATCTCATCTCAAGCCTTTCAAAATAATAATACATATATATATATATATATATGTGTGTGTGTGTTTTTTGATTTTTTTTTATAAGGTGTATTTTGTTGTTTCTAAATAAGCCAATAATAGTTTTACCTCTTTAATTAGGGGATGTGCTCGATGTATTTCTCAATCAAACTTACCTGAATATATTGTTAATTTGTTACCAAATACAATATTATCTTTTTACCTTAAATAATTCTATGATGAGAAGCTGTCCTTTTTGTAGTTAGAAGTTAGTAGTTTATACAGAGCTATTTTTAAATTAAGTTTATGGTAAAGTTAAATGTTATTATAATATATTTTATGAAATTTAATTTTATCATGAATTTAATTTTATTAATTTTTAAATAAATAAAATCAAAATTCATACAAAAACCTCTTTATTCTTTTTTTTATATTATTTCTTATTTATTTACATGGCATAGAATTAAAGATTTAATCAGTAATATAAGTTCACGTGATTGATCCAACAACTTGATGAAGTAGGGGTAAGCATGGAACCCGGTTGATCCGCGAACCCGACCCAAACCGATATAATGAGTTGGGTTGGGTTTTGTCATTTTAGAGATGAAGCTGGGTTGGGTTGAAAATATTTTGAACCCGGTGGGTTAAGTTGGGTCATGGGTTCAAAGTTTTCAATCCAACCCAAAAAGGTAACCCGATCGAATATATAATTATATATTTTATTTTCATTGAATATAAAATAGTGTATAAATAATTATAGTATAATTGTAAAATATATAATCATAAAATGTTCATTCTAATTACTACTAGTGTGCAAAATTATACATAGTCAATACTCCAATGTCCAAACAAGTCTCATATTTTTCAATTACCAGATTTTAGTTTCAAATATTTACACTAGAAACAAATACTGATTTCGAGTTATGAAATAGTTTTCATAATTATTCTTAAGCATAACTTCAATAAATATAAATTGATGCACAATTAACTTATGCTAACAAAATTTTGATTTCTTGTACCGTTGTAACTATAAAATAAACATAGAAATTAACACTAATCTAAAAGATTTCAGTCAAGATCAATGTATGCAGATAAACTTATATTCCAAAAAGATGTACCATAATGTTGATGGAAGAAATGCTGAATGTATGACAAAGCTTAGTAATACCAACTTGTTGGAAGCCTTTCATGCAAACATTATTGAACCATTTAATTTGCCTCTCTGTGACCTTTTAAGAGCCCTCATGCTGCTTCAAAGTGCATTAAAGCATAGTCCAAAAATTAGATTGATTAGTAAGAAAGCACTAGCACGGCCAACAAATGCTGAGTTACTAAAATATATTATTAGCAACTGTCTAGAAATCCAGATTTTCTTCGTAATTGAACAGTCTTCTAAAGTAAATTAAATTCATATCAATTAAAGCAGTTCCTAGTGCAACATTCAGATGAAGATTATGTTTTTCAATATAACAATGAATCCATATTCTAACATCAAGGGCTCCAGGTTGTGAGCATGCAGATTGATCATGGTCATTTCATCAGGTTCTATATTACTCATTGGCATTTTATGAAATAATGCCAAAGCATCCTTACCAAGTTTGGCTTCAACATAGCCTCAAATTATGGCATTCTATGACACAACATCCTTCTCTTACATGTCATCAAAAAACCAAATTTAGCATAACCTACAACCATTGTAGTCAATGAGACAATTTTTCTCTTTTCCATGTTATCAAATATTCTTTGTGCTGTCAGACACACATATTTTACTTGTAATATGAATGGATTTAGTTTTGAATTTAATAGAATATTTTTTTGTTATGTAATATGTATGGTTTAATTATTTAGTAAAAAATATACATCAACCCGATGACCCAAATCGACCCAAACCGATTAGAATAGGTTGGGTTGGGTTGGGTTGAGGTTGGATGGGTTCATGGGTTGGGTTGGGTTGAGAATTTTTCAACCCAGTATGAATGGGTTGGATTGAAATTTTAGAAAAATCCGACCCAAATCGACCCATGCTCACCCCTAGTTAGAAGTTAGTAGTTTACACAGAGCTATTTCTAAATTAAGTTTATGATAAAGTTAAATGTTATTATAATATATTTTATGAAATTTAATTTTATTAATTTTTAAATAAATAAAATCAAAATTCATACAAAAACCTCTTTATTCTTTTTTTTATATTATTTTTTATTTATTAACATGGCATAGATTTAAAGATTTAATCAGTAATATAAGTTCACGTATTGATCCAACAACTTGATGAAAAATTGGTGAAAGTATCAATCGCATCAAATTCAAAAATGTAAAACAAAAAATGCTACTTATTAAAAGAGATGATATTGATGATATTGTATGCAAATAAATGAATGATACAACGAATTTAGTTTTGTTAAAATTATTATAAAATTATAAAAAATATTAATAATTATAAAAAAATTATGTATTAATTTTGATATTTAATTTTTAAAAAAAAAATTAATATTCAAATTCTTTATAATTATTAATAAATTTTTTTAACTTTATGATAACTTTCAAAATAATCGGACAATAGATATCACCTCTCATTCAAGTATGCAACTAACACCAAACTTGGGGATACCACATGCAAATACAATTAAGCTTGTTTTTTTTTTTACTTTTTCTTTTATTTTTCGTTTTTTTTTTATTATTTTTTTAATAAAAAATATTTGAATTAGCATGGACCATTCTACATAAAGAAGGAGAAGAACACTGCATTACCCTTCTCGGCTACGTGCCTATTAAGAGTAATTATCATTAATATTATTTTTTTATTAATAAAACTGTGATGAAATGAAATTACCAACAGATGCAAGGCTGCAACCATCTGTAGTTGTTAAGTCTTTTCACAGAGACATGAAATGGGTAATGCCGTCCAAAACTAGTTGATGTGACTGATGATTATACAAAATGGTCTCTTCTTTATTGGGTTATCTTTTCATCACCACGGAGCATTATCAATAATGATGTGACTAATAATAAGTATTGGTATTATCAATAATAATACAAATTTTATTATTTAATTTTTATCATTTAATTAATTAAATAATTTTAATTTATTGTTTTTAAACATGTATCTTAAAAATATAAATTAAAAAAATCTTATTTTGTATCAAAAAATATAATAAAAAAATAATTATTTTTTTTTCATAATTATTAATAGATATTTTATATTTTCTTGATAATGATGAATCGAATGTATGAAATCATCAATTCATTTATTAAGATGAGTATTAATCAGGAAAAATAAATTTTTTTTGACATAATTATAAGTAAAGTTAAATAACTTAAATAAAATAATATCTCATAATGAAATAATTTTAATTACTCTAACAAAAATTAAAATTGAATAATTGAACACCGTTAAAACATAAATTAAAATTGAATTCAATCGGAAATTACTCTATTAGAAATCCTATCTCGTAGTGATAAAATCTCTCTGGAGTCCAAACTCACTCTAACAACGTACAAATTGTCGGCACCAGGACGGTGATTTTTGGCTTTTGCCATCCTTCGGTATTGAAAATGCTCACCACCATGTAACTTTGCATAAGCAAAAACCACGGTTTTTTCGATGAAAACAAAATCCACAAATCTGAATAAAAAAAATTATCTTTCAAGTTTCACAATTAAGTAAATTTGGATTTAAGTTTTTAAAAAAATATTAATTTATTTTTAAATTTTATTTTTTATATTAATTAAAAATTTTGTTCAATTGAATCATTAAGAAACACATAAAAGACATATAAAATTTTTATTTTTTAAGTCAATTTGTTTATGAATTTTATTTTTCAGATCAATTTACTATTTGTTGAGGTCTAACATACTTTTCACGTGTCTTTTGAAGATTAAATTAAACGTAATGTCCAATTGATCTAAAAAATAAAACTTATGAACAAATTGACACTATCTTAAAACTAATAATAACTATTCATGACCTAAGTTCAAACTGTCAGATAAAAATTCAAACTCAAAATATATACACCGATCTAAAAAAATAAAACATCTATGACCGTCGAGTGTTTTTTAAATTTAAACCCATAAAATATTCACAAAGTCTAACCCATCATATTAACTTTTAATAAAAATATCAAAAATATTCTTTTCAATTCCTATTGCACCCAAAACCAAACATTCACCAGAAAACATATTGCAGGAAAATTTTGACCAAGTTGTAAAAAAATCCACACCCATGAGGTAACAAAGCACTGCAAAAGGAAAAATATGGTTATGTTGACCGAGTCTAAGTCCTTCTAAAATCTGGACAACTTTGATTCTCTCAACGCTACGTGTCGCGATCATAGCGTTTTCCACAGCCCTTTCCAATTTCCACGCAGATGAGAAACCAACAAGTTTTTCACGTGCATGTCGGTAGGATATATATAATCTTTGGAAGATTATATGTTTTTCAATTGTTGGTATTGAAAACGAAAAAGTGATGATGTGTATGATTAGTTCCTTCTCTGCCGTCTGATTTATGGAATCCATGAAACACCGACCGTTTCTTGAGTCAATTCTTTGACCATATAATTCATTCATCTCATGACTCTCATCCATAGATGATGGACTAAAGACGGTACTGACTACGGAGCGTACTATCTGGTGGGTTGGCAGAACATTATTGACCATAGTGTGTTTAATTATAGTATAAATAGAAAATAATAAAACGATATATATAAATTGAGAGGCAGTGGAAGATTTCTGGGAGATCCTCGATACGTGATCAGGGCTAGCTAAGAATCTTTTTCAGTGTTCAGTACTAGTGTATGAGCGAAAAGATCTTCTGTTTCCAAGAAAATTTGACTTCTCTGAACTCAATTTCTTATAAAATTTAAGGTAAATTACATTCCCTTGTTAAAACGATATTAATTTATTAAATATTTTTAAAATCTAAAATTTATTTTAAAATATAGATTTTTATTATTAAATAATTAAAAATAATTTTTTTTGAAAGTTTAAAATTTTAATTGAATACTATTTTTTATAATGATCAAAATATTTTAATGTTAAAATATATCTAATTGATTATGATAAAGTTTAATAATTAAATTTATTAATTATTTATTTTAAAATTGTTTACAACATAATTTTTTAGATTTTTTTTATAAAAAAACAAAAACATACCGTATCATTTTAATTTTTAAAATAAAAAAATTTGTCTTTGATTTTATTTTATAATGGTCTTTGATATTCATTTATCTGATATGTTATGCTATTTAATTTTATAAAAAAAATAAGTCAACAAACTTTTTATTTAAAATATTAAATTTTTTTATAATGGTGTTTGATTTTCGTTTATTTGAGGATACGATGTGGAATGATATTATAATATTTTTAAAAAATATAAAACGTATAAAGTAAAATTTGTTTAAAAGAATATAAATGCATTTAAAATATATTTTTAACAAATTTTGAAAAAAACATGATGATAATTTATTTTTAAAAAAAACTAAAAAATTATTTGTTAAATATGTTACATCCCTACTACTCATTTTTTTAAAAGTAATATTTACATCATCATAAAAAAAAATATCCAATTAATTTTTTTTTCAAAGAAATTTATTTTGGGTTTGCTTGATAATGAAAATTGATATTTTGAAGTGAATCTTGGGTTTTAAAAAAATTTGACAGGTTAGTGTCATTTCAATAAACTTGAAGGTAGTGCAATACATCGTTTAAAGATATTTTTTTTTTGTCCAATGGTCAAGTGGTATCGTCAATTTGTGTACTGCTAAGTCCGTCTGTCCAGATGGATCAAAAACAAATCGTTTACGTCCGATCTAAAAAATTCACAAAAAAATACTTTACAAACTAGTTTTAAGAAAACTCAAACTAATAAACTTAAAAAAAAACCCTCAAAATCATTTTAGCGATTCAACTATCTCTTAGCAAATTTTAGAATCTTATTTACCTAAATAATGTATAACGCTCAAGAATTGTGAATGACTTCGAGACTCCATTTTTGGCCGAAATAAGTCTTGTTGGTTAGTAGATGAAAATCGATTACATAATGCTTTTACATATTAACTTTATTGGATTATCTTTCTCGATCCTCTAAACCACTTAATTCAAGAAGACAAAACTTAACAAAACTCCAAAGTTCCCAAAACAATAACCCTAAAACAAAAGCCATGAAAGTGGAATCATCCATTTTGTATCATCACAATAAACCATTGGAATTTTCATTAATAAAAAATAAAAAATATATTTGTTTTAAGTAAGAAATTTTTTGTTTTTAATCTTCATCCAAAACAATTTTTTGACATGTATTTTTTTTTATTTTTATGAATGTTCATTTTGGTGATCTAATGGACAAAAATTATTACTACGAAAACAAACATTACCAAACAATTTTCTCTCCCTCATTTTAAGAAAAATTGAAAGCATGTCTATATATATGTTAAAATGATTCTCAAATCTCAAAATATTATATTTTATCTAAAAAAATTTTAAATAAAAATTAAATCATGAGTGATTCTCAAATCTTATGTAAGGATATACTCAAAATTAGAGATAGATAAAAATATTTGGTTTTAACGAAGTTTCAAATTTTTTTGATCTACCAAATATGAGTACAAAAAAGATTTTAATCTTACAAGAATGGAAAAAAAAAATAATCTTCACCCTGTAAAATTTGTCCCCCTATTATATTAAATTTTATGTTTTATATAAATGTATTAGATAAAATTGATAATTACTTAATTGTCTCTTAACTAAATAAATAATTATTTAAAATAGATTATTTATTCAATTATAATCGCATATTTTTTTGTTTATATTTTTAAGTGATAATTAATTTTTTTTCTTTAATCGATTTAAACTTTGAAAACAAAAAGAAAACGATGATAAAAATGAAAATAGAGATCTTAAATTTTTTTGGACAAAAGCAAAAATAAAAGATAAAATAAAATTTTTGATAAAAATAAAAACAAAAACAAAAAATAATTTTACAAACGAAATCGATAACAAAAACAGAATTCTATACTTCAAATCCATCCGATTGCCTCCCTTCCCAAGATTGCACGCACAAATCTGTATCCACGTGATTAACACTCATTGGTGTTATCACGGGCCATCTTTATCGCATAGATGTTCTCCTATGATATGATGTGGCCTATTTGTTATTGTTCCATAGGCTATGACATGGATTCGTAGCAATAATGGTCCATATCCTAAATTGACAGATATTGTTCCGTTCTTTAATCTCCGTTGTGTCTATGCGTTGATGGTACATGACAAATTCTGGTATTTTGTTTTTTTTTCAAATTCTATTATTTATTGTCACATGATAAAACAGCTGAAGCTCCACGAAACAAAATACTAGTAGAGTAATTTATATATTTCCATAAAATGAATATACTCAAAAGCAGTCGACACGTTATCTGAAACAAGACTATAAAAAACAAAAACACTTTGATTTATAAAAATTATACCCGAAAGACAATATTTTAAATAATTTACAAACACTTTCGAAATAATTTTATAAATCACATCAAATAAACTGATAGGCGCCCATGACACAGCTTGCAGTAGCGGTGACATGTTTGGCGAAGGCTCTCGGAGGATAGTCAGCTTGGCAAGGAAATCCACACGTGTTCCCCTCTCTCGCTCTATGCACAAAAATATAACTCGGATTTAGTTTCACAAGAGTCATTAAAAAATCGAAATTTTTTATTATTAATTATAATACATTGACTAAGTAATTTCAATACCTAATATTTACTTTTTAATTTTTTTAAAATAATAATTATTTAATCTTTTAATAATTATTAATAAAATTTTTTGATACTGTAACAATTCTCGTTAAATTAGATCAGTGTGAACTTTAATGGGTTCGGTTTCAATTTTTTTACTAAATAAAAGGAGATTTTGTTTTCTTCTTACAAAAAATTGACACGTTGTCTATATTTTATCAAAAAAAATTAAAAAACAAGTGAAGACGTTTTAAAAGATGAAAATGCATAAAATACAAAGTTGATTATATCCGTTCTTCCTTTTCGTTTAGCACTGATGGAAGAGGCTTTGAGCCTACATATCAAGGTTTAATGCTGCTGCTTAGGAGATCCTCGACTTTGGTCCTAATGTTCAGATACTGACGTTTAAAAAAGGACTAAGGTCCGGAATATTCAGCTTCAAGCTCACCAGGCGACCACCTAGAGACATGAACGAGGTCCTGGCCTGAGTAGAGAAGTGCATGCTAGCAGAAGATGACCAAGCTTTCCGAAGAGAAAGGGAAGAGGAGACAGAGAAGAAGAGAAAAGATACCCACAAGCCTCATAACAGGACGATAAAAAAAACCCCACCGCGAGGGCAAGTACAAGGCACCCACCCGTTTTGAGAGCTTCATTCCTTTTAACGCATCCATAATAAACATCCTGACTGAACTTCAAGATAGCTCCTACAGTGGCCCTCGAGACCGCAACACCTCAACAGAGATTAGAGCATGTGGTGTCGGTTCCACAAAAACCATGGGAACGACACCGAGCAATGCCACTCCTTAAAGCAACATATTGAGGCCCTTAACAATCGAGGGCACTTAAAGGAGTTTACCTGATCGCGGCAAGGAGGAATGCTTGACCGACGTGGGAGAAGCCCCGGGCGTTCTTCCAATCGAAACCAAGAGCGTCAAGCTCCATGAAAAAATCTAAGGCCCAACCGAGAAGCCTAACCGAAGGGGCCAAGAAGTCGCAGCAACCAAGGTTATCAAGATAATCTGTGGAGGCCTCGCTGCTGGGGGAAACTCGGGACATAACAGTAAAGCATATACCAGATCCATTACATCTGTTAGCGACCTCCATAAGCGAAGAAAGATAAACCAAACGATCTCTTTCATGGACAATAATTTGGACAGAATACAGATCCCCCAAGATGATGTTGTGGTGGTCTTCTTTCTTGTAGCCAATCACGAAGTCAAACGCATCTTGGTAGACAATGGGAGTTTGGAAAACATCTTGTTCTACGATGCTTTCCAGCAGATGCCACTGAAAGATGATCAATTAAAACCAATCTTCACCCCACTGTATGGCTTCTCGGGGACCCCGGTGTTCGTCGAGGGTAGTATAGTTCTATTAGTCACCACGAGGATGGCTCCACGAATGGCTACTGTGCGAACTACCTTTACTCTCAATATACTAAAAGCATTCGTCTTCACCTACCATTTGAAGATAAAGTTCACCACGGATGACGGGGTAAGCGAAGTCAAGGGAAACCAACAGATCTCCAGGTTCTACTATCAGAATACCGTGAGAGGAGAGAATGAGAAAATCCTTGCCCCTTGAAGTAGAAGGCTTCAGAGATGAGGTAAAAAACCCCTAAGGGCCAACCCATGGTGGAGCTGACCGCTGTCCCCCTCTGTGAGAAAGTCTCTCGGACAGTCCATATCGATTCTAGCCTCTGCAAGGACCTCAAAAAGTCTTTCATCTCTCTTTTTCGAAAGAATCATGACTTTTTCGTATGGTCGGCCTCATATATACCCGTTATCAGCCCCGAGGTCATCGTGCACCGACTAAACGTAGACCAGGCCATAAGTGGTCCATTCAGAAGAAGAGATCATTCGCCTCTGAGTGGCAAGCCTCTATCAAAACCGAAGTAGATAATTCGCGGTCGACTTTATCTAGGAGGTGGATTACCCCGATTGGGTATCCAATATGATGATGGTCAGAAATCCCAACGGCAAGTGGTGAATCTGCATCGAATTCACTTACCTGAACAAAGCCTACCCAAAAGATAGATTTCCTCTACCGTGGATTGATTAACTGGTTGATGCTACCTTGGGGCATGAGTTTTTAACCTCTATGGATGCCTATTCTGAATTTAACCAGATCTTTATGCACAAGCTTAACGGGGAGAAAACGGCCTTTGTCACAGGCCAAGGGCTATATTGTTACAAGGTCATGCCTTTCGGGCTAAAAAACGCTGGGGTAACTTATCAAGGGCTGGTAAATAAGATTTTTTACAGACAAATCGAGAGGAACATAGAGGTCTATGTGGATGACATATTGGTCAAGAGTGTCAGGGCCCAAGACAACAACTCCGACCTGGATGAGGTATTTGAGGTGCTTTGTAGAGACTAGATGAAGCTGAACCCCACGAAGTATGCATTTGGAGTCACCGATGGGAAGTTCCTCGACTTTATGGTCACTCAAAGAGAGATAGAAGCCAATACGGAGAAGATCGAGGCTATCCTCAGTAAGAACCCCCCTCAAATGATAAAAGAAGTGCAACGGCTGACAGAGCATGTAGGGGCGCTCAATCGTTTCATGTTGAAATATGCAGAAAAGTGGTTCTACTTCTTCAGAGCCATCCGAAAGACGAAAGACTTCGCTTGTACTGAAGAATGTCAAAAGGCTTTTAAGGAACTGAAGGAATATATGAGTTTGCCCCCACTTTTAACCAAACCTGTCTCGGGTGAGGAACTCCTCCTATACCTGTCAGTCGGACAAGAGGTAGTAGCCTCTGTCCTAGTCTGGGAAAAGGCAAGTGTTTAGAAACATGTGTACTATGTCAGAAAAATCCTTCATGATGCGGAAACAAGGTACCTCCCAATAGAAAAAATCGTGTGTGCCCTTTTAATCACTGTGTGGATGCTCCAGTCATACTTCCAGGTGCACACCATTGTCCTCCTAACGGACCAACCACTGAAACAAATGTTTCACAAGCCGGATATCTCTGGGAAGATGGTCAAGTGGTCCATAGAACTCTATCCTCGAAAGGCCATCAAAACTCAAGACCTCGTAGACTTCATTGTGGAGACAACATTACATGCGAGTCCAGACCAAACCTTGGAATTAGAAGTGGCCGAGAAAATTCCATAGTGGACCCTCCATGTTGATGGATCCTCCAACAGTGCCAGAACCAGGGATAGGCTCATCCTTTGCAGTTCGGATGGATTTGTAATCAAGTGTGCCTTGAGGTTCGGGTTCATAGCTTCCAATAATAAGGCAGAGTATGAGGTGTTACTCATCGGAATGAAGTTGGCAAGAACATTGGTCGTCGGGGCCCTGGATGCCTACAAAAACTCACAACTAGTGGTAAATCAGATTAACAGAGAGTTTGAAGTCCGAGGGGAAAAGAATCCTTGTTAGCGTAAGAAGGCTAAGGAACTCGTCACCAGATTCCTAATGTTTCGAATATCCCCGGTTCCTCGGGTGGAGAACTCGAAAGCTGATGCTCTGGTTGGACTCGCCTCCTCTTGCAAGTCCGAGCCAACTCAAGCCGCATACCTTGAAACTCTCACCACCCCGAGTATAGATGAGATCCCCATTCTATCGGTAACCCGATCTTTCGGTTTTTACGTGACGGTAAGCTCTCTGAGCAAAAAAATGAAGCTAGGAAACTCATCTCCTGGGCATCTCGAAACATAGTCTTAGACGAACTTTTGTATAAGAGAGGCCTTACGACATCTTACATAATGTGTCTCGGGCGCACCGAAGCCAATTACACTCTTCGGAAGGTTCATGAAAGGGTATGCGAAAATCACCTAGAGAGTCGGGTTTTAGCCTTCAAAGTGCTCCGCCAAAGGTACTACTAGCCCAAAATGTAAAAAGATGCCATGGAATTAGTTAAGAAATACAGAAGCTATTAGTAATACTCCCTCGTGACCCATTGACCGACAAATTCTCTTACCTCAATCACGAGTCTAATCCCTTTAGCCATGTGGGCGATGGATCTCCTTGGTCACTTTACCAGGGTGCTCGGCCAGAGAAGACATCTCATCATAGTAATAGATTTCTTCACCAAGTTGGTAGAGGCGGAACCACTTGCCAGTATAATGGATCACCAGGCCTGAAATTTCGTCTAGAAGTCCATAGTGTATTGATTCGGCATATCCCGAATACTAGTCACTGATAACAGCAAACAATTTGGCAGCGCCTGGTTCAAGGCATTCTATAAAGAACTTCGCATCGAGCATCGATTCTCTTCCATTGGATATCCGCAGGCTAACGGGTGGGCCGATATAACCAATTGGACACTCTTGCAATGTAGCATGAGAAGACTAGATGAAACTAACAAGCAATGGACCAATCATCTTCTGAATGTACTCTGGGCCTACCGAACCAACGGTCGAACACCTACGAGGGGAACCTTTTTCTTCATGGCGTACTTTTCCGAAGCGATCATCCCCTTAGAAGTCGGAGTGCCCTCATTACGAGTATAGAATTTCGAGCAGGCTATCAATGAAGAGGCATTGCGGATGAACACCAATCTTACCGATGAAGCTCAGGATAAAGCCCAGATTCGATTAGCTGTCTATCAGCAGAGAGTGGCTAGGTACTACAACTCTTGGATTCGAGGTAGAAGATTCTAGCTACATGATCTCGTTCTACGAAAAAGCGAAGTATCACATCTTCGAGAAACGAGGAAGCTCGTCCCAAACTAGGAAAGCTTGTACTGCATCAAGAGAGTATACCGAACGGGCACATTTGAGCTCAAAGAGTTAGATGGCAAACATGTCCCCTGCACTTGGAACGCAGAGAACCTCCATAAATTCTACCAATAGTGTACGCCCCCAAGTGTAAGTCACAAACGCCTCGATTGTTAATGAAAATTAAAATACTAAGACAAATGTTGAAAGTTTACAAAAGACAACAAGGTGAAAAAAAAGCCTAAAGTTTTATTAATTACGTAATTACACAAAGGCTCTATCGGTCCCGGTTTACAATAAAAGAAAACTACAAAGAAAAACTAAAGTCCTCAGGGGTCAGCCTCCCCTTTGGACACAGCCTCTTTGGCACAACCTAACTGAGCCACCTCCTTGTCCTCGTCCCCGTCAGGTATTATCCCCTCCTTGTCCCCAGAGGCCCCAAGCTCGAGGGTTGAGAAGTTGACCTGAAGATAGAGAACGTTGGCCTTCTGCTTGGCCTCAGATAAGCCCTCGAAGAACTACTGGCCAACCTCCTCCTTAACAGTCTCCTGGTAGAAGGTGGAGTCCTTGAAAACGGCCAAGGTATCCTCCATAACCCTCTTCACGACCTCCGTCGCCTCATCCCTCAACTGCTACTCAGATGCCATGACTGCATCCTTCTCTTGCATGGCCTCGATTCGATCCTGGTTAGCCCCTTCTAAGGACCCCTGTAATTGCTGGACTAGTTCACAGCTCTCATCCAGCTTCTGCTAGCACTGGGCCAACTTCTCAGCCATGTTAAGACAGTGATGCGATAGCACTCCCTGCACCATGATCGACTGAAACAAAACACAGAGTTATTAGCTATCGAGGAATGGAAATATTTTAAAGAAGAGAGAAAAAATAAACAAGTAAAAACATTTACTTGAAAGGCCAAGGCCTCAGCTGTAGAGTAGAGCCCTTCGATAAACTTCATCGAAAGCTCGATCATGTTGTAAGGTGGGATCTCCAGGATGAGGTGCTCCTGAGCCACCCTGGGGTGTGAGAAAACTGAGTCATCTACCTTTATGCCCCAGTTGGGCATAAAGACCCCGACTTTAAAAAGATCCCCTTGGGACAGAGACGGAGGCAATGTCTGCTCAGGCTAGGGCATGGTCGAGACACAGCTTGGCTCAGGGGAGATCTTAACAGGGCTCTCCATATCGATGGGGATGTGAGAGGGGGCCCACGGCCTATTCCTCTAGCTTTTGGGCTTGCATGGGTTGCTTCCCAGCCTGGGGAGTTTTTTTCTTCTCTTGGGTATCTTCCTCGCCCGCTCTTTGGCTCTGGCAGTAGCCTCCATCTCTGTCCAGAGTAAAGCATAAAGACGCAAAGAAAAACATAAAGAAAAGTAAAGCAAAGCATAAAAGCATAAACATCGAGATTACCACTCTTTGTTGTTCCCTCTGGACAGCGAGGGCAGAGGCCACACTTTGTCAACTCCTCGTTATCGTATAAGACGCTCATGTTGCGGGGCATGACCACCATAGCCTTCAGTGTCTTCTGCTCGCGGGGTAGGAGGTGCTGTTTCTTGCACTTGCCCACACTGTCCAGGCTCCAAGAGAGTGGAACCTCGAAGCTCCTCTTGCTCTAGACGAAGAACAAAGACTTCTTCCATTTCTTGATCAAGGAAGACTTCTTCTTCAACAGCTCTTTTTTTGCCCTCGTGCTGATCCGACCCACCCGTGCTAGCCGTGCTTTCTCATCTGGGAGTGGGCCTTGAAAACATTGATGTTCATCAACCCCTTCACCTCTGAGCAGACGTATATGAAAGCAATGAAGCGCACTGAGTTAGGCACCAACTGGCATAGCACTATGTCAAAAAACCTCAGCACTCTGCAGAAGAAAGGGTAAAAGGGAAATCTGAGCCTAGCTCTCATGTGCTGCTCGTAAACACGTATTTCATAGGGCGCACAGCTCGAGAGTACATCACAAGTCCTCTCTCCAACCCCAACTGACTTGAGGGTGTACTCTTCAAGGACACAGTACACTTTCCGAATAACCTTGAGTTCCCCATCTTTTAACTAGCTGGGTACAGAGTTTGCCGTGAACGACCACTAAACCCTCTTCTCCACTATCATATCCCCCCTCAGGTCGGCTAAGGCTCTATCTACATCATCCTCGTCCTCGCCCTCGAGAGTGGATTCCTCCTCTTTCCCAGCTATATAGGGCACCATTGCCAATGGCCCCTCCCGAGTATTAACAT
Source organism: Bretschneidera sinensis (assembly GCA_023935145.1). NCBI lineage: Eukaryota > Viridiplantae > Streptophyta > Magnoliopsida > Brassicales > Akaniaceae > Bretschneidera > Bretschneidera sinensis. Next base: position 12,890,375 of record CM043703.1, read on the forward strand.
CCTCAGAGGTCTCACCCCCATTAGAGGACAAGCCCATAGCCTTCTACAACTCCTTAGATAGGTCCCTACTATCTTCACTACCACTACTGGGCCTATCATGAAATCTATCTACCGAAGACATTGTAAAGTGGGTAGAAACACTTAGCAAAATTTGATGTCTGCGGTAACTCCAAGCAACAGTTCCTTCCTTCGCTCATGCCTCGATCTCCCCCAACAAAGCACTCCCAAATCTCCAACTAATTTCGAGCATTCTCAACCTCAAGACCGATTCTGAGGGCTCTCAAAGTTTTCTCTGATTGAAAATGAAGTGAAGTGAAGTGAAGAAATGTGAGAGGAAACTACTTTTATATAGAAGTGCAAGCATGATAAACGAGGAGAATTAACTCCACTATAGTTGTAAAGATGCGACGTTTGGTATGACCGAGGTGCCACTACATTCTTTAAGGCTCCCACAGTCATAACGACCCAGTGTTTTATGCCTGCAAAGTGCTGTTATGTTCCCCAAGGCTCCCTCAGTCATGAAAAACGATGCTTGGCGTAACCAAGGCACCGTTCCACTCCCCAAGGCGACAGAAGGTGAACAATTAATGATGCGCGCCACCATTTCTCTCAAAATGACTGTGCGTATTAAATAACCCAATATTCAATGTTCAAAAGTGGCCTAATGCTTCTGTATTGAATGCCCCCATAGAAGATTCTGGAAACAGCCCAAAGGCTTTTTTATGGGCCTTTAGGCCAAAGAAATTGTCTAAAAGCCCAAAACAAAAATACGGTCCAAAAGATCCCTTACAGACCCAAACCAAATAAATAAGCCCAAAAGTCCACTAAAGAACTCCAAAAAAAGAAGCCCAAAAGCCCACTAAGAACTCTAAAAGAAAACAGCCCATACCAAAGACCCACGAGACGCCTCCAAGGCCGAACATATTGACTGCTGCTTAAATGCTCGGTCCAACGCCTCCAAGGCCGAGCATATTGACTGCTGCTCAAATACTCAGTCCAACGTCTCCATGGTCGAGCATATTAACTGCTACTCAAATGCTCGGTCCAATATCTCCTAGGCCGAGCATATTGATTGCTGTTCAAATGCTCAATCCACATCTCCAAGGCCGAGCATATTGACTTCTGCTCAAATGCTCGGTCCAACGACTCTAAGGCCGAGCATATTGACTATTGCTCAAATGCTCGATCCATGTCTCCAAAGCCGAGCATATTGACTGCTGCTCAAATGCTAGGTCCAACGCCTCCAAGGTCGAGCATATTGATTGCTTCTTAAATGCTTGGTCCAATGTCTCAAAGGCCGAGCATATTGATTGAACATATTGATTGTTGCTCAAATGCTCGGTATAGCATCTCCAAGGCCGAGCATATTGACTGTTCCTCAAACGTTCGACCCAATGTCTCCAAGGCCGAATCTGTATTATACTTCTTTGAAGCACATAAATGTGCTTAAGGAAGTGGGGGGCCTCTGATGCAGCCAATAAATCACCCTCCAGTAGCCTGTTTACATGTGGATAATTCACTTCCAATGATTGGATGACACGTGGGCACACCAATAAATCACCCTTCAGTAGTCTGATGACATGTGGACAATTCCCCTCCAATGACCGGATGATGCGTGGGCGAGCAGTTGACAAAACCATCGTCACTCATGGACTCCCCTACACAGAAGTGTAAGCATGATTGCAGGGATTGAGCCATCCCTGAACACGCGACAAGACTCTTCGCCGGAGGAGCAAGATCTCAAGTATTGCGCCATCCCAAGCACGTGGCCAACTTGCCTCTGAAGCACTATAAAAAGCCCAAGATATGTGAACTCAATCTCATATTCAAATTCAAGCTCATCACTGAAATGCTGACATCGTAACTCTCTCCACTTTCTCAAAACCTTGTACTAACAAACGCATTGGAGAGTCCTTGAAGGCACTACCCCCTTCCTCCTGTGACTTTTTAGTTCAACATTCTTTCTTCGTGCAGACCGTGGAATACTAGACCTCCAGCTTAGCAATAGATTTTTGAGATCAACACATAGACTCATTTTAATATGTACAATAGACATAAATTAGGTACTCCACTCTTCTGTTTCCTCTTTCTCCTTTCAAAACACAAAAAAGTTTTCTTTTCTTTTTTTAACTCAAGGAAAGCTAAGCCGAGCCCAAACTTACCTTTTATACTAAATTCGGCGAGTTAAATTGGGGGGCAAGACTAGTTGCTAGGGGATGTAGACAATGCTTCATCAACAAATTAGGAAATGAAGAGAGATCCTGGGAATTACTTGGATCTTTAGCAGCAATTTTCAGCTACAGATTTAGGATTTTGTTTTGCTTTGTTTCTTCCATTCCCACCACTGTTGGAGAGACAGATTTGAAAGAAAAGGGAAAAACAAATTGAAAGAGAAAATGGTATTTCGTAGCTTTAACAATGAAGCTTTATGTGGACAGTGAAAAAGGGATTTGGAAGAAAAATTGATAAGATGGAAAGAGTTGATGAAGGGAGGTAAAGATGAAATGAACGTTTTGGCATCAAAATTTATTCCTTTAATTAATAACTTCATTACAAGCACACTCAAATGATTTCATTTTTTGCATCACAAGAGCTTATCTGATCAACTTTATACGCTTTATGTACCGTTTGATCAAAATCGATAGGATGACGATCAAGAGTGTTGTGGTTTCCACGAAACCAAATTGTAATCGCGTATTTTCTGTAAAGAGAATTTTCAAAGTTGAAACCACCAATCTCCAATTATTAAGAAAAAAATCAGGTGTTAATTTGTGTAAGCAATATTTTTTGGGCTGAAATGCTTTTAGAGGTAGTTGCACTTACCAACTTTTGACATTTTGATTACAAAAATGAGTTGAGGTGTGACTTTTTTACTTTTTCATCTTCGTTAAAATATAAATATAAAAATAAAAAATAAAATTTATTAAAAAATAAATATTTTTATTTTGTATCTATTAATTTATTATCTATAAAATTCAATCTGATTTATAATTTTTCTCAATTAAATAAAATAATTTTTATTTATATATATTTTTAATCTATTACTTTCCCACTAATATGATTATAAAAAAAAAACTAATTAAAAAACAAACGTCAACCTGACGACCCGGCCGCCTCATATGTTTTCACCTCTAAAAATTAGGGATTAAATTGATGCAATAAAAAGAAGAGGGTGATAAGTGCAACAACCCCTAAAATCCAGAGTAAAAATGCATCTAAGGTAAAAACAAGCTTATTCCTTTCATTTTCCTTCCTGCCAAAAGACGACGAACACGCGCAACTAATGACATTTTTTTTTATTTTTAATTTTATTCTTTGCCTTACCGTATCCGTATTTCTAAACTCCATAAAACAAGGCACTTCACTTCTCTCTCTCTCTCTCACTCCTTTCTTTCCTGCAAAAACTGCAAAATGAATCTAAAACCAGAATCCTAAACACCACCACTCCTCTCACTCCATAACTAACACCCAAAAAAATTGAAATGGGTAAAGCCTCTAGGTGGTTCCGCAATATCCTCGGTCTCAAAAGGCCTGATCCGAAGCCCAACACCAACCCACCAACGGCCCCAAACCAAAAACGCCGGTGGGGCTTCGTAAAATCCAGCCGCGAGAACCAGGCCACACCACTCGCAACCAAACGCACACAACAATATTCATCGTACGGACCGAGACAGCACCAACAGCAGCGAGAGTCGGGTTTCGAGGAGGAGGAAGAGGAGGATCCCGAAAAGCATGCAATCTCGGTGGCGGTTGCGACGGCTGCGGTGGCCGAGGCGGCTGTCGCAGCTGCCCAGGCGGCCGCTGCCGTAGTCCGCCTCACCAGCTCCAGCGCGCAATTTAGCTACAATCACAAGAACTACAGTTTGGCTCGTGAAGGCGAAGAATTGGCTGCTATTAAGATACAATCTGCTTTTCGTGGATATTTGGTAAATTATTATATTTTTTTTCTCCAAATTTTAATTCTCTCTCTCTCTCTCTCTCTCTCTCTCTCTCTCTTTTTAGTTGGCTTAATTTTGTTGTCATCATTGTGCTTTTTCTTCCTTCTTTTTGTTCGTTTCTGTTATTTGTGCTTGGTTTTTACTGGTCTTAGATTTTGGTGATAATCACGGGATACTCTCCTGGTTTTTGTTCCGTGCAAATTTTTTGGTTGCTCGAATGAGCGACACGTGGCCCTCCGTCAACATTCGGCTATCGATTCTCCTTCCATTTCCCCGTTGCGAAAAATGGAAACAAAAATATGCATCGACTCTTTTTTTAATGGATAAATGTTTTCATTGATTTTGGAAAACGTTTTTCAACTCCATGTTTTCGAAGTAACAAAAACACGTTTTTTAACGATACAAGAAAAAGCCCAGAAGGAGATAAGACTGTTTCGATTGTTACAGATTTCTGCATTTATTTTTATTTTAATGGTTGTAATTCGAGGTGCCTTGCCGTTTTTAAGTTTCGTCTCAGTGAAAGCAATATTGGGTTTTTCATTTTATTCCATCTGAGTTGTTCTCTCGTGTCGTTTTTCTCAAAACCTCAGTAACTACAAAACCTTTCGCTACTAGAACAGGACTTACTTTACTTCTTATATGTAAAAGACACCCCCATTTATTGAGTTTTCCTCAGGAGTTGTCACTACCATACGCCGGGGAGCACAATGCTCACCCTATCTCCAAAAAAAATATAAAAAAATCCGTGTGGACCTGAATTCTTTTGTTTATTTTCAATTGACATGTACCTCGAAAATTTTGCCTTTCTTGTAAATACACTTTTAGTGCTTACCCCCTTCTATTTTATTGTCATGGCATTTTCAACATTTATGGGCCAGAATTTAAGTTTTGTACTTGCTGGTGATGAAGTCATTGGTTTCCTCTTATGGGGCTATATGGGTAATTTTGAGCTGTTTACTCCACATCTAATTTCATGAGTTGATTAATGTGGATTGTTTGTTGATGATGCCTTATTGACATTTGCAATGCTCCTTTTCTTGCAGAAATTATCTTATCTTCCTGCCAGTAACTGATTCTTAAATTAGACTCTATGTTGAGTATTAATGCATGCTTAGTTTCATAATCAAAATCATTGAGACGTTTAACCCGGGCCTGTTGTTCTACTGGTTATCTCTAGTCCGCCATGTAAGAGACTTGGATTTCAATCTCCATCCCTTGAGTGTACCAAAAAAGAAATCATTGATACCTATTGATTAAAATGCTAAAGGAAGTTAGCAAAAAAAAGATTAAAATGCTAAAAAAACTCAAATTGTGCACTTTTTCCAAATCAATGGCACTTTTTGAGGACTGGATGGCCAAAGTCGAAGTCTATGTCTGTTAGTAACATTTTTGGTCATCTGGGTAATTGCAAGTCTAGTTTGTGGGTGGGTCCAAGTAAGAGCAAAAAGTTTGTTGTGGTGTGTGTTTCCTTAACTGCATGTGTATGACTTTTTTTTTTTGAGATAAAGTTGGATTTGTTGGTATTTTTAATGTGTAGAATTATTATGGACATGATGTAGTCAGAGGCTCGTGGATTATTATTACCCGTTTCCCCGTGTAGGGCGGCTAGTGAGATGTCTTTATCATTTTTGATTATCATGTCAGATTTTTCAATTTTTGAGGCTTAAGGTTAGACAGAGAATTGACGAATTCAAGGCGCCTGTTACCTTTCAATTTTTCATGTTACCTCTTTGCTTTTGCTATTTCTTGGCGCCAGAATTTAAAATGTCCTTCAGTCTTTAAAGTTATTCAATAAATGATACAGTGGTCCTTGTCCATTTCCTCTTGAATCTTGAATCTTGATTCATGTTATTGTAATCAGCCTATTAGCTTAATCAAATAGTTTAACGCCTTCTGAACTTGTTTTAAGTTTGTCCCTTGTGGGAATCTTTGGGCCGGGAGCAAAATTCACTTAATTGTGTAATAAGTGTTTTCCTTTTCCACCATTGCTTAGAATTTTAGTGCGATCATCACCCTTGCTTGATTAATCTGTGATTATGTTCGGTGCTGACCTTCTAGATGTCATTGTGTGTTTTGTAGGCGAGAAGGGCATTGCGTGCATTGAAAGGATTGGTTAGGCTTCAGGCGCTAGTTAGAGGTCACATTGAGAGGAAGAGAACTGCAGAGTGGCTGCGGCGAATGCAAGCTTTGTTGCGAGCACAGGCACGTGCTCGTGCAGGGCGTGCCATTGTTTCTGAATCCTCACAATCAAGTAGCAAATCTTCTCATTTCCACCATCATGTAAGCCATATTCATTTTTCCCTCCAGCATTTGAAATTTTCTAATTGCTTCTTTTTTGGAAATTTTTAAGTGAATTTTCATGCTTTATGGACTTGTGGGGCTTCCTTTCCCTTATTTCTCTAGACTACTTTTCTTTTTTGGCTATGCACAACTTTTCGGTGCAAGTACATAAGTTTTCAAGCACAATTTTCCAGAAATTTATTGTACTTTTTCAATAACACATTGTTCTTTTTTAATTGAATACGAAATTGGCTACACTTTCAATTGTGATCATCTCTCAGCATGGAAGATTTAAATTTGATTTTTCTTAAATTTTGTAGCCATTTCTGAATATAAACCTCATCTATGCACAGGGTCCGCAAACCCCTGAAAAATTTGAACATGCTCGATCTAAGAGTACAAAATATGAGCAATCACCAATGCTTAAGGTACAGACTTCGCTTTCTATGCTATTCTTCCTTTTATGCAAGTTAAATGTTTATATCCATGCTTAACGCATCTGCTTCAATAAACGCAGAGAAATGGTTCAAAATCAAATGTCAGGATTGTTTATGATTCAGACAAAGAACATGTAGGTTGTAATTTATCAGAGCGTCGGATGGATGAACAATCATGGAACCATCGAGTGCCTTCAGCAAGAATCGGTACCATATATGATGAAAAGAATGACAAAATCCTTGAAATTGATACCGGGAAGCACCATTTCGTACCCAAACGAAGAAACCTGTCACACTCTTCTCGCCTTCTTCTGGCTTCAGACCAGTACAGTCATAGCTTTGCAACTTCGAAAGACTCGACAACACATCAAGCAATGCCAAGTACATCTTCTGCTGAAGTTCAATCTTTAAGCCCTTTGAAATTCTCTCACGACGCTGAGGAAAGCCCTTTTTGCACGGCTGATAACAGCCCACAATTTTATTCTGCATCGTCAAGGAGAGGTAATTGTAATAGAAGCCCCTTTACTCCCACTAAGAGTGATGGCTCAAGAAGCTACCTAAGCGGTTACTCAGACCACCCAAATTACATGGCTTACACTGAATCTTCGAAGGCGAAATTAAGATCTCTCAGTGCTCCAAGACAAAGACCTCAATACGAGAGATGTAGTTCGGCGAAAAGTTTTTCTGTTTATGGGTTTGGTGAATCAAGGTCACAAAAAGTTATATCGCAGCACGTCAATTTTACGAGTAAAGCTTATCCAGGATCAGGCCGTTTGGACAAGCTTGGGATGCCTGTTGGTGTTAGATATTAAAATTTGCTTTTAATGAATGGTTTTTGCTTCTTTTTTAGTGTAGCATTGTCTAACTAATTCACTTGTCTTATATGTTGTCCAAGGAATGCTTTTCAATATGTTCCCTTAGGTCTAATTTTGAGTCCGACTTGAAGCTTTAATGCTTTATGAAACTCTTACATTTCACTGCAAGTGACTCTCACTTTAGACATTATTTTGCTTTGATTAAAGACAGTCACAAATATTGCCTTGATAACCCGGGCAAATCTTACCGTTGGGTTGGGAGATCTGGATTTGATGTTAAAAAAGTTGTTTTGATAGATGAGTAAGGGTAGTTTTGACATTCTGCTGTGGGATTACATAATTAATAAGGATGTCCCACTTGGATACACCAGATTGCTAAAGAAGAAAGCTTCTGTACTTAAAGATTTGGGGAAGATGATGTCGGTGGTGGTACTTAACTGGCTTGGTGCTTGCTTACTGCTTGTCAGGCTACGGATATATACGGTGCCGTATGGATCCAAATATTGGACAGGAACATTATTCAAATGGAGACAATAATATCCAGTAGGGACACCATGGATTTGGATCCTGTGATCCTGTCCAGACACAACCACGCCCCACCAGCAGCTCTCTTTTAGTGATCAATAATTGGTACTTTACATGTAATAATGAATTAATGGTTGAGTATTAAAAATAATTAATCTGTTATATCTTCAACTGTTAATCAAAAACCATTTTTTCTCCTCACAAATTCTAGATGCTGACTTGCACTATGCTGCTCAGTACTTGTTAGCTGATGTTCCATTGCAAATAAAACTTTAAACTAAAATATATAAATTTCATATAAAAAATTGTCACATGGTGTCGTGGTGTAACTGGTTATCACGTCAGTCTAACACTGAAAGTCTCTAGTTTAAGTTTGGGCAATGCCACATATTTAAATTTTTTGTAGTAGATTTTGATGTAAAATGGTTTTCAATGTAAAACACTTTATACTCAATCAAACACAATGCAAACATCATTTGATTTTCGTTTTTCACTGGTGAAACAAACGAAATGGAATTTAGTAAACCCAAAACTCGTCAAACAAGTGCTTGAGATGAAATGGGATGTGATTAACTGACCATAGTGATGAGATTAGCTTTCATCTTTGCCCCATTTTGAAAGTTTATGGACTGCCCTTCCTTGGGATGAACAGGGAGACGGGAACAATGATTGGTAATGCTATGGGTAAACTTTTAGCTGTGGATAAGCAAAGTTCTTATTGATATTACGAGGCATGCCGGTTACAGTAGGCGGAGCTCTTATGGTTTGGGCTCCTTTCCAATATGAAAAAATTGCCACGTTTTTGTTACTATTGTGGTATTATATATAGGCCACATGAACTGTGAGGAAGCTAAGTTAATCAGGAAAAATAATGGTGATACAGCCAATAATTCACTCTCTAATAGTCTGATGACATGTGGACAATTCCCCTTCAATGATCGGACAACTTGTGGCCACACCAATAACCGGTGCTCTCCAATAGCACTATGACACATGAACGACTCATCTCCAATGACCGGACGACACATGGACGTGCAGGTGACAAAGCCATCGTCATTCACAGACCCTTCACATGCCAAAGTGTAAGTGTGATTTCAGGGACTGAGCCGTTCTTGAACACACGACAAGACCTTTCGCCGGAGAAGTGGGATCTCAAGGATAGCGCCATCTTGAGCACGTGGTCAGCTCGCCCCTAAACCACTATAAAAAGGCCCAAGGTATATGAGTCTAAGGTTCATCTTCAATCTACAAGCTTATCACTGAGAACACTAGCATCCCAACTCTCCATTCTCCCAAAAACCTTACACTGACATTGATATCGGAGAGTTCTCGGAGGCACCACCCTTCCTCTTCTCCGGTGACTCTTTAGTTCACCTCTTTTTCTTTGTGCAAACCGTTGAATATTAGACCTCCAGTTCAGCAGCAGATTTTCGGTATCAACAGATTGGCGTTGTCCGTGGGAAAAACCAATCTTTCGATAAACAGTAGAAGCGAAGATATCTAAAGAACTCATATGTTGCTATGTCGTCCAAAAACACCGCCAGGAACACCGGCAAGGGAGTCGCCAGGACCAGCACCGCACCCACACAAAAAAGTGCACATAGTTAATGGTCCGGCTCGAGGTTCCCTACCATGTCCGAATATAGGATCTTTGGTTGCGACCTGCGGACCCTTTCGGGAACCCAATGCCCTCACCACATGGAGATCGACCCACCTGAAAATATCCGAGGAGCTGCCTCGGCACACCATGCTATTCCAATAATTCAAGTATAGTTCTTGGAACTTTCTCGCTTGGTGGCAGACCTGGCCGCCGAAGTACAGAGAGGGGGTCGACAGCCTTCACCCCCATCTCCTCGCCACACTCCCGGACAAGTTAGCCCTCATAGTAACAGGCTCTACATCAACAATCGTTCTATTGTGGAGTCCTCACCACCTCGCACCAATAAGTCCAGAGGGGCCTCCTCCTCCAGAAGTAACCTCGGCCTAGACAGACGGATCGAGAAAATGAAAGAAAAGATAAACGAAGCATTCAAATGTCGAAATCATAGCATCCTGGATGAACTCAGCATCCAGGACCCACTATTCACACAAGAAGTCCTCAAAGCTCAACTCTTGCCAAATTTTTGAATGCTGCAAATCAAGCCTTATGATAGCTTGGGAGATCTCTTAGATTACCTACTATGATGTTGCATCGACACTCCGATCCAATTATATACCGAGTGTTTCCCCTAACGCTTGAAAATGCTGCCGACACATAGTATTCTCGGTTGAAATTAGGCAGCATTGACACTTTCAAAGAGCTTAACTACGCCCTTGCATCCCATTTTCTTAGCAGCAAGGGACCTAAGAAGACCTTAGAGAGCCTATTCAGCATCATTTAGCACCTAGAGGAGAGGCTTCGAGCCTACATATCAAGGTTTAACGTTGATGCTTGGGAAATCCTTGACCTTGATCCTAACGTTCAGATGCTGGCGTTCAAAAATGGATTGAGGTACGGAATCTTCAGCTCCAAGCTCACCAGGTGACTACCTAAAGAAATGAACAAGGTCCTAGCCAAAGCAGAGAAATCCATGCTGGCAGAAGCTGACCAAGCTTTTCGAAGAGAAAATGAAGGGGAGATGGAGAAGAAGAGGAAAGATACCATCGACCCTCACATCGGGACAATCAAAAAACCGCGAGGGCTGATACAAAGCCCCCTCCCATTTTGAGAGTTTCACTCCTCTCAACGCATCCATGAAAAATTTCCTGATGCAGCTCCAAGACAGGGCGATCCATCAGTGGCCCTCGAGACTGCAACACCTCAATTGAGATCATAACAAGTAGTGTCGGTTCCATAGGAACCACGAGCACAAAATTGAGGTGTACCAAGCCTTGAAACAACAGATTGAGGCCTTCATCAATCGAGGGCACTTGAAAGAGTTTACCGGGTTATGGCAAGGAGGAGTACTTGATCGACCCAGAAAAAGCCCCGAAAGTCTATTTAATCCAAACCGATAGCATCAAGCTCCTCGAAAGAGTCCAAAGCTGAACCGATGAGAGCCTAATAGGAAAGGCCAAGAAGTCACAGTAACCAAGATTATCAAAACAATCTACGGTAGTCTTGCCCTTGGAGGCAACTCGTGGCAGAACAACAAAGCATACACCAAGTCAGTGACGTCCGTCAGCGGGCCTCATAAGCGAAGAAAGACGAACCAGACGATTTTTTTCATGGACGACGACCTGGACGGAATGCAAACCCCACACGATGATGCAATGGTGGTCTCCCTTCTTGTAGCCAACCACGATGTCAGGCGCATCCTAGTGGACAACAGGAGTTCAGCAAACATCTTGTTTTATGATGCTTTATGGTAGATACAGTTAAAAGATAGTTAGCTAGAGCGAATCTCCACCCAGTTGTATGGCTTCTCGAGAGCCCCAACATTAGCCGAAGGTAGTATAGTTCTCCCAGTCACTACGGGGATGGCCCTAGGGGCTACCTCCGTGCAAACTACTTTTTTGGTATTTAAACAACTGTCGTTTTACAATGTGATCTTTGGTAGACCCACCCTCAATAAGCTAAAAGCAATTATCTCCACCTACCATATGAAGAGGAAGTTCTCCATTGATGATGGGGTAGGTGAAGTCAAAGGAAACCAAAAAGTCTCAAAGTCCTGTTATCTAAATGCCGTGAGTTAGGGAAGAAGGGTAGAGGCCTTGTCTATAGAGGTAGAAGACTTTAGAGATGAGGTAAAAACCCCGAGAGGCCAACCCATGGAGAAGCTGACCATTGTCCGCCTCGATGAAGACGTCTCCTGAACAGTCCAGATATGCTTCGGTCTCTTCGAGGACCTTAAAAAATCTTTCTTCTCCCATCTACCGAAGAACCAAGATTTGTTTGCATGGTCGACCTCGGATATGTCTAGGATTAGCTCTGACTTCATCGTGCACTAGTTAAACGTGGACCCGAGCCATAAGCCAGTCATTCAGAAGAAATGATCATTCGTTCTCGAGCAACAAGCCACTATCTAAGCCGAAGTGGATAAGTTACTCGCAACTGACTTTATCCGGGAGGTAAATTACCCCGATTAGATATCCAACGTGGTAATGTTCAGGAAACCCAATGGTAAGTGGCGAATCTGCATTGACTTCATGGACCTGAATAAAGCCTGCCTAAAAGATAGCTTTCTTTTGCCACGGATCGATCAGCTGGTTGATGTCACCTCAGGGCACAAGCTTCTAACTTTCATGGAAGCCTATTCTGGCTACAACTAGATCTTCATACATGAGCCTGACCAGAAAAAAATGGCCTTCGTCACAGGCCAAGGGCTATATTGTTACAAGGTCATGCTCTTCGAGCTAAAAACATTTAGGCAACCTATTAAAGGTTGGTGAATAAGATCTTTTGTGGGCAGATCAGAAAAAACATGGAAGTCTATGTGGACGACATGCTGGTCAAGAGCATCGACAACAAAGACCATGACTCTGACTTGGAGGAGGCATTCGAGGTGCTTCGGCATCACCAGATCAAGCTGAACCCCGCAAAGTGTGCTGTTAGGGTTAATGGGGAGAAGTTCCTCGACTTTATAGTCATCCAAAGAGGAATAAAAGCTAACCCATAGAAGACCGAGGCTATCCTTGGTATGACCTCCCTCGGATGATAAAGAAAGTTCAATGGTTAACGGGACGTGTAGCGGCACTCAGTCGTTTCATGTCAAAATCTTCAGAGAAATGTCTCATCTTCTTCAAAGCCATCAGGAAGACGAAAAACTTCACCTGGACTGAAGACTGTCAAAGAGCCTTCGAGGAGCTGAAGGAATATCTAATTTTGTGCCCCACTTTTGACAAACCTATCACGGGTGAGGAACTCTTCCTATATTTTTCAGTCAGGCAGGAGGCAGGAGGTACTATGTCAATAAAATCCTTCACGATGAGTAAGTACGGTACCTCTTGATAGAAAAAATGGCGTATGCCCTCTTAGTCACTGAGCGAAAGCTTCAGTCATATTTTCAGGCACACGCCATTGTCCTCTTAACAAATCACCCACTGAAACAAGTACTTCATAAAACGGTCGTGTTCAGGAGGATGGTTAAGTTGTCCATAGAGCTTGAGAAATTCAATATCCAGTATCATCCTTGAAAAGCCATCAAGGCTCAAGCCCTCACAAACTTCATTGTGGAGATAATACTCCAGGGAAATCCATACCAAACCTCGGGACTGGAGGTGGCCGAGCAGTTTTTGCAGTGGACTCTTCATGTTGACAGTTCCTCCAACAGCGCCAGAAGCGGGGCTGGGCTCATCATTTGCAGTCCGAATGGATTCACCATTGAGTATGCCTTAAGGTTCGAATTCAGAGCCTCCAATAACAAAGCAGAATAAGAAGCGTTACTCGTCGGAATGAAGTTGGCGAAAGCAATGGCCATCGAGGCCCTGAACGTGTACAACATCTCACAACTAGTGGTGAATCAGATGAATAGGGAGTTCGAAGCCCGAGGGGAGAAAATAGCTTGACACCTAGATAAGGCTAAGGAACTCGCCACCGGATTCAGAACGTTCTAGATAACCCAAGTTCCTCAGGCGGAGAACTTGAAAGCTGATGCTCTAGCTCGACTCGTCTCCTTTCGCCAGTTCTAGCCAACCCAACCCGTATAGTTTGAGACTCTCACCGCCTCAAGCATTGATAAGATCCCCATGTAACCAGTAACCGAAGGAGAAACTTGGGTGGGCTCGATCCTGAGCAGAAAAGTGAAGCTAGGAAGCTCATCTCCCATGATTCCTGATACGCAATTATAGACGAACAGTTATATAAGAGAGGTCGTACGACACCTTACCTAAGGTGTCTTAGGCCCACCGAAGCCAATTACACTCTTCGATAGGTTAACAAAAGGGTATGTGGAAATCACTTAGGAAGCCAAGCTTTAGCCTTTAAAGTGCATCGCCAATGGTACTACTGGACCAAAATGTAGAAATACCGTGGAAATGGTCTAAAAATGCAGAAGTTGTCAATAGTACTCACTTGTGCCCTATCAATCGGTAAATCCTCTTACTTCGATCGAGAGTCCACTTCCCATCACCATTTGGGGGATGGATCTCCTTAGTCCCTTCACTAGGGCACTTGGTCAGAGAAAACATCTCATCGTAGCAATAAATTATTGTACTAAGCAAGTAGAGGCGGAACCACTTGCCAGTATAACGAATCACCAAGCTTGAAGTTTCATTTGCAAGCCCGTAGTGTATCAATTAGATATACCCCGAATACTAGTCATTGATAACGGCAAACAGTTTGACAGCGCCTAATTCAAGGTATTCTGCAAAAAGCTTCACATCGAGCATCGATTATCTTCCGTTGGGTATCCACAGGCTAACAGGTAGGCCGAGGTGACCAACAGAACACTTTTGTAAGGCATAAAAAAAAACTAGAAGAAGTTGATAAGCAATGGACCAACCATCTTTCGAATGTACTTTGGGCCTACGAAACCATTACTCAGACACCCACGGGGGAAACCCCTTTCTTTATGGAATATGGCTCCAAAGCAGTCATCCCATTAGAAGCCGGGATGTCCCCATTATGAGTACAGAACTTCGAGCAGGCCAACAACGAAGAAGCCCTAAGGATGAACGCTGATCTTATTGACAAAGCCCATATTCGATTAGCAGCCTATCAGCAGAGGGTGGCTAGGTACTACAACTCTCGGGTCCAAGGTAGAAGCTTCAAATTACACGATCTTGTTCTAAGAAAAAATGAAGTGTCTCGTCCTCGAGAGATGGGGAAGCTCATCCCAAACTGGGAAGGCTCGTATCGCATCAAAAGAGTATGCCGAGTAGTTACTTTCGAGCTCGAAGAGCTTAGTAGCAAGCCCGTCCTTCGCACTTGGAACACAGAGAACCTCCGCAAATTTTCCTAATAGTGTGCGCCTCTCTAGTGTAACTCGTTAACACCTCAGTTGTTAATGAAAATCAAAGTGTTAAAACATTTACAAGAGGCAACAAGACGAAGAAAAATGAAGCTAAAAATCTCATTAGAATCTGTAATTACATACAAGGCACCACAAGCCTCGGTTTACAACTAAAAAAGAAAGTAGATCTAAAAAAAAACTATTGTCCTTAGGGGGCGACCTCTCTTTAGAATGTAACTTCTGCCGCGGCACCGTCAAGCTAACCCTTATCTACGCTAGCAACGGCCCCTTCCTCATCCCCTGAGGCACCAAGCTCGAGGGCCAAAAAGTCAACCTGAAGATAGAGAGCCTCGACCTTTTTCCTAGCCTCTTGGAAGCCCTAAAAAAACTGAAGGTTGGTCTTCTCCTCTACAGCCTCTCAGTTAGAGGAAAAATCCTTGAAAGCAGCCAGAGATTCCTCCACAACCCTCCTCATGGCCTCCGCTGCCTCTTCTTTCAGCCGTTGCTCGAAGGCCACGACAGTATCCCTCTCCTGTATGGCCTTAGCCTTAGCTCGGTTAGCCCTCTCCAAGGACTCCTGCAGCTATTGGTCAAGCCCGCAGCTCTCATCCAGCTTCTGATGGTACCAACCTAGCTTCTTGGCCATAACTAAGCAGCAATGCGATAGCACTCCTTGTACCATGCTCGACTGAAATAGAATACAGTGTTGTTAGCTACCAAGAAATGAAACTCAAGGCAGCAATGCTTACCTGACAGGCCAAAACCTCGGCCACGCAGTAGAGGCCCTCGATCGACTTCCTCGAAAGCTCGATCATATCATGAGGTAAGATCCCCAAGACGGGTGCTCTCAAGCCACCCTCGGGTGTGTGAAGATCGAGTCATCTATCTTTTTATCCTAGTTGGGTATAAAGACCCCGTTCCGAAAGGAAGCCACCTGGGATGAAGACGGAGGCCGCAACTACTTAGGCTGGGGCATGGCTAAAACGTCCCTCGGCTCAGGAGAGAGCTCAACAGGGCTCTTCACATCGATGGGGATGAAAGAGTGGACCCGCGACCATTTCCTTGAACATTGAGCTTGCACAGGCTGTTTCCCAGCTTGGGCAACCCTTTTCTTCTCCTGGAATATCTTTCTCACCCGCTCTCTAGCTCTGCCTGTAGCCTCTATCTCTGCTCAGCAAAACAACACAAATGAAGCAAAGCATAAAGAAAAGTGAGGCAAAAAGTAAATAAAATCAAAATGAAGCATAAAAAAAAGTATGAAAGCACAGACACCAAGTTACCACTCTCTATTTTCCCCTCTGGACAGCGAGGGTAGAGATCGCGCTTCACCAGCTCCTCGTTGTCGTATAGAACGACCACATCGAGGGGTGCGACCCCCATAGCCTTCAATATTTCTTGCTCGCGGTTTAGGAGGTGTGACTTCTTGCATTTGCCCGCACGATCTAGGCTCCAAAAGAGTGGAACACCAATGCTCTTCCAGCTCTAGATGAAGAAAAATGATTTCTTCCACTTCTTTATCGATGAGGGCTTCTTCTTTAGCAACCCCTTCTTTTCCCTAGAGCTGATCATGACCCATCCATGATGGTCGTGCTTACTTATCTTGAAGTGGGCCTTGAAGATATGATATTCATCAGCCCCTTCACGTCCGAGCAGACGCAGATGAAGGCCATGATAGGGCACATCGAGTTAAGCACCAGCTGGCACAGTGCTATGTCAAAAAATCTCAGCACAGTACAGAAGAAGGGGTAGAGTAAGAACTTGTTCTTAAACACATATTTTGTAGGGTGCACAGCTCGATAGAACATCATATGCCTTCTATCCAACCCTAACTAGCCTGAGGGTGTACTCATTAGGGCCACAGTACACACACCGAATAACCTCAAGCACCCCTTCTTCTAGCTGGCAGGGTACAAAGTTCATCGCAAATGATCATTGAACCCTCTTCTTCACCATTATATCCCCTCTCAACTCAACCAAGACGTTATCTACCTCGTCCTCACCTTCAGAAGTGGAATCATCCTCTTCCTCTTCCCCAACCACATCGGGCACCATTGCCAATGGTCCATCCCGATCATTGGCTTTTTTCGAGGACTCAACCTCACTTGAGGACCGACCCAGACATATAGCCTCCCTCAGTTCCCTAGTGTTGGTATTTTTCTAAGGTTTAAACAAGGTTGGAAGAGGTTCAACATTTGTCATTGGCACCTCAGCACACACCAAGGCAAAAAAGTCCAGCACCAGTGTGCAAAGCGGTCCAACTTTTTCCAGGCCGCGATGCATAGCATGGAGGAGCTTCTGGCCAAGTGTGCACTGCGGCACCTAGAAAGGTGAGAAGGAGAAGAGTTTCAGCCCTACTCTAGGCCGCGACATGCCCTGTTCTAGGCCGCAGCCTGAAGGCACTCTAATGCCATTTTCTTCAGCCTTTTGAAAGGTGCGTGGGGCATGTCCAAAATGCATAGCTTTACTTAGGATTGATAGAGGGCCATAGTTAATTGGTCATCAAGATCTAAGGGTGGAAATTGACTCTCAAGAGTGGTCAAGAAGCTGGTGCACTATATAAAAGGTCACCTAGCGTCAAACTTAAAAATAACTTGTGAAAACTTGTGATTAAAATTGAGATCAATTGTAAGAGTGCAAAGACACTAAACTCAAGAGAGATTCTGTAGAGAGGCTGGTTATTTAGAAAGAGAGAGTAGAATAGAAAGGGATTCAAAGGCTTGTAAGGGAATTTTCTTGGGAAAATTCCAGGGTTAGTTCTTATCACTTTCTTTTTCTTTTTCTTCTTTTGTTCTTCAAGAACTTGTGAGTTCTTGGAAGGGTGTTGCTGATTGTAAAGAACTCCATTGATAAGATAGTGCAGAGATCTCGGAGGAGCTCACAAGGATGTAGGCACATTGCTGAACCTCGTCAACAAATTTCTTGTGTTCTTTTCTTTCTTGCTTTGATTGGTTGCTGTTTCTTTTCTTATACAAGTCACTCTAGACTTGGGTGTTTGGAAGATCACCTATTGGGCATCATCTAAGGTGGTTTCCCAACAGTGGTATCAGAGCTTGCACAGCTGGGTATCAGAGCAAGAACAAAAGGTATCAGAGCAAGACTCCAAGAATCGAAGAACAAACTTCTTGGGTGATTCAAGATCGGAGTAAAGATCAAGATCAGATTGTGTTCTTGAGGGTGATTCAAGAACGGTGTTAAGATCAATCTTCGATCGTGTTCTTGAGGTTTAGAAGAAGTTGGAAAGCATTTGTGGGTGCTGCACAAATCTGGGATCATCTCCGCAAGATGGGTTCAAATTTCATTGTTGAGAAGTTTGATGGAAAAATGAGATTTTTCCCTGTGGAAGCGGAAGATCAAGACTGTTCTTATGCAACAGAAGGTGGACTTGGCTATTGGAGAAGATGATGCTTTTTCAGCAAGTATCACAAAGGACCAACGGATTGAGATGAAGAAGATGGCATACAGCACCATCTTCCTACACATGTCGGATAGTGTCACAAGAGAGTGCGGAGACTCAGAAGATCCTGCTGTCATATAGAAAAAACTAGATGAGTTGTTTCTTACCAAAAGTCTCCCTAACAAGATTTATCTTCTTAAAAGAATCTTCACTTTTAAAATGGATCCTAATAAAGAGTTGCAAGATAATCTTGATGTCTTTAATAAACTAGTTCAAGATTTGGCTAGTTGTAGTATTAAATTTCCGGATGAATAATTGGCTGTTATATTATTAAATTCTCTTTTTGATTGTTTTGATAGTTTAATTAATGCAATTGAATATGGAAGAGATACACTAACCAAAGAAATTGTGGTAAATGCTATAAGGGCTCATTATTTCAAAGCCAAGAGTAATGAGGCATCAAGTGGGGAAGGGCTGTTCGTAAGAGGAAGGCCAACAACTTGGAATAGCAGTAGCATTCATGGCAACTACTAGGAGAAATCAAGATGTAGAAGGCAGAGCCATGGGAGATCGCATTCCAAACCGAAGTTTGGAGGAAGGCGATACTTTTACTGCAACAAGGAGGGTCACTTCAAGAAAGATTGCAAGAAGAGGTTGTGGGATAAGAGAGGGAGAAACCATACCAACAATGGAGAGGCTTCGGTTGCCAAAGAAGAACAGCAAGATGATGTTCTTGTTGTGTGCTCAAATGTGAGCAAGAGGCAAGGCAGTGAGAAATGGATTCTGGATTTCGGGTGCACTTATCACATGTGCCCTCAATAGGAATGGTTTAAGAATTTCAAGGAGATCAATGATTGAAGGGTTTTCTTGGGGAATGACAATTCTTGCCAAGTGAGGGGGATAGGAGACATCCAGTTGAGGATGTTTAATGGAGTCACAAGGCTATTGCGAAATGTAAGGTATCTCCCAGATTTAAGGAGGAATTTGATCTTATTGGGGTAGCTAGATTCCATGGGATATACATACAAATCCGAGGGAGGAAAGATCAAGGTAACCAAGGGTTCTTTGATAGTGATCAAAGCAGCAATCTAAGATGGACTTTATGAGATGATCGGTGAGTCAGAAATCAAGGATCAAGCAGCAGGCTTGATGGCTGAGATGGGTAAGGCAGCACTTTGGCACAATCGCTTGGGACATATGAGCGAAAAGGGGCTGCAAGTTCTCAGCAAGGATGGTCTACTTGGTGGTGACAAAGTAGATAAACTAGATTTCTGTGAGAGTTGAATTCTTGGGAAGCAACATTGGGTCAACTTCAACACCGGAATGCACAAGTCTAAAAGGATTCTTGACTACATCCATGTGGATCTTTGGGGACCAGCAAGGACACCAACACAGGGAGGTAATCGTTACTTTCTATCTTTAATTGATGATTATTCAAGAGTAGTTTGGGTTTATTTGCTTAAAAATAAATCAGATGCTTTGAATAAATTTGTGGTGTGGAAAAAGTTGCTGGAGACTCAAACAGGCAGGGTAGTTAAGGTGTTAGGAACCGATAATAGCTTAGAATTTTTTAATAAGGATTTTGATAAATTCTGTGAATTAAATGGCATTCTAAGACATAGAACGGTTGTAAAAACCCCTCAGCAAAATGAAGTTTCTGAGAGGATGAATAGAACCCTTATGGAAAAGGTTAGGTGTAAGTTAATTGGGTCCAGTTTACCAAAATACTTTTAGGGAGAAGCTGTGTCTACAGCTGCATACTTGGTTAATAGATCAAACTCCAGGGCTTTAGACCTTAAAACTCCCATGGAGATGTGGAGTGGAAAACTCCCTGAGTTGAAAAACTTTAGGACTTTTGGATGTGCTGCATATGCACATCAAAAGGATGATAAACTTAACCCAAGGTCTAAAAAATATGTGTTTCTAGGGTATGGTGATGAGGTTAAGGGGTATAGGTTGTGGTCCTTAGAACCAAAAGGAATGAAACTCATAATAAGTAGGGATGTTATTTTTAATGAATTGTTATTTCCCAACTTGGAGAAAACTAACCCTGCAGGGGTTAGTGAGCAAACCAATCTGGAATTTGTGAAGCATAGCATCAAGGAGAATTCAGTTCAGGTAGAACAAGGAAGGCAAGAGGGTTCGGATCAGGTAGAACCCATTGTTAAAGGCCCAGCTCAGGACACTCAAAAGAAGGCTAGACTGGAAGGGGATGATGTAGCAAGTCAGAATGACTACCAGCTCACAAAGGACCAGGAAAGGAGGGTGGTTAGACCAACTTTGAGATATGGTTTTGCGGATGCTAAAGTAGCAGCTCCTTAGACAGAAGGAGAGATTGAACCAGAAAATTACATGGATGCCATGAAGTGTAAGGATTTGTTAAAGTGGCAGCTAGCTTTAGAGGAAGAAATGGATTCTTTGAGGAATAACAACTCTTGGGTATTGGTGCCCAAACCAGAAAAACAGAGAGTTGTGGATTGTAGATGGATCTACAAGATCAAAGAAGGGAACACTCCAAGGGATGAAATCCGGTATAAAGCTAGGCTGGTGGCGAAGGGGTTCACACAAACAGAAGGCATAGACTTCACCGAAATATTTCACCAGTTATGAAATACAAGACGATCAGGATAGTGTTAGCATTGGTGGTCCAATTTAATTAGGAAATTGAGCAAATAGATGTGAATACAGCATTATTACATGGAGAGCTTGATGAAACCATTTACATGAGGTAACTCGAAGGCTATGAGGAAGGAAGACAAGGAGATTTGGTGTGCCAACTGAAGAAATCTCTATATGGCCTGAAGCAATCACCTCGACAATGGAATAAAAGGTTCGATTCCTTTGTAACCAGCCTGGGTTTCATGCGGAGCTTCTATGATTCGTGCTTGTATTACAAGGGGCACAAGGTGGAGGAAGTGGTGATCATCTTGATCTATGTTGATGATATATTACTGGTTGGGAGCAGCATAGAGAGGATAAGAAAATTAAAGGTTCAACTTAGTGAGGAGTTTGAGATGAAGGATCTTGGCAATGCATAGAAGATCCTTGGGATGTGTATCATTCATGAAAGGGAGAAAAACAGATTGAAGATCTCTCAAACTTCCTACATAGAGAAGATGATATCTAAGTTCTCTATAGAAGATAACAAACCAGGGAAGGTTCCCCTTGCTGATCATTTCAAGTTCTCCAGCGATCAATGTCTAAGATCGAATGAAGAGAAGAAGGAAGTGGAAAAGGTCCCCTACTCTAGTGCGGTTGGTTCTGCAATGTTCACCATAGTAAGCACTAAACCTGATATTGCTCATGCAATAAGTGTCCTCAGTAGGTTTATGAGTAATCCCAGAAAGGAGCATTGGCTTGGGATGAAGTGGCTGCTGAGGTACTTGAAGGGAAGCCCAAATGTGGGGCTGGTTTATAAGAAGAGAGGTAAGTCCATTTGCCTTCAGGGTTATGCTGATTCGGACTATGGAGTAGACCAAGATAAAAGGAGATCAATTACTTCCTGCTTCTTCAACTTAAATAGATGTTGTGTAAGTTGGAAGGCTCAGTTACAGCCGGTGGTAGTACTCTCAACAAAAAAAGCTGAGTACATAGCGGCTACAGAAGCCATCAAGGAAGCTATGTGGTGCAAAGGGTTACTGGAAGAGTTGAAGGTACTAAATGAGCAGGTTGTGGTGTATTCAAATAGCCAAAGTGCATTGCATTTGTGCAAGAATCCGGTGTTCTATGAGAGGACAAAGCACATGAATGTTCGGTACCATTTTATTTGAGAAAATGTTACGGAATAATGCATTCATGTGGACAAGGTGACCACGGAAGAAAACCCTGCGGATTTAGGTACTAAGGTTCTACCTCTAAGTAAGTTCAATCATTGCTTTGGACTACTTAGGATTGGAGTCGGTTGATATGATGACTCAAGATGAGTTTGGATCCTGAGTTCTTTGCACAATGGGTTCGGGTTTAAATACTTAGACAAAGGTAGAGATTGTTGGTATTTTTCTATGGTTTAAAGAAAGTTAGAAGAGGTTCAACATTTGTCATTAGCGCCTCAGCACACAGCAAGGCAAAAAGGTCCAGCACCAGTGTGCGCCGTGGCCCAGCTCTTTCCAAGTCACGGCACCCAGCATAGAAGAGCTTCTGGCCAAGTGTACATCATGGTTCAGACTCCCCCAGGCTGTGGCACCCAGAAAGGTGAGAAGGAGAAGAGTTTCAGCCCTACTCCAGGCCGCGGCATGCCCTGTTCTAGGCCGCGGCCTGAAGGCACACTAATGCCATTTTCTTCAGCCTTTTGAAAGGTGCATAGGGCATATCCAAAATGCACAGATTTACTTAGAATGGATGGAAGGCCATGGTTAATTGGTCATTAAGATCTAAGGGTGGAAATTGACTCTCAAGAGTGGTCAAGAAGCTGGTGCACTATATAAAGGGTCACCTCGCTTCAAACTTAAAAATAACTTGTGAAAACTTG
This sequence comes from Bretschneidera sinensis, assembly GCA_023935145.1. Classification (NCBI taxonomy): domain Eukaryota; kingdom Viridiplantae; phylum Streptophyta; class Magnoliopsida; order Brassicales; family Akaniaceae; genus Bretschneidera; species Bretschneidera sinensis. Next base: position 12,913,104 of record CM043703.1, read on the forward strand.
TGATTAGAATTGAGATCAATTGTAAGAGTGCAAAGACACTAAACTCAAGAAAGATTATATAGAAAGGCTGGTTGTTTAGAAAGAGATAGTAGAATAGAAAGGGATTCAAGGGCTTGTATGGGGAATTTTCTTGGGAAAATTCCAGGGTTAGTTCTTCTCACTTTCTTCTTCTTCTTCTTCTTTTGTTCTTCAAGAACTTGTGAGTTCTTGGAAGGGTGTTGTTGATTGCAAAGAACTCCATTGATAAGATAGTGGAGAGAGCTCAGAGGAGCTCACGGAAACGTAGGCACATTGCCAAACCTCATCAACAAATTTCTTGTGTTCTTTTCTTTCTTGCTTTGATTGGTTGCTGTTTCTTTTCTTATACAAGTCACTCTAGACTTGGGTGTTTGGAAGATTACCTCTTGGGCATCATCCAATGTGGTTTCCCAACACCTAGATAGGCCCCCACTATCCTCACTACCACTACTAGGCCTATCACGATATCTATCTGCCGAAGACATTGTAAAATGGGCAAAAAGACTCACTGAAAGTTGATCTCCGCAGCAACTCCGAGTGACTTAAAATAGTAGTTCCCTCATCCTCTCACACCTCGATCTTTCCCAAAACAAGAGCTCTCGAAACCCTGACCGACTCTAAAGCTTTCAAATCTCTAACTGACACAGAGCACTCTCAACCTCGAACTGACTCCGAGGGCTCTCAAAGTTTTCTCTGATTACAAATGAAGTGAAGTGAAGAAAATAAGAAGAAATTCCTCTCTTATAAACGAGGTGAATTAACACCTCCCAAGCTAAAAAGACGCGATGTTTTGTATAAACAAGGTGTTGTTAAACCCCCCCAATGCTTCCTCAGTTGAAGAGACTCGACATTTGATATAAACGAGGCATTGTTGCACTCCCCAAGGCTGCTGAAGGCGTGCAATGAATGGCATGCACTAAAACACACACTCAAAACATTTAATGACCCAACATTTAATGTTCTAAAAAGGTATAAAGTCTTCTGTTGGCCTAAAATGGAAAAAGTCTTCCATGGGCCCAAACAAAAAGCACATGGCACAGGCCCAGAAGGAAAGAGCCTCCTACGAGCCTGGGGAGCATATTGATAGCTCCTTAAATGCTTGGTCTAATCTCTCTAAAGCCGAGCATGTTGACTGCTGCTCAAATTCCCCAAGGCCGAACATCTTGACTGCTATTCAAATGCCCGGCCTAATGTCTCCAAGGTCGACCATATTGACTACTGCTCAAATGCTCGGTCCAACGTCTTCAAGGTCGAGCATATTGATTGCTGCTCAAAGGGTCGGTCCAACATCTCTAAGGCCGAGCACATTGACTACTGCTCAAATTCTCAGTCCAACGTCTCTAAGGTCGAGCATACTGACTGCTGCTCAAATGCTTGGTCTAACATCTCCAAGGCCGAGCATACTGACTGCTGTTCAAATGCTCGATCCAACGTTTTCAAGGCCGAGCATATTTACTGTTGCTTAAATGCTCGGTCCAATGTCCCCAAGGCCGAGCATATTGACTGCTATTCAAATGCTCAATCAATCATCTCCAAGAGTGAGCATATTGATTGTTGCTCAAATACTCAGCCCAACGTTTCCAAAGCTGAGCATATTGACTGATGCTCAAATTCTCGGTCCAGTGTCTCAAATGTTAGAATTGGTGCATACTTCACGGGTCCAAATCTATAGAACCCCCGTCGACTATGGGGTCCCGCTCTCCAGTGAGCAGGTAAGGGTTAGGGGGCAGTGCCCCTGAAAATTTCAGACCCTGTACATGTTTTGGGAATAACTTTTTACTTTACAGTTTGGGCTTAGGCCAATGAATAGCCGTGGATTTGCAGCAAGGTGGAAACCCTAATTTATGGCGTTTTAAGTTGCTTATAAATACTCTCTATGTACTGAGCGCACATTGTAACGAGATATTTGTGAGGTTGATAATAGTAAAACTTCTGGCATGACGTAGCCCTATTTTGGGGTGAACCTGGGTAAATCATATCTTTTTTTCTTTCTATTTATAATTCATGTGATTGATAGGGCTCGAATCGTTCAATTGGTATCAGAGCTTTGTGTTCGAAGATTAACGATCAGAGATGTCGATTGGATCACAGATTGAAATCGGGAAGTTCAGAGGGTAGAGCTTCGAGTTGCGGAAACTGAAGAAAAAATAAATTAGATATTTGATTAAACAAAATAAAATAGAACGGAAAAATAAAACTGAACGAAAAATAATTATAAATAGAAATTTAGTGCAATCGCCGGAAACAGCGCCAAAAACTTGTTGTGCAAGAATCTACCTAAATTAATTGGCAAATTAAACAGTTTTACTTGCAAGTGCACAAGGTCAACATAGTAGTATAGTGTGCAAATGCGAGATCATCTCCACAGGGATTGGTAAATTTTGATTTAGAATTAAATTCACACAATATAACGAGAGAAATAAATATCAAGTTTGAATCGATAATGATAAAAGCGTAGGGACTTGATATCCACCACTAATCATGCAACCACAACAAAACAATATGTCAATGCTTTAATCACGTCATGAATACCTAATGGTTATCAACCTAAGGGCATGGTGTATACTCCTTAAGCTATTGATTTTCCAAAGCAACAAATTAGGCATGGTATATACTCTAACTTTTTTCTTTCTTAAAGGATTTAGCATGGTGTATACTAAGTTGTTCTCTAAGAAAGCATAATATCTATGGAAATTGACAAACACACGAGACCTAGGGCATGGTATATACTCCCGGTTTCCCATGTTGATTAACCCAAGAACCCGGCGTGGATTTCTTTTGTTACTATTGTTAAACCCATAACTCTGTCATCCAAATTGATTTAACTAACTAGTCCATACCACATGCATATGTTGATCAGGCAAACACATAAGGAATTCAAGAAAACAGGCAGTAATCAAGTTAAGCATCATAATATAACTATCACAAAGGCGCTAATACTGAATTATTGAGTAAATATAATCAGAGCTTCTATCAAGCCCTTACTAGTAAATTAGTTACACATGGTTTTAATGCTAAACATCTTCATAAAATAAAATAAAGGGCAAGAGAAACCCAAAAATACTATAGAGAAGAGTCGTCAGTTCATCTCCAAAATCTCTCTTCAAATCCCCCCTAAAGCTCATTCTTTCTGTGTTTACAAGCCTATTTATAAGGTTTAGGAACATCTGGAAACCCTAAAACTCGTAAAACAAAACCCTACATTTATTTCCAAAATAGGAACTGCTGTTTTACTATTCACTGATGCAAGCGTGCGCTCGAGCCTTCTTCTTGCGCTCACGAGCGCAGGCGCGCTCGATCGCAAGTCTCGTGTGTTTGATTGCACTAAGCAGACTCCAGCTTTTACTCTTTAAGCTCGACAGTTTCGAAATGCTTTATTTTCTCCAAAAACCTATAAAAACACAGAAAACACATAAATGAAATAAAATAGCATGAAATAACACAAACTAAGAACTTAACAAATGTAAATTAAGGTGCTTATTTAACCACTTATCACACCCCTAAACTTACATATTGCTAGTCCCTTGGCAATATGAAACTAAAAGCTAACTGAAAAATAAAGAACACAAAGATAAATCCATCATTCATGGTATCCAAAAATTTAGGTCGCACACAAAACCATGATATTCGTTCTTGAGCACGCTTAAAATACAAACCAATCTTCGCAATGAATAGGTGATTTAAAATCTAATTACTTACAAGAGGCTGGCTAAGGCATCACAAGTCCGAATCAGTGTTAAAGTGAACTAGCACATAAAAATGAAGCTTCCAAATAACTCTAACGTGTAATGTCTCCATGTCTCAATATTCACCGAATTTCCCATCAAAATGATCAATAATGGCATAGTTTTATTTCCTTCTTTCTTTTATTATGAGACTTTGCCATATTTAGTTCCCTTAAGCAAGTGTTGAGTCAATGACTCCCAAACCAGGTGGTTTTAGGGCATTAGGTGTAAAGGCACCCCTAAAAACTTACTAACTCGAGTCAAAAAGACTACGAAACTAAAGTGGCTTTAATGCTACCAAGCAAAATTCCCACCTTTTAACGTGAACACTCACTGCTTACTGAGGAAAGAGGTCCAGTTACTCAGCAGAAAGTTTATTAATGATCATTATTAGCACAATTCCCACCTTTTGACGTGAACATTCACTGCTTACTGAGGCAAGAGGTCCAGTTACTCAGTGAAAAGTTTATAAATGATCATCATGAGCATTTTTCTCTTTTTGTGCAAATTTTTTTTTATACTTTTCTATGCCAAAGTGTTCATCCAATAAGTCATCCGGTTTCAATTAAGCCATGGAAATATACACATTACAATTACATGTGATACCTCACACAATTATGTGTTAATATGCTCATGTCAGATTAGATCAAATATGTGAATTCTTAAATGCCTAAAGTAACTAACTTTAAAAATCTATTATCAGATCATGTGTTCAAGATTTTAAGCTCACTAATGAAATCATATCACTGTATTTGTTTATAAGAACCAAAATTCAAAACAATATGACATGCATTTATCTTTTCTTTTAAACAATAATAAATAATAATAAAAACTGAGACAAAGTGTGTGTGAATGTATCTCCCATACCCCCAAACTTAATTTACATCTTCTTCCCAATGTGTGAAAATCATGGAAAGAGCTGACCTGGAATATGGAGAACTAGTTTAACTGGCATGGCTCATAGCACACCCCCAAACTTGAACTGATGCACACATTATCCCTGAAAAAGAAATTCGAAAGTAGTACTGGAAAACAACAAAAAAAATACCGAAAATAAATAATAATAAGAAATATAAAAAATAATAAAAACAAAAAGATATGTTGTGGGGTGCCTCCCATGAGCGCTAAGTTTTACGTCTTCAGCCAGACGGTGTACCCTCTCACTGTTGTTCTTCATGTGATACCAACCTCCTTCATGTGTGGGTTGAGTGTTCTTTGTGCATCCCTGAGAAGAGTAGCATTAGTAGGCACAAGAGTTTCAAATGGAGGGGTGTATTTGCTTAGATGCTTTGGAGAGGCCTCAAGGAGGTGACCAGCTTTAATGATGTCATCAGTAACATGTTCAGTTTTAGGCTCAATATACGATCTTGTGAAACTATGGGTGAGGGTGGTCTCCAACGGATTAATGTACTGGATCTGAAAAGCTTGCTCAACAACACCTTGCATCATACATACATTAAAACATTCCATATCATCTTGGGGTAATTTTAATGCATCAAATATTTTGAATGCTATCTTCTCATCATTTACCTTCATACTTACAATACCCATTTTCACACAAATTTTTGTATAATAGTTCTCATAAAAGGGTCTTCCTAACATGATGGGTAAAGGTAATGGCATAGGAGATTTTTTCATAACTAATACAATAAAATCAACAGGTAAAATAAATTCACCTACCTTTACCAAGACATCCTCAAGAATATCTCTTGGTCTTTTGACGCTTTTGTCTACCAATTGCTAGGTGATGGAAGTTGGTTGAAGCTCCCCTAAACCTAGTGTCTCGAATACAGTGTATGACAGCAAATTGACACCCGTCCCTAGATCCAGTAATGCCCGCTTAAAAAGCTGGTTACCTATCCTGCAAGGAATGGTAAAACTATCTGGGTCTTTTAGCTTTGGTGGAAGTTTCCTTAACAATACCGCACTCATCTTCTTAGTTAAAGCCACTGTTTCATGCTCCTGAAACTTCTTTTTATTAGTGCAACAAACTTTCAAAATTTTAGCATATGCAAGAATTTGTTGAATATCATCTAATAAAGGAATATTAATCTCAACTTTTCTCAAGGTTACAAAAATATCAAGTAATTTATTTTCTTTCTTGGGCTTTACTAACCTTTGAGGGAAGGGTGGTGCATTCACCTTCTCCATTTCACTTACCCTGGATATGGATGCTTTATCTGGTGATGCTTCTGCAGGCTCATCAGCTCATATGATCTTACCATATCTGAGAGTTGTAACGGCCTTCAGTTGCTGATGTCCTCCTGGGTTAGGTATTATTTGGGCTGGAAGTTCACCCTGCTTTCTTCCACTTAACTCCTTAGCTAATTGCCCCACTTGGACTTCTAGTCTTTGAATAACTTGCTCATGTTGTGCATTTGTTTGTCTTTGCTCAGTCTAAAATTGTCTTGTTTCTGCCATAAACTGATCTTGTAAAGCCATCATTTGCTGTTATTAAGTTGCTAATTGCATTACAAGACTCTCTAGGTCACTCTTCTTTGATTCTGGAACTGATTGGGTGCAGTTGGGAGTTCCTTTACTGCCCTTGAAGGTTCAGTGCATTCTGATTGTTACTCCATGAGAAGTTGGGGTGATTTCACCATCCAAGATTATAGGTATTTGCATATGGATTGTTATTGGGAGGATAATTGTTTGGTCCCACATAGTTTGCTTGCTCTGGATCTGTAGATGAATAAAAAGGACAAGTTTCAGTAGTGTGATAAAAATAAGAACATATAGCACATACCTGGAGTTATGTAGCTTGTGGACTAGGTGAGATATTCTGAGCAATCATGGCTTTTACAAGCATATCTAGTTTTCTTTCCACAACAGCCATTTGATTTGCAGATCCAGCATTTAAGGTCATCTCATACATACCCTTGTTTTTTAACTCCTTGTCTACCTCTAGATGAGACTTATTGGGTGTGCTCACTTAATGTATCAAGCAGCTCCATGGCTTCTTCACTGCTCTTTTCCATCAGCACACCTCCACAACCTGAATCCACAATACCTTTATTTATGTCACTCAAACTTTCATAGAAAGCTCCTATAATCTTACCAAAAGATCTCCATCTCTATGTTGGAAAGATTGAATCTCCTTCCTCAATTGTCTTATCTTTTGGGCTGGGAAAAACTTCCTTAGGAACTTACTAGACAACTCTTCCCAAGTATGGATAGAAACTGTAGGCAATGAATTGTACCACAACTTAGCATTATCTTTTAATGAAAAAGGAAAAAGAATTAACCTGATTCCCTTTTGATCTAGGCCCTGGATGTGCTGGAACTTACGGAGATCAAAGAATTCCCGAAGGTGCAAGTGTGGATCCTTAGCAGGTGTACCCCTGAAATGAGTCAAAGCACTGAGTATCTACGGAGATATGTAATAATTGTCTTCTGCCTCAGGTTGATAAGCAATGCATGAGAGCTGATTGAGGTTCAGTGGGATGAAAGATTACTTCATGGGTCTTCGCTCTGGTGGCAGTTGGTTGTCAAGCTGTTCTGCAATCGGTACTTTTCCCTCGAATTCTTTTGCTTCCTCCTCAACGTTGTCTCTAGGCCTTTTTCGAATGGTCCGCTAAATCTTTGTATCAAGTGGAAAGATGGTTGGATTCCTGGATCTAAGCCTTTGCATGAATCAGCTGAAACTCTTCAGTGCAGCAGCTTCAGTACTGTTGTTTAGGTAGTTTCTGGACCTTTTGCGCTCGATCACACAAAGCACTACACTCGATCGCAATGCCAGAAATTACTCTGCTGCACACAAGAAACAGAAAAACAAAAAACAAAAAAGAAGAAATAAATTAGATATTTGATGAAACAAAATAAAATAGAACAGAAAAATAAAACTGAACGAAAAATAATTCTAAGCAGAAATTTAGCGCAATCCCCAGCAACGGCGCCAAAAACTTGTTGTGTAAGAATCTACCTAAATTAATAAGCAAATAATTGAACAACTTTACTTGCAAGTGCATAAGGTTAACATAGTAGTATAGTGTGCAAATGCGAGATCACTCCACAGGGATTGGTAAATTTTGATTTAGAATTAAATTCGCACTATATAACGAGAGAAATAAATATTGAGTTTGAATCGATAATGATAAAAGCGTAGGGACTTAATATCCACCACTAATCATGCTACCACAACAAAATAATATGCCAATGCTTTAATCACGTCATGGATACCTAATGTTTGTCAACCTAAGGGCATGTTGTATAGTTCTTAAGCTATTGATTTCCCTAAGCAACAAATTAGGCATGGTATATACTCTAACTCTTTTCTTTCTTAAAGGATTTAGCATGGTGTATACTAAGTTGTTCTCTAAGAAATCATAATATCTATGGAAATCGACAAACACACGAGACCTAGGGCATGGTATATACTCTCGGTTTCCTATGTTGATTAACCCAAGAACCCAACATGGATTTCTTTTGTTACTATTTTTAAATCCAGGACTCGGTCATCCAAATTGATTTAACTAACTAGTCCATACCACATGCATATGTTGATCAGGTAAACATATGAGGAATTCAAGAAAACAAGCATTAATCAAGTTAAGCATCGTAATATAACTATCGCAAAGGCACCAATACTAAATTATTGAGTAAACAAAATCAGGGCTTCATTCAAGCCCTTACTAGTAAATTAGTTACACATGGTTTTGATGCTAAACATCTTCATAAAATAAAATAAAGGGAAGAAGAAACCCGAAAATACTATGGAGAAGAGTCGTCAGTTCGTCTCCAAAATCTTTCTTCGAATCCCCCCTAAAGCTCCTTCTTTCTGTGTTTACAAGCCTATTTATAAGGTTTAGGAACATCTGGAAACCCTAAAACTCATAAAACAAAACCTTCTATTTATTTCCAAAATAGGAACTGTTGTTTTACTATTCACTAATGCACGTGTGCGCTCGATCACAGACTGGTGCGCTCGAGCGCTGGTACGCTCGAGCCTTCTTCTTGCGCACGTGAACACAGGTGCGCTCGATCCTAGCATGGGTGCTTGACTGCTGTTGCGCTCGATCGCAGGTCTCCTATGCTTGATCGCACTAAGCAGACTCCAGCTTTTGCTCTTTAAGCCCGACAGTTCCAAAATGCTTTCTTTTCTCCAAAAACCTATAAAAACGCAGAAAACACAGAAAAGAAATAAAATAGCATGAAATAACATAAACTAAGAACTTAACAAATGTAAATTAAGGGGCTTAAATATGAATATTTAAGCACTTATCAGAAGAAGGTCTCCATCATTCATCCAAGCTCAGTGCCTCCAAAAATTTCAGCCCATGTAAATATTTTGGGTATGGTTTTTTGCCTAATGGTTTGGGCTTGGGCCCATGAATAGCTATGGTTTTAAAGCAGAGAAAAAACCTGAATTAGGGCGTCTTAAGTTGCTTATAAATACTCTCTTTATACTGAGCGCACATTGTAGCGAGAGATTTGTGAGGTTGATAATAGTGAAACTTCTGCTAGGACGTAGCCCTATTCTGGGATGAACCTGGGTAAATTATGTCTTGTTTTCTTTCTATATATAATTTATGTGATTGATAGGTCTCGAATCATTCATCTAAGGTCGTGCATATTGACTGCTGCTCAAATGCTCGGTCCAACGTCTCCAAGGTCGAGCATATTGATTGCTGCTCAAATGCTCGGTCCAACATCTCTAAGGCCGAGCATATTAACTGTTGCTCAAACGCTCGGTCCAACGTCTCCAAGGCCGAGCATATTGACTGTTGTTCAAACGCTCGGTCCATCGTCTCCAAGGCCGAGCATATTGACTACTGCTCAAATGCTTAGTCCAACATATCCAAGGTTGAGCATATTGACTGCTGCTCAAATGCTCAGCTCAACGTCTCCAAGGCCGAGCATATTAACTACTGCTCAATTTCTCGACCCAATATCTCCAAAGCCGAGCTCTATACTTCCTCAAAGCATACAAATGTACTTAAAGAAGTGGGGGGCCTCTAATATGGCCAATAATTCACTCTTGAATAGTTTGATGACACGTGGATAATTCCCCTTTAATGACCGGATGACACATGACCACACCAATAACCGACGCTCTCCAATAGCACAATGACACATGAATGACTCATCTCCAATGACCGGATGACGCGTGGACGTCCAGGTGACAAAGCCATCGTCATTCACAGACCCTTCACACGCCAAAATGTAAGCGTGATTTCAGGGACTGAGTCGTCCCTGAACATGCGACAAGACCTTTCGCCAGAGAAGCGGGATCTCAAGGATCGCGCCATCCTGAGCACGTGGTCAGCTCGCCCCTAAACCACTATAAAATGGCCCAAGGTATGTGAGTCTGAGGTTCATCTTCAATCTACAAGCTTATCACTGAGAACACTAGCATTCCACTGACATTGGAATCAAATAGTCCTTGGAGGCACCACCCCCCTCTTATCTGGCGACTCTTTAGTTCCCTTTTTTTTTCTTTGTGCAGACTGTTGAATATCAAACCTTTAGCTCAACAATAGATTTCTGGCATCAACAAATGGTGAATGTCAACTGCAGTATGGTCCATGGCTCAGGGCTGATATTGAGCTTTTTGGCGCTCGAACAAGATGAGCCCCAGAATTTTCAGTGAGGGGGAAGGCTCGGGTGTCGGAACATGATCTGAAAGGGAAAAGGGTCGGGGTTCCACGCGACGAAAGAGGAAATGGAGCAATTTTTGGCAACTCTCGCAATTGGAGTGAAGAGAAAGATCAGGGTGGGGTTGTATAATGAGATGAATTCAAATTCAAACCTTAAATTGACCCCAACAATCTCGGTGATTAATGAGCAGAATTAAAATAAAAAAAAAATCTAGTTTGAATGAAAAGGTTGTTATGGAATCTGTATCTGAAAATGTAGCGTTGAGTAATAGTTCGGATGGGCCATCTAGCAAGCTTGCTAGGAAGGAGGTGGGCCAAGATAATGGGCTGAATATTTGTCCAAGAATGCAGCAAGATAATAGGCCGATTATGGACTTGCATACAGACGCGGTGTGAAGAAGAAGTTGGAAAACATTGGCTCGGAACCAAAAAGAAACACATACATAATGAATTGATAACTTACTATTAAATTAGTTTTTTGATCGAAACCCAAATCGTGACTAGTGTCAAACTGATCCTCAGCCCTCTTACTGAGGGCTTGGGAAGCCCGAGACAGTTCAAACGCGTCATAAGTTGGGTTTCAAAAATGGCATTGGTGTTCCTGGTCGTGGTGGAGTTCTATGTGATGGAGATTTTTTTTATCATCTTCTTTCTTTTTGTGCGTGGAATGGAATTTTCGTGTTGGAAAATAAACCTGGAGGGGAACTTGCGTTGCTTTGGCATGAGAATATAGATATTACAGTCCAGACCTTTTCACATTCACACATGTATAGATGCTATTATTGATAACAAAAGTGTGAATAATTCATGGAGACTTACCGGGTTCTATGGGAACCCAGTTACTCACCTACGTAGACTCTCTTGGGAGCTTTTGCGCCATCTTGCTAGGTGTTCTGATTTGCCTTGGGCAGTGATAGAGGATTTTAATGAATTAGTGGGTATTCATGAAAAGCAAGGGTAGAGACTACGGCCTGAACCGTAGAAACGTGAGTTTACGGGTGTTAATGACTATTTTGGCCTAAGGGATTTGGGATTTGTTGGACATACGTATACCTGGTCAAACTCGAGGGAGGGAACTGCCCTTGTGGCAGAAAGACTTGATCGAGTTCTCGTTACTGCAAGTTGGATGACGAAATTTTCTGAAGTTTGGATTCAGCATTCGTTCGGGAGAACTCAGACCATGCGTTAATTTCTTTGCTTTTTGGAAGGCCTGTTCAGCGAAGAAGACAGAAGATTTTTCGATTCGAAGCCACGGCCTGGGCGGGTTACCATGGTAATGTGGGTGACTAAGTAAATCAATGCAAGCTTTGGGTATGTTCAATTGATCCCGTTTGCATCGATGGAGGGCTTCACAGAATTGTGCATATTTTTGTGAATGAGGTTTGAATGGTTGAGAAAGAAATTAATGAGATTATGGAGTGGGAAGAGATTCTTTGGCGTCAACGATCAAGGATTGCTTGGATGCAAGAGGGTGAGCGAAACAAATCGTTTTTCCATGAGAAAGTGTCTCGGCAAAAGAGGGGGAATGCCATCTCAAGATTGAAGAATTCTGAGGGAGAGTGGACTGAGGATGTTCATGAGTTAGAAAGGATGGCAGTCGATTACTTTGCTGGAATATTTTCTTCTTCCAATCAGTTGAATATTGGTCCTGTTATGGAAGCTGTTTCTAGAATGGTGACTGATGAGATGAACTCAAGGCTTACTGGTGAGGTTATGGAGGAAGAGATTTATGAGGCGCTCTTTCAAATGCATCCCCAGGACCTAACGGTATGCCGGCTTTGTTTTTCAATCATTTTGGCATCTAGTTAAAATGGATATTATTGCTACTGTCAAGTCTTTCTTTGAAAATGGTCATATGCCTGCTTCTTTAAATCACTCCCATATTGTTTTAATTCCCGAAGTTAAGAATCCAGAATGTATGTCTGAGTTTCTCCCTATCAGTCTTTGTAACATGGAGCATAAAATAATTTCCAAGGTATTAGCTAATCGTTTAAGACGAGTGCTTCCGGAAATTGTTTCTATAAACCAAAGTGCTTTCCTTCATGGTAGGCTTATCACCGATAATGTTGTGGTTGCTTTCGAATATATCCCTTGTCTTTAGAATAAAAGGACTGGAAGATGAGTGCGTATGGCTCTTAAACTCCATATATGTAAAGCTTATGACCGAGTCGAATGAGTTTTTATTCAAGAGATTATGGTAAAAATAGGTTTTCATGAGAAATGGGTCACTCTTAGTATGAGATGTGTTACTTCTATTTCATACTCGGTATTATTTAATGGTAACAAAACTGGCTTCATTAAGCCAACTCGTGGAATTCACCAAGGAGATCTATTGTCACCTTATCTTTTCGTACTTTGCATGGAGGGATTTTCAGCTCTTTTGCGTCAGGCTGAAATGATGGGAGATTAATGTTGTCAATATGTAGGGTTTGTCCAGATTTTTCCTAGGATGGATGATGAGGCTCGATCCCTTTTTGCTGTGATTTCTTGGAAGCTGTGGACGTATAGGAATCATGTTATTCATGGTGGACGTCCAAAGGAGGCTAATGGCTAATGATATTGCCAGCGAAGCCATTTCAGATGATTTTCAGGAGGCTAAGGTTCTGAAAACGGTGGTGGAGCGCAAGGTAGGTGGCGACATTGCGACTTGGAAGCCTCTTAGAGCGGGTTTGGTTAAAACTTAAATTCAATGATGATGGAGCTTTATTTTCAGCTTGTGGTTTGATGGGCATAGGGGTCATAGTTCGTGACTAATGGGGAAATGTTCTTGCCTCATGCTCGGTCGCATACCCAATTCCACGGGATGTTCCAGGGTCTCCGCTTTGCCAATGTCCCTAATCACGAAAATTGCCAATGTCCTTAACTTATTAAAAAAAAGTACTTTGAGATTGAGATGTTTTCTCTTTGTTTTACGAAAAATGCTATGCGTATAGATATTAAAAAAAGATATGGTGTCAAGAAATCAGCACCTCACAAGAAAAAGGGAAAAGAAGAACCTCAAAGAAAAAAACATCATCTTCATTCTCAAATAATATAGTATGGTCCTATGATGGGAAACATCCTGTGTAGTGCATAAACTAAATGTAACATTACTTCCATAATTTCCAAAGTATATCAAGGTCAGAAACTATGCATGTACACAGGCAAAAGCAACCCAGAAAAAAAACAAACAAACAAATAAATTTTCCAGAAAGATGAGAATGATTGAGAGAGCAACATGAACACCAGGTGAAGGAATCAAAACTCTCATCAGTTCCCACAATTCCATTTTGAGGTAGGCACGCAGCTCAGGTAATGGCACCAACTGCAGTGATCATTACCGTTTTCTCCTCTAAACAACATCACCAATCCCAGGGTCCAACTGCATTTTTGGAAGAGGAAACAGAAAATTAGTTTTTTTTTTCCTCACAGGAGATCGTCATATGAATATACGTAGACCAAAAACATACATTTTTACAATAATACAAACACAAATACAAGAGTTATCTATGACAACTCAATCCCAAGAGGAAATAGGGTAGCTAATGATATGAAGTAAAATGATTTTTTGTATTAAAAATGGAATTTTAAAAAGTGAACATAAAATGAAGTCATTCCATATTATGCATAACCGTCTTGAACTTGTAAAGACGTGATATGGTACATGTTTTGACTTTTGAGAGGTCAGTTTTGGTGATTGAACCTAATTACTTAACATAAAAGTGGCTCATAAAAAGGTTCTAGATAATGTCCAAATGCTGAATAAGAGAATTCCAACTTACCCAACAATGAGTAAAATAAGAGCTACTGCCAAGAACACGTATTGGTAAGCCTTGTGCTTAGATCTTACACGAGCATTAGCATGAAGATGACGGCTTTCCACCCATCCAAATTGGGGACGCAGCAGCAAAACAAAGCCAAGGAGAAAACCGGTCAAGAAACCTCCAATGTGAGCAAAATTGTCAACATGAGGAAGAATCCCCACCGCCAAGTTAATGGCAATAATGATCACGAGTGTGACAAGAGCTGCAACCTATGACAAGATCAACAAAGGAGGAAGAGTCAAACGTAACAAATCTCACTTAATTATTTTTCAACCAGACTCACATCCCTGAATGAAATTCTCAATGTGACTCGTAAGTACAGACATAAGAGCACAAAGCAATCAGTCTTTTCTAGATACAAACATGCAAAAATTTATTTCCCACATGATTAAAACCAAGAGTTAGTAGCACACTTTGTTTGAGTAGATAGTCCAGTTAGTAAGAAGCTCCGATAACATTGCTCCAAGAAGCCCAAACAAAGCACCCGAGGCACCAACAGAGATATTCCGTTGAATAAATAGAGCAGATAGTATGCTTCCACCAAATCCTGACAATAAGTAGATGATCCCAACTCGCACTGCAGATAAAATTTCAAAAAGTGGGGAAATCTTTAGAATACACAAACATTAGCAGACAATTGCTAAAATAATTAAAATGCATGAATTAAAACAGTAAACAATGGATACCATTCCACCCCCCCCCCCCCAACCCCAAACATACAATGTGGGCATATTGATGAACGCCACATAAAGAAGCGTCACGTACCAAAACCAAATTGCTGCTCAAGGCGAATCCCAATAAAGATCAAGCTCAACATATTTGCAAGCAAATGAATAACACCCGCATGCAACCAGATACAAGCGATGAGTCTCCATCCTTGATGCCCATGCACTACTTTATTCCATTCCAGAGCTCCCATTTTCTCCAATCTGAAATAGTACAAATACAATCAATATTAAGTTGATTGGTATTACAATTCTGATCAATATCACGGCTGACAAGAAGATAAAGATTTGTGAGAGAGATAAAGGACAAATCAAGCTCCCATGGTCCATATATTCAATCGTAAAGCACGAATAAACTAATTTATGGTATTAACTGAATCTTAGCATTGTCTATTTCAGTGAAAGTAATTTCCTACCAGAAACAACTGTGTTTAAGATGGGTTACTTGAAACAAAATTAGTATTTAAGTGTACATGTGGCAGCTAGATGTACTCTACATGATCTATTGTCTTGAGCAGTTTTGCTCTGAGTCCTTTATCTCTCTCACAGAACGCATAGTTTACATTATAATCTCTATCAAACTGTCAAATCCTTTTTACCAACTCTGACGTAACTTGTAAGTAATCTAATACTCCGTAGATGAGAGTTATATGGAGCCAGTAAGCAAACAGTGAATCCATGGGTATTTGAACCTGAGTATCCATGAAAAAAGGGAATATTTGATGGAAGAACGAGAGATCCTTTTGATCTACCTGTTAAAATAGGAAAACCTTATATCTTGAAATGTATTCATCAAGTTGATGATAATATACATTGAAGTTCATGCACTAGTTACACAGCCATTCACCCCTAAATTAACCTAATGTTACAGATACAAATTTCAATCTTAGTATCTTCTCAACCCAAAATTGTTTGATTGGTGTAAGCACTAAATGAATTTTTCAATAGGTCAACTGAAAGCAAAAAAACATGATGTCAAATCATGTCTAGAAATCTCTCATGTTTTACATCTTTCATAACCATAATTTTGCAAATTGAAAGACTAACAGAACCATAATGCTTTAAAAACTAACAAATCAATCATTCTGATAGCCCTGATCAAACAGAAAAGTACTGGAACCGAATCAATTTTTTTTTTTTAAAAAAATACTATTGAAAAAACAGACATCAAGATCGGGGATAAACCTAATCGGCGATGTTTGGGTTAGATTTAAGCAAGCATAAATCAGCTAGCTTAAATATCTTCCAGGCAAAAATGGCTTGATCAGAGTTAAGCAAAAATGGCCTTGTTCAGATTTAAGTCCCAAACATTGTAGCCGTTCCAACCAAATCATACTAGATTCACATACCCAAAGGACTAAGCTATGTCCTCCAAAACAATAACTTCCACACAAACAAATATTCTCTTTTAATTGTTTTAGCAAACCACATAAACAACATCAAGCGCATTTTGAGAAGGAAATTAACCATCAAGACTTCATTAGCCCACAATCGTATAGTCGAATTATACTAAAATATTTAAGAAAAAATAAAATAAATAACCAACAACAGCAAATTCATAATAACGAGAAGCATAACAACTCAAATCGATAATTATCAGAGAAAAAATACTAGAGTTCACCAACAATCCCAAACCGAAAATCAGTGAAGAAAAACACAAAGCGTTAGATACCCACAAGCCTAAACTCAAGCACAAGAACCTAAATGAACAAACCAAACCAAATCCACATCAAAACAGACTATGAAACGGCAAAGAAAACACAAATTAAGCAATGGGTATTTGTAGAAAACTCACGTATAAGAAGAGGGACCAAAGAGAGGATTCTCTCCCAGTGGCTGAAAAGATAGCCTGTTAAGGAACTTGGCCACACAATCACCTTCATGGCCCGTGTTCTTCTTGGGACAATTGTTCACATACATGGCCGCAATAAACACAGCAACGTTTGCCACCACAAACATAGGCACCAACCATGATGTCCATTGGCTATCCGAGGTTTCCACATAGTAGTTGCTGCTTCCTCTGTTCTTTGCACCCCCTCCTCTCTCCAGATCTCCGTTTGCCATTGCTCTCTCTGTTTTACTTCCTCTGTTATGAAATTCTGTGTCTGTGTAAAGGTAACAGAGTTTGTTTTATACAAGTAAAAATCAAAAAAAAAATTCTCTTCCTATTTGGTGAAGGAAAGAGAGAGATTGAGAAGTGACTTGCAAGGGAGATTTTGGAAGAGAGAACAGAACCAAAAAATGAGAGTTTTCCTATGGGTTGTAGATTTAACCGTTGAATCAAATTACTATCCTATTTCGGTTTTCTTTTCTTTTATAATTGTGTGTGTTTTAAATAAGAATCTCTCTCTCTCTCAGTCTGGTTGCTTCTTGGTAGTTTGTCTATTACGGGTTAGGCAGTGGTGACAATGATAAAGTTAACTCTGGTTGGATACCAAGGAGAGGAAATAGTATACGGACCATTGGATGTTGATCGAACGGCTATATTACTCTTATCCCTTTTTTAAGGACGGAATTACCCTTGTTTTGTTTATGTAGTAAGTGAGTAATTATCCATCATCATTTTATGGTAAGAAAATCTCAGTCAAAAAACAGTTACGGCAAGAAAACACTGCAATTTTCAAGATTTTGCTTACTTGAGAGTATAATTATACAATTTTTTTTATCAAGAAATATAAATGAAAATTGTGTTAAAAAGTACTAATTGAAAGAGATTATAACACCAAGTTTTTTTTAAAACAAAAAAAAAATTGGGAGTGAAGGAATTTTAATTTAAGATTGTTTTTCAAAGGCATGGTTCAAGAATTAATGGGCCATCCTTAAGTGTTAAATAAAAATAATTTTAAGTAAATATAAATGAAAACTGATCTAAAAGTACTATTAGAAAGAGATTATAACACCCATTTTTTATAAATAAAAATAAAATTGAGAGTGAAGGACATGAATTTGAATTTAAAATTGCTTTTTCAAAGTCATGGTTCAAGAATTAAAGGGTCATCTATAAGCCTTAAATAAAAACCATCTTAAGTAAATATAAATGAAAATTGTGCTAAAAAGTACCAACAGAAAGACATTATAACACCAATTTTTTTTATAAAAAAAAATTTGGGAGTGGAGGAATTTAAATTTAAGATTGTTTCTTTAAAGACATGGTTCAAGAATTTAAAGGTCACCATTAAACCTTAAAAAAAACACATTTTAAGTAAATATAAATAAAAATTGTGCTAAAAAGTACTAATTAAAACAGATTATAACATCAGGCTTTTTTTTAAAAAAAATCAGGGGTGAAAGAATTTGATTTTAAGATTGAATTTTAAAAGCGTGGTTCTCGTTAAACCATAAATTAAAAAACATCGTAAGGAAGTATAAATGAAAATTGTGCTAAAAAGTACTAATTAAAAGAGATTATAACACCGAGCTTTTTATTAAAAAAGAAAAAAAATCGAAAGTGAAAGAATTTGAATTTAAGATTAATTTTCAAAAACATATTTTAAGAATTAAAGAATCATCATTGAGTCTTAAATAAAAAAAAAACATTTTAAGTAAATATTAAGTTAACGCTAGTTCTTGAAATTTTTTAATAGGTGGTATTAGAAACCTTTAAGAAATCAATTGCAAATAAAAAAAGTTGCTTGACAATTGGCAGGATCGAATAGCAAGACAGCCACAATCGTCTTAACAAAAAGTCAAAGGAGAGAGAGAGAGATTGGTTGATGTTATGGTTTTAAAACGCAATTAAAGTTTTGCCTTGTCTCTAAGGATGAATTGGTGTCACGGTTTTATGTCATTTTCATTTGAATGCAAAGCTTATTGCAGATAAGTTATGTATGAAAAAGATGTCTTTAGGATATATGCAAAAAGCAACTGAAAACAAATTTAGTCACGCGGTTTCAAATATAGAAAGCAATATCACATCAAAAAGATACATCAAAATAAAGAATTCATCATTCACTTTTTAAAAAAATAAAAATATTATTATAATAAACACTTGAATTTTAAAATTATGAAATATACTTATTTTTATATCAAAAACTCATATTATTAGAGAATGTGATAATTTTTATGTTTGATTTTTATTTTATTTATTCATAAATAAATTGAGAATGAGAGAATGAGATTTTTATTGATATTATGTGAACATCTCTACACGTGACATTTTAGGCATAACGTTAATTTATGTTAGACGAGTAAGATCCATTTCAATCCATTGTAACAAGAGGATTCGAACTCAAGCAATCTTTATAAGAATAACGAGTTTCAATTTTTTTATTAAAGTTTTGATGGTAGTATATCTAAATTGTGGAAAAGTTAGATTTTTTATGTATGAAAAAATCACTTACCCTCTTTTTATGTGTAAATGATTGAAGTTTTGGATCCCATAATCAAGAAAATGTGAAGAAAGTAAATCAAAACAAGATAAAAATTAAAATTCTTCCCACTTTTTTACAAAGTTTTTTTTCTTAGTAAAATCGAAACAATCCTTAGTTTTGTAGAAAGGGAGACAAGTTGATGAGTTTTAAAAGGTAGTGAATTAGCTTCTCTTTTAAGTGTAAGGTAAATATTAACCATTGCCCAAAGGGCAATAGTTAAGGAGACCTTCAATTACCTTCAGTTTCTTTATTTCAACAAGAATATTTTAAAAAAAATAGAATGTAATTAATGCTAATAAATGCAATAGACTTAAATACAATAATTTAAAATTTTGTTTCCAATTTTACTCTTATACGTGTGTAGATAAACTATATATAATATTATGTATATATATGTGTATATATGCATGTAAATATGGATACATCTATGTAAATATGTATATATGAATATATCTATAAATGTGTAATGGGTACATGTATGTGCATATATATGAATATATGTATGCATGTATGAACACATCTATACATGAATGTAGATATATGTGTGTTTATATGTGAGTATGGATGCATGTGTAAAAGAATATATTCGATAGAATAAAAATGAGTAAATTTTATTTTTAATTTTTTTAATTTGTTTTGTGTTTTTATTGGGTTTTTAAAATTTAAAACATCTTTATTGAGTTTTTTAAGTTTGATACATGTTCCAATTAAGTTATGAAAGTTTTCACAGTTAATAATAGTTGAATTTTATTTAAAATATAAGATTGTAATTAATATAATGAAAGATGATTAAATAAAATTGATAAAAATATGTAAATAATAAATGATATAATAATTTGATGAAATTTTTTTTTTTTTACTCTTCGGTTAAACTTATTTATCATTCCTTAACCGTTTGCTCATAAATCAATATAGTATTATTTCTTTAATTCCTTCTCGCGTTGTGTGTTGAGGATAACGGGAGCCTGAAAAAGTGATGACCTTTTTAACTTTCGTTTTACTACTACTATTTTCCGATGAATAAGAACGTCCTTTTCATTTTCCCTTTTTAACACTTCATCACAGAAACCAAAAAAAAAAAAAGTGATACTGGTATTCAATTATTTACTGTTTCGAGGGGTGGTTTGGCCATTTCAACTGTGACAGCATAAATGCCATTGCAAATCAGAATTGGATATGATTCTTTTCAAAACAAAAAAAAAAAACAAAAAAGGTTAGATGTGACTGTATTTATTAGCACTAGTGTAAAGTTTAATGGGAACGTGAAGGAGTTGGACACCGAGAGTTTACGCGTAGTGCTGTTTTTGCCTTTTGTACGCGTGTGTTGAGCTGGGGGTTTCGGGTTGTTGGCTATATCGGTTGCTTTCAAGCAACGTTCTTTGCTTCTGCCACATGGCATACATGATGCGGTCACCAAAATATATTTGGCTTTGCCAAAAAAGCTTTGCCTGGGCCGGTTTACCATAAATATTGCCATATTTTATACCCATCATATAGAGACATAAAAATGCTAAATAGCTAGAAAAGATTATATTAAAAGGGCTGCTCATATTTATTCAACTTCTGCCTTCAATTGGATCACCTGAAACTTAGGGTCTAAGGGGGTATGGATGGATTTGATTGGGCCATGTTAATCCTACCCCTAATCCAACATAAAACATAATTTTTTTTCTTTATGAGTTATATAAATCTTATTTTTTTTCAACAATAAAATGGTATTTCGGATGATACTGTATTAGATCCATTTTTTTCCAATTGGTCAAAAACAAACCATCCATACGCAATTTACAGAATTCGCAAAAAAAAAAATCCTTATAACCTAACCACTCGCGCCCTAATTTTAACTCAACATGTGAAAAATCTAATTAAGTTCAACTGTCTTATGAAATCGAAGTCAAATTCAAATGGGTTGTATTTGATTGGATTGAATCGAATTGTCTCTAGTCGAGTGAAAACGGAAATTTTATGTGATGTTTTTTTATAAACAAAAATTAAGTCTAACAAATATTTATGAAATATATATATATATATATATATATTAAAAAAAACTGAATTTGTATCTAAAAAATTATTTTTGTTACCATTTTACCGAACACTAAACAATTTATAGCTTTAAAATTGTTTTAACATAAATATTTTCAAAAACCATTTTATAAACCATAAACTATATTCACTACTAGACCAAACGGTATTTTAGATTTTGTATTCTATTTTACCATAACATTATAAATATTTTAAAAACATCAAATGAAATACAGCTACATTCAAATTTTAAATATTAAAATAGGCTACACAAATTAAAATCATTAACTATTAATATTAATAGCTAAATCAATAATTTCTTTCAACTTAAATTTAATTCAAATTGGTATTTTTCAACTTTAACTCAGTCAAACCTAACTTACTCAAAATTAAAGTTGAGTTCGAGTTAAGCCGGATTAGATTGCAAAAGTTGCACCCAAGTTACATATGGACAATTATATGGAAGCTAAATGTAATAAAGCTTTCTTAATAACCATAATTGAGAACTTTGTTCTTGCTAGTCATCTCCCACGAACAAGCGTCTTAAGCTTTCACCATCAGCACTAACAAGGCTTCTATAATTTCCACTAATCAAAGCATTTCATTGAGCAGCGAAAGCAATTTTACAACAGGGTTGCACAGAGGAAAACAATATTCAAGATCATTTTGACAAAATGTTCTGTTAATACTCCATATGCTACAATATTTAAGGAAACTATCAGATAACATTTTCATTTAGAGAAAAACATACTATCATTTTGGGATTTTCTTAATCTCCAAACAAAATTGTATGGGCCCCAGTAATCAGCCTCTCGATATGATTTCTGAACTACTTTATACACCGAAGCACGATCTGCATATTCCTCTACCTGATAAGCATCTTTAACCTGATTTTCATCAACATAAGCAATGCGTCTGCAGTAAGCATAAAAAATAGGGTATACTTGGGAGGATAATGCCACTGCCCATTGGAGGACTCCATATTTTTGGCAGACCAAATACTTCTCCTCCCCAAAATACTTCAGAAGCTGGATTTTCTAGGTCGGTCAAAATATGCTTAGGCCAAAAACCAGCATCATTGTCCTCTTCTCCTAGATTAAGCCACCAATTTCCATTAATTGTATCCTACAAAAGAAAAAGGAAAGGAATCAATTACTTTTTTTGCGAATGTAGATCAACAAATTTTTATCCAATCTCATGCTAATTAAGTTCTTCACATCTTACGGTAAATATACAGAACTTTATCAGGTAAGAAGCTAAATCCACAGCCCTAATAGCCGGTTTCACCTTTTTTTAGTAAACTAAAGATTAAAGAAAAAATTGGTGGAACGAACCATTAGTGCAGTGAATTTAGAGTTACCTCATTATCAGATTGATAATAAATTAAATCATAAACTTACCCGGAAAATAAAGAATTTCATATCATGTACTTCCACTCCTGGTATAGAAATGTTTACGAAAGAAAGGTCGAGAGGTATATCAGGATTAACTAAGACAAACCCAGGGCATCTTGAAAT
>CM043703.1:12940879-12963379 GCA_023935145.1 Bretschneidera sinensis
TTTAACAAAAAATGTTTAAAAAAATCAATATATACCTATGAGGCTCATGGGCACGCCTAATAACCATGCGGGCCTTGGGCTGTGCCGAGCCGAAGTTTTAAAAAACACGGTACGAATACACGGTGGGCCGTGGACAGACACGACATGAAATATGTGTCTACACTCGATGGCGGATTCAAAAGTTTTTGCTAGTGAAACGATATATATATATTAAAATATAAATATAAATATTATATATGTTTAAAAAAATATATTATTACCTTTAACTCTTCCCTACCACATCATCAAAGTATGATTTTTTTAGCAGTTTAATCTTTTTTTTTTTGTTCTCTACTAAAAAAATCATTGATCGAGAATTAATCTCCACACACAACGTGTAAAATGCGTGTGGTTGATTATAACAATATTATGTCATTGTGGTTTAATGGTTCAATAAATATGGTCATTTTTAGTCAGTGGTGGTGGTGGCGGCTTTGGGTAATACTTGTCGAAAAAATGTTGGCCGAGTCTCTTCCATTCACACGGGTGGTGCATGAAGGTGGCCAAATCGACGTATATTTGCTAGAGATGTAACTTGCTTCTAGTGGCATGCAGTACACGTATATGTAATGAATTCGGAAGAAGTAATTTGGGAACGTAGTAGGATGGAGAGACAGAATAAAGAAATTTTCTTATTTTATCATTAGCTGACGATGAAAAGTATTTTTAATCTAAAAAAAAATCTCATATATCAAATCTACCTAAGAATCTCTCAAAATAACGTATTATAGTGTATATGAAAATATAGCTAGTACATGTAAGTAACTTAACTCACCTCTTATGAAATTAAAGATGAGCACATCAAGATCGCGGTTACTAGACAAAAGGTTCAACCCCATCTCGAACGTTGACCCAAAAGCTGCCAATGGCTTTGACATCAGCAGCAAAAGCTTCTGTGCCACAATGGAGATCAATATGATCCATTTACGCCTTAAACTTTCATTTTTTTTCCTTAGAGCTGACCACAAATTTTCTCTTTTCTATGTCACTTGAAAACAATATTTCAAACAGATCAGATAATTTCAACTCTTCAGGTTTCAAGATCATGTAGCTATTGCAGAAACCCTTGTCACAATCCATGGTTTCTTTTCTTTTCTTTAGCCTTTTAATTAATTAGGGTTTTGAAATCAGACCCTTAATTAATTGTTATGCTAAGGAAGGAAAGATCGTTTCTTGTAGGGTTTTCTTATTGCCTCAACTCAAACTTTGAAACCATATATAAAGAGGGAGACAGGATGTAAAGTTAAAAGTAGAAACTTCAGTGTAGTTGCCAGGAAATTAATGCTAATCAATATGGTGACTTTGATTAATTATTTATGCTCTACATTACTGGGGTATCGTTTACCAATTGTATGAAAAAGGAAATCTTTTTCACATTTGGCTTATGTATTACTCTTTGGTTAATTTTTATTTACCATTACAAAAGTGTAAAACACATGGGCTGTTTTACCAATTGTCTGAAAAAGGAAATATTTTTCACATTTAGCTTATGTATTACACTTTGGTTAATTTTAATTACAAAAGTGTGAAACATATGGGCAAATAGCAGGGCCAGCATTTGGGATTAAGTAGGGATGGAAGTATCAAGAATATATAAAAAAAAAATGGTTAGCAAGCAAGTAGTCGTTTTCGAAACTTTTCAGAAATATTTTTGGAAATTAAATAAGTTTATTGAATTACTTTTATGCTCTTGTAGTTGTTTTACATATAATTAATTATTTGTCGATGATATTTTTATTCCACGAAATAAAAATAACATTTTGTATTTCTTTATTCATATACATACTTTTTTATGTAGTTTAAGATCATTATCTTTTTTATTTTTACAATAACTAACCAAAAAAATTATTAGTCCTATTTATAATTATTCCTTAGTGCTTTTATATTTTTTAATTGATGTACGAATTTCTCATTTTCAATACTATAAAATAAAGCATATTCTTCGATATAGGCAACCAAGCAGTCATTGATGATTCATCTTTTATACAATTGTATATTAAATTCTTTATAATCGTTTATTGCAAAATACTCGATAACTTATAAATAAACATTTTTTTAATATATATCGACCAGTGCACCAATTTGTTTTCATGTCATGTAGTCTGACTTCATTAATATTTATCTAATTTGTAGTACCAACTTCCAAAAGTCTAAAGACTTACAATAATATAATTTTTATTTTAGGATAAATAGACAATAGTTTTAAGATATCTATTTTAGGATAAATAGACAAACTTTTTGATACACAGGGAGTAGCAATTTAGCAATCCGTGTATCCAAACACTCATAATCCGCGAATTCAAGGCAAATCTGCGCTGCATCGATCCAGGTTGCGATTTAGACTTCAGCTCGTGGCTCATTGGGCCGAATCCTATAACTCAGGTTCGAACCCCTCCATCTCCAAACTGATAAAAAAAAACTCACAGCCTATGAAATTTGATTTTTTATTTCCATACAAATAAAAAAAAATAATTTAACTATAATAAAAGAGTATGCTCAACATGTTGGGTAAATGTGTTACACACCACAAGCTACCCGACATGTTGGACTACGCTCGCAAGCGGTTTGGCCTTTTGTTTTCAAGCCCATGGTTTAACATAAAAGGTTATTGTTTTTCTGTTTTTTAAAAGTAAAATCAACTTAAAACATTTTCTTGCGGAGCATTTTTCTTCATCATCATCTTTGGATTTTCTACATTTTCCTCTCTCCCCTCGTATTATTTTTCACGATCTAATGACAAATAGTAAACTTAAATAAAACAGTTATAGATGGATTTAAATTTTCAAACCCCAAAAAATTATTGTGTTTCAGACAACATAAAATAATACATATGCATTTTGGTAATTTATAAAAAAAATTGAGTAATTGTTTTTATAAAATTCAAATTATAATTTTTAAAATTTTATTTTTATTTTTTTTTAATCTTAAAAATCACAAATCAACTTTTCATTAGATGTTACTCGACATTTTAAAAATTATTAAATTACATATGAATTATTATATGGAGTCCAAAATACACAATAATTTCTCTCCTATATAATAAATAAAAAGAAATTTTTTGACAAAGTAAAAAGATTTCGAAGTAAACAACTTTACTTATTTTCTTCTCTTCTTTTTCGTGCGTTTTATATTACCTCTATTTTAATCCTATGGCTATGGCTATGGCTATGGCTAGGCAGAAAAAGAAGAGAATTAAGACTTGTGTTTTTATTTTTGGGTAGAAATTTTATGGCTTTTGATTGAAGGGTAAATTGGAAAAAAGTTAGAACAAAAAATAATGAATTTTTTTATATTATAAGTTTTGATGATTTAAATTGGAGTCATTATCTTCGAATATCTTTATATTTTATCATGTATTTAAATGTTTTTTTATATTTTAAAAAATTCAATTTATTTTTTATTTTTTAAATATATGTTTGATAAATTTTTTATGATAATTTTAACGAAATTAATATTAATACAATCAAAAATCTTGATCAAACTTATATCAGTTCATAAAAAAAATCTTAATAAAAAATTCTACCACGTTTAATAATAATTTTTTTATATATCTATTATCAAAATGGTTTATTAAATGCAATTTTAAAATACAAATGATAAATTCATAAGTAGGCAGCTCATGCAAAGCTAACCTAACTAATTGTAAGATCATCAGTTCCGATTTTTCTTTTGTCAGCATTCACCGTTCGCCGTTTCTTATCCTAACATTCCACAGACGACCCAAAATTCGCACAAACAAACCCTAACAGTCTCTCTACCTCTCAAATCAAATTCCATTTAAGTTCAAAATCTCACGAACAGGAAATCCCCACCCCTATCTTTCATGGCCTAAACCAATCCAAAATCACCTAGTTACGACTCCAAAATAATTATTAAAAAATCATCTCTATGTCAACGACTGCAGCAAATACCACAACACCAGCGACCCCTAACCGATCATCCGATGATATCATCGACACGACGCCGTTGCTCTCATCCTCCGGTGGGTCCCGCGAGGAGAATAGTGGAAGCAACCACCCAAGCAGGGGATCCATCCGGAGGCAGAGCCTGCGGGATGCGGCGCGGTTCCTGCGGCGCGCTAGCAGCAGCCGCATGATGCGGGAGCCGTCGATGCTGGTGCGCGAGTCCGCCGCGGAGCAGCTGGAGGAGAGGCAGAGCGACTGGGCATATTCCAAGCCCGTCGTAATCCTTGACATCTTGTGGAACTTCGCGTTCGTGGCGGTCGCGGCTGCCGTGCTGGTGTTGAGCCACGAGGAGAGGCCTAACATGCCTCTGAGGCTGTGGATTGTGGGGTATGCTTTGCAGTGCGTGTTGCATATGGCGTGTGTGTGCGTTGAGTACAGGAGGAGGAGGAGAAGGAGGGTTCCACGTGTGCGGTCTTCATCTTCCTCGTCCATGGAGGAAGGGAATTTGATATCGAGGGGGGATTCTGAGGAGCAGTATGTTACTTTGGCGCAGTTGGAGGAGGGAACCAGGTATGCTTTCGACTTGTGTTTTATGGAAATCAGATCGCAGGCATGTGATGGATTTTGAAAGTGCATTGTTGTATCGCTGATTGAAATGAGGGGAGTAATTCTCTGGGTCTTTGATAGATTTTGTAAATCCGTGGTTGTCTACCTATTTGTTTGAAGGGAAAGTCAAACGGGTATTTGGTGGATTAAGAAATGTTGTTGATTATAACATTGAACATTTTGTTGTTCTGGTAGTATTGTTCAAATAGTTGATAGTTCCGATTCATTTTGTGAGAAGCATACCTTTAGTAAATGCTACGATGCATGATCTAGGGGAAAAAGCCTTATCTATGTTTCGGAAGGATTATAATATCACATTGTTTACTTGTATATTTGATTGCATTTGGAGTAAAAACTTCGTGACTTCTTTGTTTCACTCTTGATGTAGAAGAGCATTGGATAAATACAGTATAGTGTGGTGTGTAAAAATATTAACTTTAGTGATTTTATACATATATCGTACTTCCATATACTTACAATTTTCTCCTTTGAACAAGGATGCAGCCATTCCGTTTCACAAAATTGGAAAATTTCTAAATTATTCAAAGCATGCTCCTTATATTTGTTAGATATCTGTTAATTTTTATATTTATTTGCTTCTATGATATTCTTTTGGACCGGAGAATTTATGTTACATGAACTCGAGTATGGATGTCGGATACGGTACATGTCTGTCAGACTTGTCTATTTTTTTTTAATTTTAAATATTTTTTCCTTTGGAGTGTTTAAGTGCCATACCCATACCTTTATCCGGAGTGTCCGACACGTGTACTGCAAAGTAAATTGAAGAGTCCATGTAACATTAGGGGAGGATAACTGGTACGTTTTCAAAGGCTACTATGTTGAAGAAAATATATCCTCATCTAAATCTTTTGGAACTCTATTTCTCATGTTGTTTCCGTAACCTGAATAAATGAGAAGGAATCACAAATCTGCATCTTCTGTTATATGTTGGTCTTGTTTACCGTAAATGAAACAGTTTTCAAGTTAAGGCCAATATTCAGGCAAGTGGAGGTTTTTGTTTTCACTAATCATAAGTGATGAAAATATGAGATTAAAATGCATATATATGGAGTAGTAGCTGTTTTCGCATACTTTTTTTGACAGAATTTATCATGCAATGCTTTAAGTTAATGGCAACTTTTATTTTTATTGACATTACATTGATTATCTTAAATTGTATGAGTTTATTTGAGAGGAAAGTCTTGTGGTAACATTGTGATATTTTATGCTGTGTATTTTACGTATATTTAACTTGATTGATTATTAAGAAGGTTGTGTGTGAGGTTCTGACTCTTTTTTATGTTCTTGTCATTTCATTTTTTGAATTATCTCAGCAGTGTTGCCAAGCATCTAGAATCTGCTAACACAATGTTTTCATTCATATGGTGGATCATTGGATTTTATTGGGTATCTGCTGGTGGCCAAGCTTTGGCACGAGGCTCCCCACAGCTTTATTGGTTTGTTCTCTTTATTTATTAGGTTTGAAATTGAAGTGATTTTAGAATCGAGTCTTACCTCATGCTGTGTTTTATCTGCAGGTTATGCATAATTTTTCTCGGTTTTGATGTGTTCTTTGTCGTTTTCTGTGTTGCACTGGCATGTGTCATTGGCATTGCTGTTTGCTGCTGTCTTCCATGTATTATCGCAATCTTATATGCTGTGGCAGACCAGGTAGCTCTCATATGCTACTATTTCTTCACGTATATTTATTCATTAAGTTTTTATGGCGCCTTAATTTTCCTAGAAGTGGAATAAATGTTGATAAGGAGGGAAACATCAACCATATTACACACTTGTGTTGGATGGTTGGACATCCTATACATAAGTTAACTCTAATTGGCTTGGTATGACTTTAATATAGGTTGAATTGGCCTAGTTGAATGACTCAGGAAAAGTAGTCTTTTATGTATCAGATGTAACTCTATACATCTTTAATTATAATTTGATTTGAGTTAGAAAGTGGGTATTTTCTTGTATTCTTTTTTCTTTTAATCTGTGATAGTTTCTATTCTTGTTGGTGATAAGTTACAGTTTTCTTTCAAATACCAGATGTAATCCTATGCAACTGTTAGGATCTGATTGAGATGGAAGCTAGGTAATGTCATTATTTTCATAGTGTCCTTTGGAGTCTAGGGATTGCCGGAATATATCCATTGCTGGAAATTTTGATCAATCTTATAGATTTCAAGTACCAATGAATGTTGTTGAATGGAAAGTAGAGGTTTCTACTGAGAAATAACTCTTTTGGGTGCATTTCCTAGGTGAATAACTTTGTTCGACGGTAAGAAATCCTTTTATGGTATAGGGATTTGGCAAACTTTTCATGGGGGATTGCAGGATCGGCTAAAGATGAATTTTATGATCAGGACTGATTTATGACTTCATGTCTGTGTAATGATGGTATTTAATAAAATTTAACATAAAAAATGTATGTGCAATGGTGGGGTGACTTGGTTACATAATTCCTA
This sequence comes from Bretschneidera sinensis, assembly GCA_023935145.1. Taxonomy (NCBI): domain Eukaryota; kingdom Viridiplantae; phylum Streptophyta; class Magnoliopsida; order Brassicales; family Akaniaceae; genus Bretschneidera; species Bretschneidera sinensis. Next base: position 12,947,901 of record CM043703.1, read on the forward strand.
AAAGCTGATTGATCGTTGTTATACAGACAAACAACAACTGCTGAGCCTTTTTTATGACTGAGATGCATAAGAGCATTAAGTTCTGCAGAGCCACACTTACAAAGAAAAAAAGGTTCTGCAGAGCCACCGGCCAATACGGTGTGTTTAGAAACTAAGTGAAATTGTTTAGAGGAGTATTTAGACTTTCAGGCTTGGACACTTAGAAATTTTTTGCAATAGCAGGCTTCCATGCTTTGGCAATTGATTGACTTTGTTATGTCTTTAACCTAAGAGGCAGATGCTCAAATATGCAATGAGTAATATATCATTTTTTATTTCTCTTGTTATCGCTATATGCATGAAAGTTATCTAGATAGGAAAATTTAATGTGGACAGATTAAAAGTTGTGGGTTCTCGTATAATTGTAATGTTGTAAAGTATCATTTTTATTTCTCTTGTTATTGCTATATGCTTGAAAGTTCTCTAGATATGAAAATTTAATGTGGACAGATTAAAAGTTGTGGGTTCTCGTATAATTGTAATGTTGTATATATTATGATTGAGAATAATTCATAAATGTTTATAGCAGGACAAGTATCTTTGTATGTAAATTTGTCAGTGGGGATCAGTTGAGGACAAGATGGGTGTTAGTAAATATTTATGATTGTGATTGCTTGGCCATTTGTGGTTAAAGACCAGTGATCCTAGAAGGGAGGAATGATTTGATTTAAGGTGTCAAAAGGACTGGAGGAAGTCACTAGAGAATGTTTGTTGAGGTAATAACATAATTGCTGATATACAACGTGGATATGTTCTTGCGTAGAACTGAAAGATGAACTAAGATTTGTGTGGCCATCCTTTGGTAGTAGGCTAGTAGGCTTTCTTATGCTATCGGTTCTTTAATCACACAAACAGTTTAGCTGTCATGAAAGAAATTGAAGCATGATTGAGCCGGGGATGTTATTCTTGATAGAGCTGAGTTAAAAGGAAAAACAGACTGTGTAGTCAACCCCTAGTAACTTGAGGTTAAAGGCTTTGTGATTTTCTGATGTGACATATGAGATATACCCACGATTTAGCCAGTAGCCATATTATTGGAAATTGAGGCCAGAAATTACTGCAGAGGTTTCTTGAATTTACATCAAAACTTGGACGACCCCAACTTAACTAGAACGTATCTGGAAAAAATTCTTAATGTGAAGTGAGGCATATATGAAATTCTAGATGATCTAAGAATGTTGACTTCAATTGGAATAATAAATGTGAAGCTCAGAAGTTAACCATTTAAATTTTATTCTCAGAGAAATTGAAAGCATATCTATTCTGCTTAATGCTGTACTCCAATTTCCAGGCATTAGGCAGATGACTGAGCCTTGAGTTGCTATCTCTTATCTTTGTTTGAGGCAGCCGCGTAGACATAACAATCATGCATCTGAAACATGGCTCTTGCAGATTTGATGTTTTTCATAAATCTTTTTTTATGATTGCTACTCTTTTCATCTGTTATGTCTCTGTCCAGAGCTTCTTAGTAAATACTCTCCCATGAAAATACTTGTTCATGTTATTTGTTTCTTAACTTTGATGGTTTTTTGATGCCTTTCTTTTTCTTTTTTTGTATGTTTAATGCTGTTTTCCTTTCTTCATTGTTCAACTTGAAAGACCACGTGTGATATTAGTATGCTTGTATTGAGTTTCCGTTCAATTTAATGTATTCTTACTGTTATTTTTATTAAACAAAAATGTCTTATCACTGTTTATCAGCCTTCTCTTTGCTTTGTACAAATAACTTCTGGGTGTAAATATCAATGGAGTATCCAAGTATGAATTTAAATTTTGCATTTCTTTCAAAGGTTATGCTTGATTGTGGTTTCCATTAGATTGTTTTATTAATTAAAGTTTTGAGTTTAGTATTGTTGTTGTAGTACTAATGTCGTTGTCTGTGTACCTCATTATTTTTTTTATGCAATTTGTTAAAGCAGGAAGGAGCATCCAAAGAAGACATTGATCGGCTGTCCAAATACAAATTTCAAAGGATTGTTAATAATGAGAAACTTACTAGCGATGCACAAGGACCTCTTGAAGGAATAATGATGGAATGTGGCACCGATTCACCCATTGAACATGCTCTCTCTCACGAGGATGCGGTATGTAATTCAACCCTTGTTTTTCCCTCTTTGTTTCAATAGTTCCATTCTTTTTGTCTCGGTTGTTTTCTGTCATTGTGATTTATTTCTTTGAATTCATTTGATACTAGATGTATGTATTATCAATGCAACATTGGAAGTTTTGGATTTTTCTTTTCCAATAAAATAGTCACCATTTTAACAAAAACCTTATGTTCTATTCAAGAATGCTTGTATGACTAATATGACGTTTGTGGTAATTTGCAGGAGTGTTGCATCTGTCTTTCTGCTTATGAAGATGGAGTTGAGTTACGGGAACTCCCTTGTGGTCACCATTTTCACTGTGCCTGCGTAGACAAGTGGCTCTATATTAATGCCACATGTCCGCTCTGCAAGTACAATGTCTTGAAGAGTTGTAGCCATGATAGAGATGAAGTGTAGAAATTTTCAAAATAATTGTGCATTGTCATGCTTGTGGCTTCTGTGTGTGATTATAGCTCGAGAACATTTTAATGCACAGCGTGTGATTGGAGTCAATACCCACCTTTTTTCATGTAGTTGTCTCTGTTGATGTTATTGTAGTGTTCGTAACACCGGTGTTGTGCTTATTTTTTCTCTGGCTTTTCTCGAGCCCATATGTATATTGGTGTTTGCCCGGGGCATCTCTTTGCTATGTCAAAGCACTTCTATTACTTTTGTAGAAGGCTTTTCTCGGTGCGGTGCCCCAAGTAACGCTTGTAAAAGTGTTTTAGGTGGTTATTGAATAAGATTTTTAATAATATCAAGGTGTTTAACTAGTGTATGATAAGGGGTGTTCTTCCAGATTGTTGTTTGCTAAACTTATTCGTTTTTTACTTTTTCATGGTGTGATGGAAGATTGTGGAAGACAGGAAATGAAGAAAACAGACCATGACCCTACAAACTCATCACGGAGGATGTTGATAAAGGCATTAGGGACCTGCTTTATATGGAGCTGTCTGTATTCAAGTCCATCATTGACATAATCTTCCTTCGAATCTTGAGACGATCTTTTCTATAACCTCGTAAGAGAACTGCCATTGGTCTAAGCATCTCCTTAGTGCACATGGAATGAATTTTCAAAATTCTCTCTATTTGCCGAAGCGCATGTGATAGAGAAGAAAGAAAGATGCATAATAGATCAGTGTCGACTGTAGTGTTGATTCATACTATGAATACGGCTACTTATTCTTCTTTTTTGATGCATAAAACATTATGTTTATAATTGGTTGAAGGGAAATGCGAGAAAAAGAAAAAACGAAGGGAAAGAGAAAAATACGAGAAAAAGAAAAGAAATGAGTGATTTTATTTTTTTCTTAATGTGTTTGACATAGAGAATGAATAAGTAAAAAAAATTGTTCATTTTATTTTTTACAATTTTTTTCACTAATCAATAAAATAATGTTTTTCCTTTTGTTTTTTTCTTATTATTTTTCTCTTTATTAATCATAGCTTAAGTGTTATTTGCGCTCATGTTCATGCTCAAGTTCAAATGCAGTTTATTTATTTTATTAATCTAAATAAAACTCGAAATCTCACTTTACTACTATAATTGAATTTTTATCTAAAATAATTTGCATGAATGCGAGCGTTCTCTCATCAACACAGGTTGGCATGGATGTGAATTGTCATGCTACAATTCTTTTTGTCAGGGTGAATTGTCATGTCATTGACAAACAACATAAATACTATTAGAATATAAAAATGATACTAAGAGTTTGTTTGTAACCAAATAAAAATAAAATTTATTTAAAAGTAAAAATAAAATAAATTTTTATATTTGATTTTTTTATTTTAAAATATAAAATTCATTTGAATTCTTATGTTTAAAATGTTTGAAATAAATGAAAAAATCAAAAGAGAAGAAAAAGAAAGAAAAAGGGAGGAAGATGAGGAAATAAAGTATTTTAGTCGACATAGGTTTTTTAGTATTTTTAATTTTGTAGAATTTATTTGTAAATCCTATTAATTTTGATAAAATTGGCAACAAATCAATTCAATTCTGTAACGAGTTCATCTCAAAATGAATTTAAAAGTATTTTTGTTTTCAATTATGATAACTATAGAATTTATTTTAAATTCTATAAAAAATATATAATTCATTTATTCCAAACGAAGTGTAAGATTGAATTAATATTCAATGTATTGGTAACAATGATGACTTACTTTAAAATCCAATAAAATTGTATTTATGTTTAATTTATTAAGTATTAACAAGAAATCTAAATTATAGTTTTATTGGATGGTGATTATTTAAGTAAGAACAATTACAATAGGGCCATTAGGATTGGGGCAGATTTTTGGAAGTTAGAACTTAAAAGATGATAAAATTCAAAATAATCTAAAACTGGAGGGCTAAATCCTAATTAAGCGAAAAAGAGGACTAAAGTAAAACTTAAAAAAAGAGAAGAATCTTCTCAACGTGAAAGGGCTATCTCATGTCGTTATTGTTTTTAAGCCTCGGCTTTTCGCGCTCTCCGAAATGGACCTTTTTTCCTCCCTTGTACGGGTCACTCACTTTGTTCCCCCTGTTGTCACTCTCTCCGCAATTAAAAAAGCAACAACTATTTCCTGTCTCTGACTGTGTGGTGATTTGCTGAATTGAGTGTGCATAGAGAGTGATGGAGCAGAGTTCTTTGTTACAACGTTACTGTTAATGTATTATATGGGCTTAGTCCCACATTGGTTGTGTATAGCTTTGCTTCTCCTATTAGCTTGTATAAATAGGATAATACCACATTGGTTGTGTATAGCTTTACTTCTCCTATTAGCTTATATAAATAGGATAGCTCCCTTTGTAAGTATATCACACCATTCAATACAATTCTTCTTTTTGTATTGTCTCACTTCCTCTCTTAAATTCAACATGGTATCAGAGCCATAATGGTTCTCGGTATTTTAAGAGTTGAGTATGCTCTGTGATTGCCACTATTAGTGGATCCTTCACATCAGAAATTCTCAGTATATTAAGAGTTGAGTATGCTCTGTGATTGCCACTATTAGTGGATCCTTCACATCAGAAAAACTTCTAGTATATCCTTTTCATACCTGTCGGGTCATCACTATAGTCGGAGTCTCATCGACATCATCTCCGCTGCCACTCTTGTTTTGGAAACGCTGCTGCCACGTCAGCCTTAAAGGCCACATCAACGCCACCTCACTGCCACGTCAGTGCCACGTCACTTGTTGACATCACATCTGCTGCCGCTCCTGTTTCAGAAACGCTGCTGTCACGTCAGCCCTAAAAGCCACATCAACGCCACCTCACTGATACGTCAGTGCCACGTCACCCGTTGACCACCACATCATCAGTTGACCGCCACATCACCGGTTTCTTGGAGGTTCACCTTCCTCTTTGTGCATATGGCTGAATCGTACTTACCCCGGGTTATTACTACTATTCTGGATGAATCTAATTATGTTATATGGGCTCAAGAAATGTCTGGTTTCCTCCGTGGACATAAATTGTGGCGTTACGTGACTGGAGATATCACTGAACCCAAGAAGAAGGACGATGAAGATGCTGACAAATATGTTGACCGTCTAGAGGACTGGGATAGTAAAAATCACCAGATTCTCACATGGTTTCGTGCCACTATTATCGCAGAAATCAAACTTCAATTTGGTACACTCCATACAGCTAAAGAAGCTTGGGATCTTCTCCAACACCGCTACACCAGGGCAGACATCTCAAATCGGTATCGTTTTCTTTCCATCCTTCAAAGCATGCGCCAAGAACCTGGACAAACTATCAACAGCTTTCTATCTCAGATGACTGCCGTGTGGAACCAGTTAGCTCTCACTGAGCCAACTTGGGAATGCACAAAAGACGCTGATGTTCATAGAAAGTACCAAACTGAGACACGCATTATGCAATTCCTGATGGGCTTGAAAGAGGAATTTGAACCTGTAAGAGCTTCAATCCTACACCGAGGCGCAATACCTCCCTTAAACGACGTTCTTTCTGATCTACTCAGTGAGGAAACACGTCTCGCCACATTACAGGGATCTCATACAGATGTTACCCTTGCAGCACCCGTTGCTCTTGCCACACCAGCTGCCAAGACAAACTCATACCAGAAGCCCTTATATTGCAAGTATTGTCATTCACAAGGGCATGAATTGCTCAAATGTCCTTCTCGCCTATGTAAAGTCTGCAGAGAACCGGGTCACTATCTTGCAGACTGCCCTAAACTTCCTTCTGGAAATCAGTCAAATGGGAACCAATATCGCTCACGAGGCTCATACAATCGGTTCCATTCCAAGTCAAAGAATACTGCTGCTGTAGCCACTGATGCTACACCAACTTCATCCAGCTCTTCACCTGATTGGAGTGGTTTATGCACCATTCTTACCGAGGCTCTAACTAAAACTGGTAATAATATAGCCATGTCAGCTACACCAGGTACATCCCGATGGTATTTTGATTCTGCTTGTTGCAATCATATGACTTCTGATGCCTCCATATTTTCCTTTAAAACCCGTGATGAGCATGCACCTACTATTCACACTGCCAATGGATCAAATATGTTGGTCAGCCACACTGGACATGTTGACAGTTCTCATCTGTCTCTCCCTGACACATATTTGGTTCCTAATCTTACGTTTAACCTTATATCTGTTGGACAACTATGTGATCTTGGACTTGATTTGCATTTTTCTTCTACTGGTTGTCGTGTGCAGGACCCTCAGACAGGAAAACTCCTTGGAACCGGCCGTAAAGTTGGATGCCTCTTTGAGCTTACTCACCTCCAAGTCCCATCATCACCATCACCAAACCAATCAGCCGCATCCATCCCAGCACACTCTCCTGTGGAATTGTGGCACTCTCGGTTAGGTCACACTTCATTCAGCCCTCTACGTTCTCTTATTTCTAGTGGTCAGTTAGGATCACTTCAGCATGAGTCTTTTCATTGTATTCATTGTTAACTTGCAAAACAATCAGCTTTACCTTTTAATGAGAGTCAGTCTGTTTCCCTTGCACCTTTTGATTTAGTTCATTCTGACGTTTGGGGGCCTTCTCCTCACACATCCATGGGTGGTGCTCGTTATTTTGTTATATTTATGGATGACTATTCTCGTTATACTTGGTTGTTTCTTATGAAAAGCAGATCTGAACTCTTTCATATATATTCTGATTTTTCTTCTATGGTTAAAACTCAATTCTCTCGGAATATCAAAATTTTTCGTTCAGATAATGCAATGGAATATAAAGACCGTGTTTTTCTAAACCTACTTCACAAAAATGGCACGCTTCCCCACCGTTCGTGCCCTGGAACCTCCCAACAAAATGGACGAGCCGAACGCAAACATAGACATATTCTTGACACTGTTCGTGCTCTACTCATTTCGTCATCATGTCCTGAACGTTTCTGGGGTGATGCTGCCTTAACCGCAGTGTACACAATCAATCGTATCCCTTCCGCTACAATCCAAAATCAGTCTCCATTCGAGCGCCTTTTTGGTAAATCTCCTGATTACTCTAACCTCAGAGTCTTTGGTTGCGCTTGTTTTGTTCTTCTCAAACCACATGAACACAACAAATTACAACCAAGGGCTCATCTGTGTTGTTTCATTGGATATGGTATTGAACATAAGGGGTATCGGTGCTGGGATCCTATTTCTAAAACTCTTCGTATCTCTCGTCATGTCATTTTTTGGGAACATCAAATGTTCTCTTCGTTACGGTCATTTGACATGTCAACCATCACTAACTCCAGATTCTTTACTGATCCATCTATTGAGTTATTTCCTGAGAATCCAGTTTCAGGTACTATTGAGTCCACCTCCGAATCACCAGCCGATATCACCCCTTTCGTTCCGGACCCAGCTTCAGCTCCAGAACCCTCAACTGACCTCACCTCTCCAACTCAATCGGTCGTGCCCGAGGATATTCCTATGTCTGATGAGTCTGCACCAACTCCCTTTGAGAGCCATCCTCCAGATCACCCCCGCAGATCTACCAGGGTAACTCATCCTCCTTCTCATCTTGCTGATTACCATTGTGATTATCATTGTTTTTCCACTATACTTCATCTGCATGAGCCTCAATCCTATAAGGAGGCTAGTACTAATCCACTTTGGCAGAAAGCAATGGATGAAGAACTTCAGGCCCTAGCTAAAACTCATACCTGGGATATTGTTGATCTGCCCCCTGGAAAAACTCCTATTGGGTGCAAATGGGTGTTTAAGATCAAGACACTTTCTGATGGCTCTATTGAACGATATAAAGCCCGACTTGTTGCCAAGGGATTTGCTCAGGAATATGGCATTGACTATGAAGAGACATTTGCTCCAGTGGCGAGGCTCACATCTGTCCGTACACTCCTTGCTGTCGCAGCCATTCGAAGATGGACTCTATTTCAAATGGATGTCAAAAATGCATTTCTCAATGGGGATCTTCTTGAGGAAGTCTATATGCATACACCTCCCGGCTTGGATGCCCCTCGAAACAAAGTTTGTCACCTTCGCCGTGCCCTATATGGTTTGAAACAAGCTCCACGTGCCTGGTTTGCCAAATTCAGCACTACCATTCATCAGTTTGGGTTCACACCGAGTGCTCATGATTCAGCTCTGTTTATCCACCATACTATCAACGGTATTATCATTCTTTTACTATACGTGGATGATATGGTTATTACTGGAGATGATCTACATGGTATTTCTGAACTCAAAAAGTTTCTCAGTGGTCAATTCGAGATGAAAGATCTTGGCGTGCTCACCTATTTTCTTGGCCTCGAAGTCTCATCTAATTCTGATGGATTTTTTCTCTCTCAGGCCAAATATGGCTCGGACCTCCTTTCCAAGGCTGGGATCACTGACTCAACCACTGCCACTACTCCTCTCGAACCGAATGTCAGACTTACCCCACTCGATGGTTCACCTCTTCAGGATGCCACTCTATATCGTCAACTGGTTGGAAGTCTTGTATATCTTACTGTCACTCGCCCTGACATTGCCTATGCCGTTCATCAGGTCAGTCGGTTCTTGTCCGCTCCTCGGACCACCCATTACTCGGCTGTTCTTCGCATTCTTAGGTACGTCAAGGGTACTTTATTTCATGGGCTTCATTTCTCAGCACAGTCTGTCCCTGTTTTACAAGCCTATTCTGATGCCGATTGGGCCGGAGACCCCACCGACAGACGTTCAACCACTGGTTACTGTTTCTTTTTGGGCAATTCTCTCATTTCCTGGCGTAGTAAGAAACAAACTGTGGTTGCTCGCTCCAGTACTGAAGCTGAATATCGTGCCATGGCTGATGCAACTCAAGAACTTCTCTGGCTTCGATGGCTACTCGCTGACATGGGTATCTCTTCTCCTGCTGCCACTATCCTACACTGTGACAACAGGAGTGCTATTCAGATCGCTCACAATGATGTCTTCCACGAGCGTACAAAACACATCGAGAATGATATCCACTTCATCCGTGATCACATTCTCCAGAATACGGTTCGTCTACAATCCGTCAGTTCAGCCGATCAGACAGCTGACATTTTCACTAAAGCTCATCCACCCGGACGCTTTCACTCTCTGGTTTCCAAACTCAAGTTCACCTCCCACTTACCACCTTGAGTTTGAGGGGGGATGTTAATGTATTATATGGGCTTAGTCCCACATTGGTTGTGTATAGCTTTGCTTCTCCTATTAGCTTGTATAAATAGGATAATCCCATATTGGTTGTGTATAGCTTTACTTCTCCTATTAGCTTATATAAATAGGATAGCTCCCTTTGTAAGTATATCACACCATTCAATACAATTCTTCTTTTTGTATTTTCTCACTTGCTCTCTTAGATTCAACACACTTCCACTCTTAAATTCAACAGTTACCGTAGTGATCGCCGCAAGGCAAGCTGTTGGAGTTCCTCTTATCATTAGGTTTGATCAGAGAGCTTCGAACCCCATATGGTCCCACCACTTCTCTCTCCGGCATCGATTTCGACACTCTTAGTGCTGATTACATCCTCCAATGCGTGAAATCCGGTGAGTTTTGCCTTCCTTTCAGACTTGTATGGATGCCGAGAAAAAGGGAAGAAAATGAACACGAAAAAGAAAAAAAAGAAAACGACTGGAGTTCGTGCTCTGTTCTGCTGCTGAGGAAAAGTTAAGAGAGTATAGCTTTGAGCTTTGGAGAAATATTATAATTATATATGTTGATTTCAGTTGAAGAAAATAGATGCATAGAAATGAAACACTATATTTTTCTTTTTCGTTTTCTTCTAATTGTTTCTTGAGTGGCGAAATAGACTTTCCAAGTCTAAATTGTGTATAGATATTTTTTTCTTCACTGATGGCAAATGAAGGACTATGCTCAATTACACTAATACATCTAATTGGGATTGTTGAATTGAGCCTTTTCATTCTTCTTTTTGGCACTTGTTTATTATGCTTTCCTTAGTTTTCTCAGAAACCAAACAGAATATTCAGGCTTTGTTTCGGTGTTGTTATTGTCGTGTTGTTGTTAGGTGGAGTGGTTGATGTCTCCGAGGCAACTAAGGAGTACTCTGTTTAATCCGGGTACCCAATAATGGTAACGAACGACTTCGTCTCATACTAATTATCTTGCTAGTTATTTTTGAGCTGTGCATATATACTTGTATATGATCCTTATTTCTAGTGAATTAACCTAGTATATTGTAATTTTTGATATATTGAGGCTTTGTTTTGCTGTTTGAAATGGCCTAAGGGGGGTTTAGAACTGTACTTGAGATAGTAATGAATATGTATTATATAGAAATTATTTGTTCCTGTTAATTATCAGGGGAGAAAAATGAGGAATTAGAGAATTTTCATTTGTAACAGCATAAAATTTCAGAAAATCCCTGAGAATACAAGTGTAGTGTAGGTGAATATGGTGACACTGGTTGCCTGGTGAAACATTAGTGCTCCGTTAAAGAAAAAGTATTGGCAAGCACCAAAATCTGTAGAAGCCTAACAGATTTTTCCAGGAAATTTTCTTGCTCTTTGGATAGTATATAGATTTTGAGCATATATTTATTTAAATCCTTCTCAATGCTAACTTTGAAGACTTTTTTTAATAAAAAATTTGCAGAATCATTCTCAATTAGGGGATTCATATTTTCTTGTATCGGATCCAGATTTGGCTGGATCTCCTCCTCGGCGTGTGCCTCCTCCAGCTGTTGTGAAACGAACTGATAATCATGAGTCATGTTCATCTCATCAGCTGGATTCTTCGAATGTTGAGAATGTTTCTAGATCTGGAGATGACTATGTTCGTAAACATAGAGCAGCTACAACAAAATGTGTGAGACCTGTGGGGAATTCTGAAATTCCTCCACTTGGATTACCTTGCCTGAGAACAGGTATCAGTTAGTTAACTTATCTGTTTAAGTAGTTGAAAAATGTGATGCAATAGTGGTTGCACAAAATGTGGTAAAAATATTTTAATTTTAATTTTTATTTAATTATTTATTTTCTTAATGCGATATGCCTATTGGTATTTTATACTAAAGCTTTGGACTTTCATCCCTTGAGTAAACTGATACATGACTTCAGAATTTTTGAAGGATTGTCGGATGATGATTTGCGGGAATCAGCCTATGAGTTAATGCTCGTGTCTATGCTATTTTCTGGGTACTCTCTCTCTCTTTATCCCCACTCTCCCTCTCCATACACGCACACACATGACAGTGTGAGTTCTGTTCGTTCATGTTCGCATGCATGCTTGTGCATGTGGGTGCCAGCCTGGGTTTATATATTAAGTGCATTTTCTATAACAGTAATAAGTATATCTCTAGCATTCATGTGCATTTAGTGTCCCTCTTGTCTTGCTTTCACGTTCTCTCACTATTTTCTCTTTGCATTATTAGGGTTGAAGTATATTCTGTTGAGGATAGAAAGAAAGAAAAGAGTTCTAAATTTTTGTCAAGGTTGAAGAGTAAAAGGGATAAAACTGATTTACAACCTCAGCCGTCAGACAGACACTCAGAGCTCATTAACACTATCCGTGGTCAGATGCAGGCAAGCTGCACATCCTTTTTTCTGAGATAATTTTTATTCTATCTTCATTTCCAGCCTGATTGATATAAAAATTAGATATTTGAGAAAATTCAAGGTAAGCTTCTAAGTCAGTATTACTATTCGAAAACATTTGGTTGTTATTGTAAATCTTTATATATACACGAGTTCGGTTAATGTTGAGCCACGAACTTTATTTGCAGTCTGTTGCAAACAAACCCATGCATAACATGGGTATTGAACAAACCTGGGCATAGCACGGGTCTGCCTCTAGTGACATGATATTCATCAAGATTTTAATTTCTGCAACTTAGATATTGGCGAATGGGAACCAAACATCGCCATTATCTACTTCAGTAAAGGTGATGCATCTTTGGCTTCAATATATGGACCATATATGTTGAGAGCCATTAGATTGAAGTCAAGTTGTGTCGTTAAACACGAATATCTTTTTTTCTCCTTCTCTTCTTCCCTCGGGGTTTACTTCATACCCTTAGGTGTTATTCTCCCTCCCATCCCTGTACTTAACATCCTGTTCTACTAGAAAAGAAAAAAGAGACAATTAATAATTATCAATGATGTACTTAATTTTGGTTCAACTCTGTCTTCAATTGGTCACCTGGGGGGTATAGTTTCCATTGCTCACTTTATCTTGCTCGCTTTAATCGTCTAAACTTTTCTTTAATTATGGAAGTAAATATTGCTCCTTTACTAGATCTCATAAACAATGGATGCATGCATTAGGAGAAATTTGATACAGTTGGCTGCTAGGAGGACTTGCGGACAAATTAATCTACCGTAATTAGCATTGGGGCTTTTGATTGGGATTTTCAAGTATAATTTTCTTAATGAAAAGTTTTACATGCAATGGAAGACGAGACAGGTATTGATTAATTTGTTCTATTGTTTTTTTATAGGTAATTTGTTCTGTTGTTTTATTGTGGGTCCTTCCCTAATATAATAGATTAACACAATTTAGGTCTTAGTTTGGCATATGGAAAACAAGCTACTCTCATGTTTGGTAAGTAAGTTGGATATTTGCTGTAGTTTGGTATTATTACATCAAAAGTAACTATGTTAAATCCTCTGATAACTTCAGTGTTTTAGACATTATTTTTTAGGTCTATAGAACGTTGGTCCCACTTGGTTCTTATTGTTGCTTAACAGGGCCATTGCTTAACAGGGCCATTCATTTGGAATTCTGATTGGGCTTGTGAATGTGATACTTATTATGCCACTGCTAATAGGGTTGGCCATGGTTGTTGTTCCAACCGGAACAACCACCTAACTCAGTGTTACTGAGTTTTTCTGAGCCTGGTCTTGTGCAAGCTTGGGCTTAGATATAAAAGCCTTAGATTGGAACTAGAGGATAAAACTAAGGTGGGGTCAAATGCATAGGATAATTTGTAAGGCATCATTATAAAACCTATGTTAATTTTGAGAGTGTATGAATGAACCCTATTTATGTAATGAACTATGAAGCTACCACAAATTAAGCATCACTCATTTGGGCTGGTATACCATTTGGCTATTTCGGAAAAATTAGTTTGGCAGAGAAAATTTTGAACTGGTTTGGAGGTGCAGGTTTATATGTCAGGCCCTGGCAATGTATTATTATGAGGGAATCTGCTTGTATGAGACAGATATTTTTCTCAGCTCCCTGTCAAAGAGAGTACAGCTGGTCGATTACTTAAGTCAATACAATGGCATGCTTGAATTTTTCACTCAAATGAAGGTTATGGAATGTATAACTGTGCAATATTTCTGTTGCCCATATAGTTAACCATTGGTGTTTATGCCTTACTGATTGGTTTCTAAGTCACCAAAACTTTTATATGTCTGTGTCTGTGTCTCTAAGCATTGAATTATTATTTTGCTATTATTGTTTTAGGCAAATGTATTAGAAGAACTCCTCTATTTTTCTGCTAATCTTGTAACAACTGATCATTTAATGGTTAGAAGTTGTCTTCCAAAGATCAGAGATGCAAAGGTATGTACTGTTTGTGGCTTTTTGATGATTTAATGACAATAAATCTGTTGGGGAAATTACGCAGATTTCCCTATAAACCAGATTAGTGAGAATGCGAAATAACAGCGGAAAAAACACACACAAATTTGATAACGGAGTTCGGCCAATTGTGCCTACATCTCCAGACCTGCTACAGATTGTTTTTACTAAAGGGAGAAAATATACAAAGTGTTTACAACACTTACAACTCACAACCCACACACTGTTATATTTTCTTTTAAGCTTTCCTCTCAAGCTCTCTCTAATTCTCTACACTCAGATGATGAACAAATGAGAGCCAAGGATTTTATAGGCTTCCAAAAAAAACAAATGCTGGTGGATTTTTGGTAAGGAGTTATGGAGCATTTGTGGTGCCGTCCCCTACTTATGGAGCATTTATGGTGCTACCCCCTACCTATGGAGCATTTATGGTACTGCCCCTACCTATGGAGCATTTATGGTGTTGCCCCCTACCTATGGAGCATTTATGGTGCTGCCCCATACCTGCCGCCCCCTACCTTAACAATCTCCCACTTGAAGATCTTTCCGGTCTTGTTACTCTTGCAGGCCAACTAAAGTTGAATACAACTTCAGTTTGTCGATAGCCACCGTCTTTGTCAACATATCCTCTTTCACCCGGTACACCCATTTGTTGTGAAGTGCTTTCTTCCCCATGGGTAACTCAGCTAGTTCCCATGTCTGGTTGAAGATCAGAGACTTCATCTCGTCTTTCATGGCAAGCTCCCACTCGCTAGGATCTCCAGTCTGACTAACTTCATCATAGCATTCAGGCTCCCCTCCATCAGTCAGCAACAAATAATTCATGTATCTTCTGTTAGGCACATGAGGCCGAGAAGACCTTCTCAAAACAAGAGCTGGAGTAGGAGGCTATGGTGTGTCGGACTGCTGCGCACTGCTCTGTCTAACGAGTTCCTCTAGCTGAGGACTTGCTACAATTGGCTCCGTCACGGGACTATCTGGGACATCATCTGCATCTGCAAATGCTGGCCCACTCTGTTTTGAGTCACTGGCGTCGGTTTAATGCTTGTCCTTGTACATCACTCTTTCGTTGAAAATCACATCTCTGCTCCGGATCACCTTTTTGTTTTCTTCATCCCAAATGCGGTAGCCAAACTCATCCTCGCCATAGCCGATGAAGGTGCATTTCTTGGATTTAGGATCAAGCTTATTCCTGCTTTGATCACTAATATGCACATATACTACACAACCGAAAACTTTGAGATGTGATAGTTTTACCTCTTTTCCGCTCCATACCTCCTCTGGTATTCTATGCTCCAATGGAACCGATGGGCCTCAGTTGATCAAGTAAGCTGCTGTGTTGACTGCTTCTGCCCGGAACTGCTTCGGTAGACC